>JAHREE010000131.1:6672928-6703724 GCA_033628505.1 Tringa tobata | reverse complement strand
TGGCAACGGCAGCCACCGGGATGACGGGGCCGCCTCTTACGCAACGCAATCCCGCGCCACGCAATATTCCCACCGGGATTTTGTCGCGCCTTGTCACTTCTTCCCAGGAATAACCCTGGGAAGGCTGGGAATTGCTGTCGGAGGGAAAAGGGACTGGTGTGTGTGTGTGTGGTTCGTAGGGAGATGGACCACCACCACCTCCACCCTCCCCTCCCACCCGTGTTGGAGCTCAGCTGAAGGTCACAGCCCGGGGTAGAAAAAATCCACACCCCCAGGTGCGTCCGCCGAGAGATGAAGGAAAAGTGAGCCCCTGGGGTGGGGATGTACCATAAAGCGAAATGGAAGCCGTGGATATAACGCTGGCCAAGGCACTGAGGGCTTCCTTCAGGAAAACACTTAAGCATGTGCTTAAACCCACTGCTATTCAGGGCAGCCCGTAAGCGTTCGCTGAAGGTTAAGCATAACGTTCTTACACGGGAGCCCTTAAGCACTGTGCTGATTAAGGGTTGGGTTGGTTTTTTCCCCCTTCTAAATCTGAGCCACTGTGAACCAACAAAATGAATTGCCCTCATTACATTTTAATATCGCCTCTGTCAAATTAAACCAGAGAATGCAAACAGAAAGTGACTCTTGTTTTACATTAAGGGGATAAAACCCAACTTTACAGTCTGTCGTGTTTTGTTTGTTGTTTTTTTTTTTTTCTCTTTAAGATCAACAGGCTGCCCAACACCATGCATCCCTAGCAATGAGCACCTTTCACGAGGAAGAAAGCGAGCACGAGGAAAAGCCATTGCTCAGCTACTCCTGAACTCCCCAATTCCCTTGATGTGCTGTTACAAGCCAGAAAGGATCACGGGGAGCAACGCATACATGCGTATGCTTTATCAACTGACCTCTTTTGAAGAAAACCTTAAAAAGCTGCAGATGGTGAACATATTTCAGCTATTAAAGGTCGCGGATAAGACAGCTATTTATCAGTTCAAGTAAGGTCACTGTTCCATCCACAGGCAGAGGGCTTTGCCTGTTGTACAAATGACACTACCTGCCCTTGATGCCCCGAGAAACTTTTGACAAACTAAGTATACATAGCAAGCCACAAACCTTGCATATAAATGCTACAGTTCATTACTGTTCAACGGGGAGGTATGAGGTCTGCACCTGCTTCGGCTTCTGTTTCACAGCCTACTGCCTCTCCTCAAAGCTCTCTGCTGATGATTTCTTACCAAGAGCTTGTGTCCCCTATTGGGGGAAGAAACCTTGAGAAGAAACTAGTGGCTCTTTCCAAAAACCTTTCTCCTTGCTGTCATTTAGGAATATTCTGCCCCACGTAGTAAACTATTGGTTCATTCACTTTCTTTATACACATAGAAAAATGGACCTTGGAAAACGGTTTGTGCCAGTTTTAGACTTCTGCTGGAGCTAAAATCAGGATCTTGGTTGAATTCTAGAACATACAGTTTTGAAGGAAAACCTTTTTACTTGACTTTTCTGTTTCCCTCCCTAGTAGAAGAGCTTGTGCAAGGCAGTCAAATCTCCTATTGCTAGTCTAGAGACAGATGGCAAACTACCAGGGCAGAAGGTTACATTAAGGTCAAGGTGCTTCCCATTCTCATTAGCCATATCCAAATGCTACGGGCAGGCAGGAATATCTTGGCTATATTCACCTCCACGAAATTTTACCTCTTCTCATTTGTGGTAATTTGCCCTGCTAAATCCTAAGCTAAAGGCACCATTATCTTGTCGGAAACCTTGTTGCTATAAATGGGTAAGGGCAAAGAAATCAAGAAGAATCTCAGCTGTCTGTCCCCAAATGATCAATTTACTTTCAGGAAATAGAGGTCTCACCTATAACTTGGCACGGGAAGCTGAACATAAGACGTGAACTTTGAAACTCCAATGCCACAACTGTGCTGATGTGCCCCCACTCATCCTGATTGAAAGTCAGTCAGTAAAGCAAACCCAGGAAGTACGTTAATGATCTTCTTTCATTAAAAAAAAAAAAACCGCAATAGCCAAAATAAACAAAAACCCCAGTCGTTCATAAAAACAATTAAGAGAAGGCCACAATCATGCTGCAAAAAAAATGAATGTACATTCAGCTGTCCACAGAGAGTAAAATTACCCATGAACTGTACAAAGTGCTTCCTGGGGTGAATGCTATAGGACTTATGTTCAATCAGAAGAACAACGCTGCAAAAAGAGGGAAAAATTAGATGTTCAAAGTCTTTCCCACTGTTCCCACAGCCTAAAGACCTATGGGCACTAAAGCAACACAAGCAACATTAAAAAATGTGTAAGTAAATAACTGCAATCATCACCACTGTGCAGAGAAGCTTGAAACCGAAGAAAAAGAAAGACCAGTACGAAAAATCCTAACTCTGAACTTGTAAAACAAAGCTAGAAGAAAATCTCTCCTTACGTGAGATCATAGCAGGGCCCAACTGACTTCAAGACAAAGTGCACGTGAACTGCTCCCTCCTGTGAAGGCTCACAGTTGGATGCTCAAGTCAACTGCCACCGAGTTTTCCCGCAGAACTGGGACCTTCAAGAGGCTGTTTTCTACTGCCTCCTGATTCACAGCAAGGACCTGGCAGCACGCCATTACCGCGCCAGCTTCTCTCTCCTCCCCCAGAAAAGGGAACAAAATAGAAGGATGCTAACTGTTTTCTGCTCCACTATAGTGACTGGAAATCACAGCACCTGTATTTCCCTATACCTGCTTGTTGGAGGAGTATTTTAACAGTCTATTAAAAAAAATTAACTACTAACGAAACAAAAATAGATTACAAACTGATGATGTCCATTTTCTAAAGTTGAAATCCCAATCTCATCCCCTGGAGTGAAAGTCCAAGTGACGAAATAAACCTTGAACTGTGTCCTAGCATTGCTCTACTCAACGTTTTTGGAAAGAGCACCTCGTCCCAAGCACCGCAATTTAGCAACTTCATCTGTTTATGTGTCCCGATGCCAGATGTCAAAGAGAGGGAGCAGAAGGCCTCCAGCCAGCCAATATCCAAACGAGTGTTCCCCCGATCAATGTCACTGACTGGAATCGCCCTGGAATCGCCCGTGCAGTTACTGTCACACCACCGTGACCCAACCCCAGGCAGGCAGCTGTGCTACCAACCCAGTGGTCTCCAAAAGCAGGTCTCATGAACAGCAAGCAACCACCTAGATATGAAGGGGTGGGGGGAGAATAAAAAGGAGGAGTTATTTACCATCAACACGTTCAGCAGAACTCAGCCTGCATCACCTCGTTAGCTCTCCCAGGAGTGAGTGAGCAGGAGAGATGACAGAGAAGAACTCTGAACTGGAACTCGCTGGCAGAGGGAAGTGGGGGTCATAAGGGCCACAGGCTTCTCACCTCCCAGATTCCCCAAAGGAAAAACGGGTACATTGTGTATGCGTACTGGGTGTCTCTCCAATCTCAGCTGCTTCAACTGCTCCTGAATGCTAAACTCCGCTTCAATTGAAAAAACAAGACAAAAAAATCTGTGTATTCCTGGTGTGTGAGATACAGCTGTCACAAGAGACAACACTGCAGAAAAAGAGAACTATTTAACTAAGTATTTTTTTCCATTTTTATCAAAGGTAATTCCAAATAATGAATGGAGGGAGAAGATTTCACTACGCTATCTAGCTTTCATCCTAGATCAGACTGCAAGATACGTTAGAAAGAAGGTAGCACTTCATTGGAACCGCTTTATATGTGACTGAATAAAAACTCCTACCTGGGTTCGAAAAAATCTTAAGTAGTCTTTCCAATGTTTTTTTTTTTTTTCCTGTCACATTATGATTTAAACCAGGTAAAGTGCAATTTTGAATCATATTCAAACAAGGTATCTCAACCAATTTAAACTATATTTAGACCGCGGTATTTTTACTACTAAAGAAACCTAACAGAGGAACAACATGCTTGGAACATCTGTCGCAGTGATTGAAAGAAGTCTACGACAGGAATAGCAAACACTTATTTTCTTTTCCGAGATGCTGTCAATCTGTTGAAGCAAGGTATCAGTGAAGTAGATTGTTTCTAAGAGGTACCTCACACTGGCCCATCTTCTCCAAAACAAAAATGATTAAAATATCCCCTTGTTGCATAACCTTGTCTGCTTGCTTATCATTATCTGCTATCTCTATATCGGGGGGAAAAACTCGTTGTCAAAGCTAGTAAGCATGTTACAGCGTTATATATATATATATAAAAAAAAATGTAATTTGCCTAAGTCTAAAAATCTCCACCTAATGAAATTCAAATTTTAACGTGTGTCAATTATTATTTACATTTAAATAATCAACCGTATGACTCAACACAATCCCCAAGATACAGACCCTTAAGCAAGGCTGTCTGTCACACAGCGTATTCTGCAGGGAGGATGGGAGCCACAAGTATTTATGACACAGCTTTCCCCTCACTTCATGGCCGATGACAACAGAATGGCTACTCACGCTAGGCTAATGCTGGCTCTCCAGGATGGGCTTCTACACTGCTTGCTCCTTGGGTGGTCACAACCGAAGTTCCCTCATCCAGCCACTGTGTCCCGCCTGCCCAGACCTCACAGAGGTGCTTTCCCCAGGAAGGTGAAGAAGTGAGGAGCCTCAAGGGCTGTGCCTCCGAGCCCAAAGTTAAAGGGAAACGGTAAGCTAAAAAGTAATGGCACAACTTGTAGGATTCATTGTAAGTTCCTGGTGTACCCTTGTTATGGGTCCAACTGCGGGCAACCAGCAAACAGCACCTCTTCTCACCAGGGCTG
Source organism: Tringa tobata (assembly GCA_033628505.1). Classification (NCBI taxonomy): domain Eukaryota; kingdom Metazoa; phylum Chordata; class Aves; order Charadriiformes; family Scolopacidae; genus Tringa; species Tringa tobata. The sequence goes on along the minus strand of JAHREE010000131.1, from coordinate 6,698,970 downwards.
AGGTTTCCACCACATCACCAAGCGGCTGCCGTACACATTGCTCTCCTGAGCTAGGATCTGCTGGGGCCCTTAGGTCAGGCACATAATACATGATGAAGAGCAGCCTGTTCCTCCACATCACCCCTGTCTGACTGACAGCATCAGCACACAGCTAACGTAGGCACGTCTCTCTCCAGCTCTGGCGGAATAAGCCTTGAGGCTCAGCTGGAAGATGATGGGCCAGTAGGCTGCCAACATGGGAGGATGCCTTTAATAACCAACAACAGCATCGCATGACACGAGACAATGCAGCCCGGAAAGGGCCAGGGTGGTTCCCTTGTGCTTGGGGCTAAACTGGGTTCAGGAGAGGTGACCATCACCATTACGGATGTCCTCTGACCAGGCTGGGGAAGAGTTTCTCACCAGGTCACAGTTTCGCCACGGGGCTGCCGTCTGTGGCACCAGGGTTTTCAGCCCCAGCTGAGAACACCACTGGTTTGCCAGCCAAAATCACAGGATGTGAAATGTTTTAGGAAACGTTCTGACACAAATTAAGATGGGGACTTCAAAAAAGCAGCCAACCGTTTTCTGACCAGTGCATATGGATGTAAAAGCTTTCTGAGAAACTTCAGTATCAAATAGCTAAGACAGAAACAAATATCAACACTCAAGAAGGACTGAAACTGCAGTGAGAAGGGAATGAAATCCCACAGCTTTGAAGTCCTCTGCTGATTATTTGGAGGGGGGGAAAAATGAAATCAAACAAGGACTTGGATACTTAAATATTCAACTAAATAGTTTAAAATCCTATTTCCTTTTCATATGTAAATATTCATGTTAACATATATTGTGCAAAAAAGATTCTTAAGACATTTATATATAAAATACAGACTTAAAAGCAGAATTTATCCCTCTGCATAATGTTTTTTTGTAGATACGGGGCGCTCTACTTCAAAGGGGACTGCTACACAAAGGAATCATTGTTAACTTCCAACTCCTGTATCAAAAGTATTTGAGACCCTGCATGATTTCAAACCAGTAGTGTACGACTCCAAAGAAGCTCAGCGCCCGCCTTGTCGCACCCCGCTCCACCTGGGGCTCAAACCCTTCTGTACCTTTACTAAAGCCAACGGACACAGATCCCATCTTCTTGGGAGCAAAGACTTGATTTCCCTTTGTATCCACTGGTCCTTACGGAGGGTCTCCTTTGAGCTCTCCGGGGACACGGCAGCCCTTTGCTCCTGGCTCTTTTTACCCCTCCTTAAATTTCAACAGAGGGACTTCACCAAAAGCTATCTATTTTAGACCCTTTGTGGAGAGACCCAGATCTACATTTCCAGAGCAATAAAAAGGTAGGACAGAATTTTCCCTGGCAGTAGCAGACAGGCAGAGCTTCTTTTTTGACTAAGTATTTTAATGCCGCTGAGGTTTTGTTGTGGTATTAATTATGCAGCAGGGCGCCCACAGCTTTGTATAAGCATCTTTCTTGAATTATTTAAAGCGAAATAAAAGAGAAACAGCAGTTACTCAGCATTTCTGCACGCCGTGCAACTCAAATTTTAGCACCGATCACAGAACACGCTCAACAGCAAATAACGTAGATTGACAACGCGCCGGCTCTCGAAAGACAAAGCACAGGCCAGTTCTAGAGCTGCCTGTCCCTTCCCAGCTCTGCCCTCGCTCAAGGACAGAAGCATCCCAGGGTTACTAAGTGTACTACTTTGGGGATTCGAGATGGTCGTTTCTTAAAAAAAAAAAAAAAAAACAACCAAAAAAAACCAAAACCAAAAAACAACCAAAGCAAACAAACCCCTAACCCAGACCACAGCATAAGTGGGAAAAAATGTACTTTAAATTACACGAGACATTTCTGTTCGATTTTTGAAGCTTTGGGTTGGAATAGCCCAAAGCGAAAGACCAAAGGAGAAATAAAGCTCCCAGATTCCTGCATGATTTCAACGCAGCCCTCGACCAATTCAGTAACATCTGGGTCAGATATTACACTAATTAAACTAATACAGCCTGTATTTGACGGCATATATTTCCAACCAACAGAAAATTCTTTTTTTTTTTTTTTTTTTTAATCCCCCCATCATAAAGGCAGGAGTCAATTAGCGACCAAGTTAGACTCGGTCTCCACCTTTCTTTCCACCCTGGGTATGGCTGGGAGGAGAGCCCTTCCCTCCTGCTCCCAAATCCATCCCAGCCCCTGGTCCCAGCACAGCTCTGTCAAACCGTATCCCTGTCACCCCGAGGATGCGCGGGGTAGCAGGTTGCACGACAGTCCCCTTAAGGTGAATTAGGCAACCTTGAAACAAACCCGCTGCACAGCCAGAGCCCTGTGACTCCCCGAAAGCCAGCGTTCAAGGCACAGATTCACAAACAAGGGGGTGGGGGCTGTCAGTAGGGGCTGCAGGCCCACAGTGGGGATCAGACAGCACAGTGTGAACCGTGGCATTGGCAGCGGTCGGTACCACGCTCCTGTCCCTTCTCCAGCACCTTCTGCTGACTCAGGAGTTCAAGTCGCTGACATCCCTCCCGGGAGTGCTCAACGCACACGGCAAAGTCCCTTTACACGCACACCAAATCAACCACGTGGACGTGGAAACAGAGCTTGAAACAACAAGTATACGTCAAAGAACTTAAAAACCCCAAAGTTCCATGCTTTAACCATCTCTCTCTTTTTTTTTTTCTCCTTTTTTTTAAATACTCACATTAAGTGCTACACTGAATAAAAGCAGCTGAATAAACAATCTTGGGATTACTGGAAAAAATACAGTGGTGAAACTTTGTAGGATTTTAGCCCACTACAAAGACCCACAGTTTTTTGTCCAATCTGGAAGACAAATTGTTTCAACGAGTGAGGATTTCCCCTCTTTTCAGAAAGGAAAAAGCCGCTGTGCGTGTGTGGCACATCCCAAATAACCAAAAGCATCACGGGAGGTGCTCTGCACAGGCACCCAGGCTGGACACCGCACAAGTGGCCCTGCCATTCCAAATGTGGGATAAAAAGACGACAGAAAAGTTTAGAGTACCACTTCTTGAAACTTACTAAATTATTGTTCTTACAAGAAAATACACACAAACAAAACCAACTGAATTCATCTAACACTTTATACAAACATCACTTGAACCGATTTTTTTTTTTTTTTGCACAATGAATTTGAAAAGGTCACCCAGAAAAGCAACTTGTGCTGCGAAGTGACAGATTCCAGCATGCACCAATGAAAGCAAGCAAATGATTGCATTAATATGAGTAATTAATAAAAGAGTATTATTCTTTTGCATAAAGAAAACCAGATTTATTTGGCTATCTCCTAGCCTCAGTCAGGTTATAACCTCGACACCCAAACTAAACTTCAGCTTATTTATTGCCAAAATCCTTCTGGCATCAGATCTAGTAACTGTGGAAAAAAAACATTCCAAGTTTTGTCTTTTTTTTTTTTTTATTTTCCAGAGAAATATTTTTACAGCTTCTTTACCCTTCTTCTATTTCATTATCCCATGCTAGCCTCACAACCAATTTTCCACCTTTTGCTCTCCCAGCTGAGCAGGAGTTTCGTGGAAGAGAGCTGGGGGTTACAGCGTACAATAAGCCAGAGGTGCATCAACGGTATCACGCTCTTGCAAAAAAAAGCAAACATTGTGCTGGAACAGACAGACAGCGACACAGGTCCGTGAGGAAAGCCTTCTGCTGTACCCACCATTACTGGGATGTCAGCAGGAGCACTTTGGTCAAGTTTCACTGCTACACTCCATGAAACGTGTGGGCAAGTCGGAAGATACTCAGAGAAGAGCGGACAAAGGATGGATTATGTACCTAATCTAAACGCAAGGAAACTGAAGGGAGACAAGGTAACAGTCTTCACCTGTTCAGATGGATGATGCAAAGAGGAAAGGAACTTGTTTTCAAATTACAAGAAGAAAAAGTTTACACTAAGACAGCGAGAAAAGCTTTCTAACAGAAAGAAAAGCGCTTGAGTAGAATATATATGATATATATGTATACATATACATCATATATATATATGTGTTATCTTTTTAGTAGGATGAGAACATATCTATATATGAAGATGCTAGTTGCTGTCAGAAATGACCAAGGCTTTGCCAACCCTGTCCCTGTTAGATAATTTCTCGGGGACCCGGTCGAGCCCTGTGATTCCACGTGCAGGCAAACCACCTCACCCTTTTGCCAGCACCCACTGAGGGCTATGAGAGGAGCATTCCCTCTGTTTTAACACACAGAAAGAAGAGAGGCTTTAGTCTTGCCGTCCCTAGTAACCCTGGGCAAAGGTCAGGTACAGCCTGCGAGGTCAGGTACAGCCTGCCCTCAACAGCAAGTCTAAGGCAGAGCGATAAAAAAAATTTGACGTAGCCACGTGGAGTACTGCAAGTCACCTGAACTGCACAGAAAAGCCAAAGTACACGCAATCAGCTACAGAGAAAATAAAAGCAGGGGTTTGCAGCTAGATGTTAACAGGTCTGCAAATAGGAAAGGGCAAAAATCTGCTGGAACACCACCTTTCACTTCTACATACTGTACCAGCACGCAATGTGTATTATTTGAGGACATCTGCTTCCACGCACCCCGCTTCTAAATAAAGTACCTGGCTTTCCCCTCTCTTACATGCATTTTATCTACACAGATTACTAGTAGTTTGGGGTAAAAACTATTTTACTTACTTATACCATCCCTCAAAAACACAGGGACCTCTCTCACCTGATTATAAGCATTGACCACCCACCAGCTGTCCCAACAAACAAGTTGCATCTCCCACCTCACTGTGATTTAGCTACAACTCTAAGTTTGGGTTCAATCTAAAGAAGTCATCTTTTTTCCCTGTTCTCCCACAGCTTTGTTTAAATTTTCCAGCACCTTTTTTTTTTTTTTAATCTATCCTTTCCCTCCTTCTTCTCTTCTCTCTTTCCTCCTTCCAACTCTTTCTGTTCTCCACTAGCTGCTCTTCTTCACTACCACTCCTAATTTTTCTACACCACATCACAGGGTGGGAGGCAGTGGAAGAAAAATAGTGGGACAAGCACACTGAACTCCAGTAAAATGGGGACACTCCTGATGCCTTCCTCCTCCAAACATTTAAAAGCAAAGGTCTCCAACCTTCACCGTTCCATCAGCAATAACAGCACAGACCAATCCTGAAACACTGAGGGCAACATCAGTGAGATATGAGATTTTGCTCTCATATCAAGGCTGGCTAAATCAAGAAATATTTCACATACAGACGGTGGGGAAAAAAGATGAAAGCCTGAAGGACTGACTGAAGATGCAGAGAGGTACACAACCTGGGCTAATCTTCTGGGTAACACAGAAGCACCCATGGAAACGATACGGATGCAGTCACCCTGTTGCAAGGATGTGAAAAATTAGCATGATTCTTATCCACATTAACTTGTTGGAGAACAGCACAGGAGGCTTCAAAAACGTTTTGTGTTCTCCTGCCTCTGGACTGCTGGGGGGGACCCCGATGTGACCTGGATGCCTGCAGCCTGCCTGGTTCATGCTGACCCCGGCCTATGAACCCTTCTGTCCTAAAGGCTGGAACCCCCTGACGCTCCTCCCGACTTCCACTGCACAGCTCCTGAGCACTCCAGGGCAGGTATTCTAAGCCAGGGAGATGTCAACGATCCCATTAAAACTGTTCTAATTTTATTTTGTGAAAATTGCCGGGACTGTAGTTCTGGTGAAGGTCTCAGCCACCCCACATACACGTTCCTTTGGTTTTCCTTTTACCAGCAACACAGAAAGTGGCAGCGCTTTAAGAACCGAAACTCTCCGAGAAAACAATTCAGGCAGAGCAGAACACCTCGGTAATTACATTACTAACACACTCTTCCCTTAGCAAAACCTCATCCGCAGCACACATGTAACCAAGTTTCAGCAACTTGTTTTTGGAGTCATATCTCACGCAAAGCAACTGTCGAGTTTAACTACAGCAGCTTTTGACAAACAATTTATCAGAACCAGTACTGGGCAGACACTCAGGTTTTTTGTTGTACAGCCAGGACCGAGGGTGCCTGCACTGGAAAGTTTCTTTCCTTTTGTTGTTCTATGCAGGTGTGTTAGGATTGTTGTAATACTGGGCTTTGTTTGATGGAAAGTTTCTGTATGTATACCTATCTCCCCCCACACACACATGCTCCAAACTGCAAGGAAAATAAACAGAAAGTGAAGCTGTGGTCATACTTTTATTTATACTGGTCACAGCAACCCTCATTTTCTCTGGAGTACCCAAAACCTTATGCAAGTGCATGGCAGATATGGCCTCTGGCTTCGTGAGAAATACTGGGCAGGGTAACAGCAGCAGGACCGAGAGAGGCTGGGATGGGCCAGCTGTGCCAGATGTCACGCTTTGGAAAGTACCTAGCAGCCATGCCTCAACTCATTTGGAAATGAGAAAGGCCACTTCTTCCTTGTCGGTGTACAGGTTATCAGAAAGCCACAGAAAGTTCCCACAGCTGTAACTGACAAATATTCTTAGGGGAATAAAAAAACTCAACCTAATATATTTAAATACACATGCACGTACAAAGTTGTTTTCTTAAACACAAAATAGGGAATGCCATGGGCTGAACTCTGGCAGAAGAGTGGACATTCTGCAAGAGCTGCTCTACCAAAACCAGACAGATAATACGGAAATTACCTCCTGTTTCCTAAATACAAAGTGCAGTAGTATCAACAAACTATTGAGAAACTAGTAACCAAAATTAAGGAAAAAAAATAATAAAAAACCAAAAAAAAGGTGCAGTTCAGAAGAAGTGCTGTCCACCTAACAATTTCCACTGATCTTACCAGAACTAAGTGTATCTATATAGGCATCTAAAAGTTAATTTGAAAAAAACAGACTTTAAATTCTGTTTTTGAAGGTGTGAGCCAGTGTGCTTGGTCACACAACATGTGACAACTGAGTTTCTTCTACTCAGAGCATTAGGCAGTTATAAAAGGTGTTAGTAAGTCTTTAATTACATCATAAACTTTTGCAGTGTTTGGTCATTTCTTAAGGGATTTGACAGAGGAAGCAAAAGGTTACAGAAATCTCAGTTTTTCTTCTTAGTTTCCTAACCTTCACAGCAGTGCAATCATGTGGAAGAAGCAAATGTGAAAGTACCAGATGACAGGCGGCAAGTAAATACATTTCCAGTTCCTTTTTAATTTTAAAAAAGCCCAATAGTTTAAGCCAACTTCAGGGCGCTCTGGCTCATGACTGAGCACCCGAGGTTAGGAACACTACTAGGCATTCGCGTTTTGTAACCAAACCTCTAATTTTGTGCAGTGCTCGAGCTAGCAGTTACTAGATGAACTAGCTCCCAAATTCAGTGCTACCCGGGTTGCGCAGCAAGGGCTGCACGCACCGATGCCAATCTGCTGCTGAAAACCAGGGAAAAATTTGCTCTATTTCAGCACACTGCTTCCCAGCCAGGGTCCGCTCCCACCTCTCCCTGCGACCACCCATCAGCTGGAGGTGATTCACCAGCCCTAAGGCAGGGTTCTTCTCCAAAAGCTCCAGTCTTCAGTCCTTCACTGAGCTGCTCGAGCATCAATCACCGTCCCATCCTGTTGCTTGCACCCAGTGCACACCACAGAGGGCTCGAAAACTTTGCACGGCCTCTTTTATTTTAGGAACAACAGAGATGCTGCTGACTACAGAACAACTTCTTAACAGTCCTGCTTTAGGGGGACACTACTGGCTTTACTTCCTCAGGATATAACTATGAAGGATGAAGCCACCGCTCATATAATGGCAGTAACTAGCTGTTCCTGCCATACAGCAGTGTTCTGCCCTACCAGGGAAAATACAAATATGTGCCAAGGAATCAAGTTCTGTCCCCAGAGTCCAACTAACTCAAATCCAACAGGAAGGAGCACGCTCAAGAAAAACTCAGAAGGGGATTTTTTTTTTCCCCCCCTTCAGCTTTTCTCATGTATGAAATATATACATGGATAGCAATATTCCTGTTTTAGTAGCTCTGGTATTTGTTTTCCACTAGACATTATGAAACTTACTTCAGCAAATATGTTTTGTGGGTTGTAATCCATAGCCTGTTAACCGCTATATTCATTTAGGGACTACACATATGCTTTTTCAAATATAGACATAAGGGGAAGTAAAAATCATGCCAGAGAGCATTGGTTACTTCCCAGGAAAGACAGCATCTAGAATTTGGCAGCCTTCAGACATGAAAAGAGTACAAATGCCATCAGACTCAGAATTTTAAGTAGTTTGTGTGGGCCATTTTTTCTGTATTGGTGACCGCAACTTCTACAGTTATTTGTAGCTTAAACCATCCTTCCTTTTAATACAAAATACATAGCGTTGTTTCCTCTAGCCGTAGAGTTATTCTACTAGAAAATGATGTTTGCAAAACACATGCCCGCAATCCTCAGTGCTTCCAGAAACTGATTTTTACTGGACATTTGATAAAAATACTGATATAATTCACTACATTGCTACTACACCTCTCACAGAAGGAAACTGGGGTTGGTAAACAGAAAATAAACTGGGTTTCCAATAAAAAGGAGATAAGTGGTCGCACCAACTCACCAGAACGCACCCAGAACTGGTCTCCACCACCCAACAGAGAGCGGGGCAGGTTCACCCCAAGGCAAACCTGAAAATATTTAAAGTACCTTCACAGGTCAGCACAGCACAGAGGTCTTGGGCCCTCCCAAACGCCACAGTCAGCAAGGCCTCCTGCACTTGATGAAGCCTGGCTGCCTCCCCGGCCAGGTGTCACCTCCCGAGGGGACACCCCGGCTCCAGAAAAGCCCCTGCTGTGGGCAGGGAGCCTCCGTTCCCCGGAGCCAGCCACCAGGACCGAACCAGGAATCTGTACCTCGCGTTCACCTACGGCAAGTAACACTCTCCGAAGACACCACGCTCCCAGTGAGGCTTCCGAATGGGGGAAAAAACCACACCCGCTCCAAGGTAGCTGACTGGCTGCTGGCTTTTCTCTTTGGTTTCGTTACAGCCAAGATGAAACAATCACAGCTTAAGCTTACAGACTTAGGTGTTTTTGTTTGTTTGTTTGTTTGTTTGTTTTAAACAAAAATGAACTGTTGGTTCTGGGAGGAAAAAAAAAAAAAACACAAAACCTCAAAGCAAACAGAAATTCCCCCCTAAACCCTTGCCATCAGCAAGCGTACGTATTTAAACGTGGGTAACAAGAAGCTCACATCAAACAGCCCCTGCGAGCTGCTGCTGCCCCCCCTGCCCCCATACTGAAGACCAGCCTGTCCTAGGTGCTGTCTGGGTCCCTCTTCCCTCTCCTGCTTCGCAGAGCACAAGCAGAAAAGCACGGCACTACGCACAAGCAGACTTGGGGTGAAGAACACCGTGGGGCTGGGGAGTCAACCACCAGACCCCCAGCCAGCAGCACAACCACCTCCCCTCAACCACAACTTTCCGTACGCTGCTTTTCCTCCCCCAAAACTGCTCCACCTCTTGCTGGGCAGAAGTGGTGGCCAGGACTTCTTGGCCATCGTCACTTGGTGGCCAGCCACACGCTGTCCTCTCTTTGCTGCTCAGGGAATGGCCCTGTGCCCCCTTTGGCTCGTTTTTCAGTCCAGTTGGTAAGAGACAACGTTGAAAGACAAGTCTGGGTGGTGGAACGTTAACACAGGCGATTGAGGGCACAGGTTTAGTAGCCATCACCAAAGATAAATTTATTCTCTGCTGATGCATCTACCTCTAAATACCTGAGCTCTGTATGGCCTCTAAGGAACGGACTCTAAATTGTAACAGGACTTCTCCACACGTGGTTGGGCCCAAGGTACACACTACCTTGCAACTGCAACACGCATCTGTAGAAAGAACATATTCTTATCACTACTTAATAATAAAAATATATTTATATTATAATGACATTACAGAAGAACTCTTTAGGAAAAAAAAAAGCCTTCAAAGATGTTCGGTTTTTTAAAAATCAAAAGTCAGAGTTCATTCTGCAGACTGTGACTGTGTTGTAAAAGGGAAATAAACCCATACAGTGTGCCTCCTCGATGTTTAAGAAAGTAATTAAATACAGTTTATAATACTTAATTTGCCTCCGCTTCTGGAAAATAATTAGACACAAGGGGGGACATATTGAAAATCTTGTTCTAGTCTACTTGAAAACTATTTAAAGGAAATATTAACTGATATATACGTTGCTGAATCCCTCTGCCAATACTTGCTGATTATCCCAGCAGTTTTCCCTCCTATTGCCGTATGAAAGAAACAGCCAACTAATTCATTAACCAGGAGGTGTTGATTACATACATATTGTTATCAAAAGCACAAACTACACTTTTTTTCCTTTCTCTCAGCTATAGTAATTTTAGGTGCTTGCAAAACAGGCAGACTGAAAATATTCAGCCTGAAATCTGATACTTAAATAATACTTGAGTAATGCCTCCTTAGGAACCCAAATAAGACACACACAAATTTCTTACACTCAAAGCCTAACTACGCACAGCTAGTAGCTATTCTCGATTAAATAGTCTATTTCAAAAAATGGGTAAAGCTGAAGAGACACTGAACGCTTTCTTGTTTGTCCCAGAATAAGTATGTCCACGGAACGTTCCCAGAATTTTACACTTAAGTACCTCCTTTAGATTCAAATTAGTTTCCAAATGCAAAAAAGTACCCGTTTTCTTTTTTGCATGGCCCAAACCACGACACTACAGAAGACTTGGTTGTACATACAAGGAATGAATGCTGCCTTCCCATAAACTGATTCAACTGGGTATTTTCAATATTACAGCCAACTGAATGAAGCCCCCAGAGCCACGAAAAATGACCTATCATTTTTATCAGCATTTCCCACCCATATATATTTATGAATACCAAAAGCCATAGTTACAACAGATTCTCAAAGCGTTTTCAAGAATTCACCACTGTGATGGCCAGAGCCCCAAAAAGTGACTAACTGTAGACCAAGCTAGTAGTTGAAGATAATTTAGAAATATCACCCCCCAAGGCCAAGTCCGTTATTGATTTAATACATCAGGTTTGGTCTCAACTAAAACTAACAGTGCATGTTAATGTCATACATAATCGCAATAAAGTGTTATAGCTGTAGAAGACAAAGTGCTACATGATTCAATAAAACTCTTCTAGTACATGATGTAACTGAACTATTAAGAGGTAAAATATAGGTATTTTAAGGCTGTTCCTCATCAGCAAGATTGGTTCCCAAGGTAAGTTTAAAGAATATGATACAACCGACGTCTTGGTTGCCACATAACTAAAGACAATAAAACAGAAAAAAGGAACTTAAAAAAAATCAACAGAAACATGATCCGAAATTTACTTCCCTTGATTCTAGGCACAGGCTCCCCCTTAGAAAGGGAGCACTATAAAGGCAAAGAGCAGAGCTGCATCCTCAGATTTCTGTAGTTAGAAACCACCTTGGACAAAATCCCAGAGAAACAGGTTGAACAGAGTATACAACAACAGCCCCTGAGTCTGTACTTTGTTGTCACGCTTTACATTTGCTGTTTGTGCTAACTCAGTAATCAAGAATATATCCCACCGCCTGGCTGAAATAAAACCAGCTTTTGCTTGAAGTTTCTCCAGCATCTCTAGTCGCTTTGCAAGGTCACACTGAGGAGCAGTGGTTTCAAATGCCAAGAACAAGCAAGACGTTTTGCCAAGCAGGCAATATCCAGTGCCTCCCTGGCAAAGGGCAGACAAAACAAAGGCAAACCATGACTCTGGAAAATGGGAAAATGCCTTTTCTCTCTTTTTTTTTTTTTAGTCTCCCAAAACAAAATGCAGAGACCCATCACTTTAACTGAAGAAAGTTTTATGCTTCTTTGTCAGACAACAGTCAGGGTGGCAAGGCAATATTTTCAGTCTCGTCAACTTCTGATGTATTTCAGCTGCTCTTTTTCCTTCTTTCCATTGCAGGCAAAAACATTCTACTCTATATATTTTGCACATTCTTGGGCAGATCGTTAATTACAAAAAGCAGGTGGATTTACCTTCAGTAAACACAATACCTAACGGCAGTAACTTTTCAGAGCTCAATAACAACAATCTCTATCTGCGTTATAGTTCCTACAGCCCCACTAAAACACCACCAGTACACCATCAGGTCGGTAACTCATGAAGTATTTTCAGAAAAAGCTTTCTCTTACCAGCCCGTTGTGTGTATAACTCACAAAAGACCTAAGCTGGCTTCAGGTTCACAAAAGGTAAAACCGAATATTCCTGCGCAAGTAGGACACCTCTTGCGGCTTTTATTATTACTGCTTCTAGCACTTTGTCATACGATGTCGCTACGGGAACGGGTCACGATACTTCAATTCAGCTTTTGGAGGCCTACCCCAGCAACCCACTGCAATAAGGTATCTCTTTCCCCTTCTTGGTATCTTGGTACCACAGCTGGATACCCATGCCCAATATTATTCTGTGCAATGTCCCGAGTTACACCGCGAATGGCTTTTGTAACCCAGCTAAAACAAACTGCCCCGCAGCGATGAATGGGGACTCTGTTGCCAAAGCCTTTGCCAACTGCATGCATGGCGCCTGGTTCCGCTAACCCCGAGTGGGGACAAAGCCCATATTCTGTCCCCTGTCCCCCCCCCACCACAGCACAGCCACGATGCCGTAACTTAGAAGAAAGCACAACACGCCGGCGACAGGCTCACTGCTACTTTCTTAGTTCCCACACATAAACGTGGCATAGAGCTCCTCACATCGTGCTGAAAGTAACGGGAAACGGGGATAAACATGGGAGAGCCAGTTGGATCTGTCTGGATCCAATTTTGTTGGTTTTTCCGTTTTGTTTTTTTTTTTTGCATCAACCGTCTATCCTTGTTCTTACCTCTTCTTCTACGTATTTTCAGAGCTGCTGTTCAAGTATTTCTATAATTCAGAAAATAATCTTCTCCCGAACAGCATGATCTATACTCCTCTGTGAATCTGCTCCACAGTCTCTGGTAATGTCATATCTCTCTCCACTATGTTTAATTCAGGCAAATAATAAAAAAAGTGCAAAAAAAAATCAAGTTTGGGGAAAGTTCTAAGAAAGTTTCGTTTATAACTAGATGTAGACATTTCCCATACAGGTAACTAAATTACACAGTCACGATTCCTCCAAAACCCCTTGTTCTGCCCCTGTTCCCTGTCCGCCTCTCCTCTCTCCCACACAGACGTGACCTGGGCTCTCTGGCTGCCAGGTGTGACCTCAATATTATCATGATATTGGAGAGAACCTAAGAGGAGACTTCAGAAAGCACTCATCTAATAATAAAGCTGTTTGCAGAAAACTCTGGGAATTCCAGAGAATATTACAAGCCTAGAAGGACAGGTATGCATACAGAAATAACACAAACCAAACTTGATTCTGATGTCCCAAGAGGAAACACTGCTGTATATAATAATATTCTTGCTTTAAGAACAAAGAAATACCTATAAGCATCCTTACTACCTTTATAAAAAAATGTAATGCTCGTACGCACAAACATCTGACCATTTCCAGTAAGTTTTATCAGGATTAGAGTTTTAATTACCACAATGATCAAAGGCTAAAGGGTACCTGACCATCCTCAACATTGCCAACTGTGCCTCCAGCCCCACTCATCCTCAGTCTAGCTGAGCCACTGGTTAAGCAAATAACCCCAAAAAAACCCAAAAGCATCTCTTATAAATGGCAACCTGACATTTCACAGAGACGATTGCATTACAGTTCCCATAATGTTTAGAAATTAGATCCAAAGTAGGAGAAGCAGTGAATGTAATTCTACTGCCAGCAGCCAAAAAAACCCAAGAGTTCTCAGGCTAATGGGACCCCAAAACAAATCCCTCTCTGGAAATTTGGGATATATCTTCATGCAAGCAGAAATACAAATTAGACCAGTCACTAACAGGAAAAAACATTTCCCTTTTTCTGTGTTTACAAAGGAAGCAGAGAATCTGGTGCAAACTCCACCACCCTTTTCTGGGAAGTGGATTTCTGCAGAAGTTGAGGTGAGCAACAGGTTGCTACGCAAAAGCTTCACAACACAGCAGAAACACATACAAGCCCATCCCAGCCTATGACAATGATCTAAAATGGCTGGAAATAAGCTTAGAAAGAGTTCAAACATTACTTAAAAGCTTAGACCTTAAATAGACAGAGAGAAAAATACGGGCTACTCATGGGCATGAGTTGGGCTACAACAGCTGCTGGTGTGAGCAGCGCCTGATGCTGGCTTTAAACTGGATTTGTTAGAGTGGAAACATCAGACCCAAGTGGACTCAGAGCCACAGTTTCTGCCTCGAGTGCCACTGGGCAGTGCCGACGGGTCTGCGGGGGCCACGCGGTCGCTTTCAGGGTTGGTCTCAACTGTCTCAAAAATGGGACATAAAGACTCCGCAACTCCACAAGGGATACTGAGCTCTCCCGCGCTGCTTCCCGTTACATACCGTACTTGAAACCATTCTGATAGAAATAAAGACACTGGTGAAACCAGACCAGTGACAGCATCACTCCAATCAATTTCTTTGCCAAACAAACGAGTAAATGGTCCGGGTGAGTGAAAAGACCTGCCTCTGCCACCCTGAGCAACAAGAAAACTCGTAGCTGGCGGACACAGCCGTGACAAACAGGTTCCCTACACCACACCGCTCGCCTGCTGATGCAGGCATTTAACCTGGAAAGCGCATACATTGATATGAAACTCCACAATCACTGGACCAGGATTCTTCCCAAGGAAAGTACACTATGGCAGCAAGAAGAAAAAGAAAAATTAAGTTTCTTGGTGGTGTATAAACATGCCTATACGGCTACTGGGTACGAGCACTGAGAAATACCTCAACTCATAAGCTCACTAAATGTAATGCTGAACTTCGTATTTCAAACTAGCAGCCACTCAACTTTCTTGATGTTGAAACATTCCTAAAATGAAGCACTTCATGTTCCCTTATACAAGATTTTCTACTGTTTTAGCAGAATTGTTGCCTGCCCCAAAAAGTTCCTCTACTCCCTTTGGCCTCTCCCTTTTGAATTTTTTTATTTACTGAGAATGTTTTGAAGTTGTTTTTTATTTTTTTTTAATGTTAATTGAAATACTACATTGCCAAAGGACAGCACTGACACAAATTTTTTTCTTTAAATTAAGTCAGACATTTCAATAGCATGTAATTCACATGCTTACCTTGAAAAGAAGTCTGACAACTTCTGTTTACATGCCTTAACTTGCTCATTTGTATTCTGTAATTTATTTTTAAGTCATTAACTGGAAGTTACTGTATCCTCTATGGTATACAAAAGAAACCTTCATCCTGCAGCCACAGGCATTTCGTGTCATTAATCTGCTGCATGATTCAAGTACATCTGGATTTCTGGTAAACGCGTATGACCAATAATAAAAACTATATATAAACTAGCTCAGCTTGGATTCCTGCATCCATTTGGGAAATTGTGAGCAGAAGCGCTCTCCTTGGTTGTAGCTGCATTACTCAACACACAGGAGTTGTTTATGGAAACATTTGGTATTTTTAGGCCTGGCCTCTCAATGGGAATTCCACCCTGAAAAAAAAAAAAAAAAAGGTATCATTTATACACTCAAACCCTTCATTGTGTCCTCTGATACGAATTTACATACAGGGGGTAGAGGGTGAATTGCTCAGCTATAAGCTCAAATTTACAAATGTGTTTAAGCACCTGCTGAAAATAACCAGGAATTATGCTCTTGACACGAGTACGTGCTTCTCTTTTTCTGCAAAGCAAAGGCCTCAGCTCAATACAGGACAGGAATAGACATAAAATGAATAAATATTGAATGAAAAGCCAAAAATCTGCCCTTCTAATTCCCAGTTCTTGTCTTAGATGCACAAATATGTTCTTTTAATCTAGTTTTTAAGGTAAGGCACTCTGTATAGAATTTATATATAATTTTTCTGAGGGGAAAAATAAAAACAAATAAAATAACCTGTAAGAAAAAATATTTCCATGGGCATTAAGCATGAGTGGAAAGGAAAAAATCAGGAAGAAGGAAAGATGACTCAGCCAGAATATTTACCCCCCCACACTTCTTCCTCTCAGCTGCATGCTCCAACATTAGTATCAGTTACAGACAGGTACGGACAAAGGTTTCCTTGGGGAATATATCTATCCACCTAACTGCAAACTAACACTTTTTTATTTGTGATTGCATGGAGGATTTTGTGTACACCGAGCTTGGGAGCACTGCTCTGCTTCCTCACCACCAAGGAAGCACAGTGACTAGGGAAAGGGATGAAGGAACCACCGCGACTTGGAAGAGCATCTCTGCTGAGCTCCAGTTTCTGGAGAGAGAAAACAAGTGGGGCGATTAGATCCATCTCCGGGAAAAAACCACTCGGCTTTTTTTTCCAGTGGGCTTTTTAGTTGAAAGTCCACATTGTTATTACAGTGATTATTTAGCATAGCTTATAAGAGCACCGAGATAAGCAAAGCAGCGTGTGTGTGTGTCGGGCAGAGTTTTTTACCAGGGGAGCAAAGGACCAGCGTGCCAGGAGAGGGGCATCTCCTGCCTCCCCCCGTCGGCCTGGTCACCGACATGACAAAAGGTGACACAACACACTAGCCTCCTACGGCTCCAAAAGGCCAAGCACACGCAGTTCCCACGTTGGGATTCACACACGAAGCAGAAGGGACAGGCCAAGCCGTTTCAAACTCTGTTTGCCGAACGCGCTTTTCTCAGGCGGGGGCACGCAGAAAGGCATCAGCCCACGTCGAACCCCACCGCCCAGCGTCACGACGAGTTCCTCGGCGCTCCCAGGCGCAGAGATGGCAACCGTGATGGAGAATAACTCTTCCAGCCTTCAGACAGCCTGAAGTCTACTCCCTTTACCTTGCCGTGGGGCTCTAATCCCCGCGATCCGTGGCCAGTGCCGTTCCCCGGGCATGAAGTCAGCCTCTTCGCAGAGGCTGCAGCCAGATCAGAAGCCCACAGCCTGTACGTAACCGGGGCCAGGCTCTCCTCAACCTGCTAGGCTAGGTCCAGGAACCTTCAGAAATGAAGACTACGAGCCCCAGCCCACTGCGCAGGCCCACCGTAGAGACGGGTCTGCCATACCCACTGCAACGGCCTAGCTGAACCAAGGACGTACCGACGCGGTTGCGGGGACACAGTGGAGGAACTGGCCAGTACCGAAGGGAATTAATTCTCAGCGGTGAGACATCCAGCTGTTAATTACTTCTCAGGACGAACAAAAGTCTACCTGTATCTTCAGGCGCTTCATTTCAATAATTCATTCACCACAGAGAGCTTCCCTCAGATGAAACTCGTAAGAGGGAAGAGCAGACCAGGCAGCTCCTGGAAGTGGTGATGCTGTTCAGAGTTGTGTCCTGCAAATACATGCCGGGGGGGGAGTCTTGTGAAGACAGCCACGCAGCTCAAAAAAATTCAGGGAAGGGTTCTGTTGGAAAACCCTGGGTCAGTGGCGACCACTACTAGTCAGGGCAGCCAGGAAAGACCTGGCTTCATCCCCCAGCATGACCCTCAACAACTGTTCCAGGGCCTGATCCAACATGGGCTTTGGGCACTGAAGAATTCCTCAGGCACTGGTGGAGAGGAGAGGTACCTACACACCTCCACTAAGCTGTCTCTTAATCCTCCTGCAACTCTGCCTCTTGACTTTGCGGTAGTTGCAATATAATACCTTATTTTGAAAGGTCTGTTGAAAGAAGTGCAACAAAAAAATAAGGAGGCCCCAATGACGGTGAAAAATGTTACCATTGAACTTTTTTGATTTTGGACCACGTCAAGGAGGACAGAGAAAAATGACAGGATGAATGCCTAAGTCAGCTCCAACTATTCTCTTCATTTTTCTTCTATCAGAGAGAGAAGAAAGTGGGCTGCACGAAAGGTACGTGACATTAATGCAGTAACAAAAACACAGAGCAGCGAGTAGTTTGGGTATAGTGAATTACTTGGGTTTGGTACTGCTTATGACTAACAGTTTTAAAAACATTTGAAGCAGGAGGGGAAGGAAAAAAAAAAAAAAAGAAAATGCAAACCAAAGTAAATCCATGAGAGCAGTTATAGACCAGTTGGCTATGAGAGAAAGGCGATTGTTTTATTTGTTGCTTGCCTGTGTTTACTTTCCATCCCTCCACAGTTCTCAAAACCTCTGCCAGTTCAATAACAACAACAACAACAACAGAAGACCTTCTGCGTACACAGAAGTCTTTGCTCTACAGGCCTAGGTGGAAGAATAAAACACAACCTTGCAGAGGACAGCAAAACTAAAACAAGAAAAATATACTGGGCGGAGGGGAGAGGGGGAAGGTTTGTGTCATCAGAGGGCACAGAAAGGAAATTGAGTGTCCTTTGGGAAGAACAAGAGTCAAATTATTCTACATAGGAATCCTCTTTCCAACAGATGAGCGCAGTGCACAGTCTCTCCTTTAGGATAGTCACAATAAGTGGAAGAGGAACCAGGGCTTTTCAAAAGCACCCCACCTTCCTGATGTTATCTCCATCTGAATACCCCCCTCCAAAGTTCAGCTAGAACACTAGCTGAAAATTCTTTGAGGAACTGTGCAATCCTCGCATAAGATGTTGATTTCTAAAGAGGAATCATTTAAACGGCAAAAGGTGAGAAGCAAACAATGTAAAAACCGAGAGTCACGGGGGAAAGCAAAGGAGGGAGGAAGGGAGGGAAAGGATTCGGTTTTGCCTCTCCACAGAAATTGTTTTGATACAGTATCCCCGTTGCATGAATTTTCCATATGCCTGTGTCAGATCCACCACTTGAAGCCACAGAGCTGTCAGATGCTCATTTTTTATGGTGCGCTTACGTGGCAGGCCAACCTTTCTGTTGAATCAGTCAGTTTTTCACCAAGCCAGGATCTGCAACCCAGAAA
This sequence comes from Tringa tobata, assembly GCA_033628505.1. NCBI lineage: Eukaryota > Metazoa > Chordata > Aves > Charadriiformes > Scolopacidae > Tringa > Tringa tobata. Next base: position 6,680,154 of record JAHREE010000131.1, on the reverse strand, counting down.
GATGTACATGGCTCTTCTGGCCAGAAGTCTCAACTTTGCAGAAGTGAGTCGGCAAAGCAAACCACTATATTTTGGTACCTAACAACTGTTACCAGAATCACTGCTTTTTCATGGGAAAAAAAAAACCCACATTATGAACATTATGAAATAGCAACTATTCTGCACACATATATGAAGCAAATATCACAATGGAAATGCAGATCATCTGATCCCATGCTATCTGAAATAGACAATTCTTAAAATAATCCAGAATAAACTCAAAAACTTATGTACAAGGTCAACTTCCCTTGTCTTTAACAAAATGAGGAGCAGGAGGCAGTTAGTTCATGAACAAAAGCCTTAACACTTCAGTTAAAACTTAATTTAAGCCTGTTGTAGACTAAGCAGAATTTACAAAAAACCCAAAACAAAACAAAACCAACCACACACAAACCTTTTCCTTTACTTGTATCTGATTAAGAAACTCCGTAATCCCACAGCTAAGTGAAAAATATCAGCCACGTAGGTATTGCTTTACAAGGCTGAGGGAGGTGGGCACTTCTCCTGCACATTTTTCACCTCCCATCGCCAGCCTTTAGCATCTGAAAGATTATCTCCATTCTCCATGCCTCAAATTTTGCTAAAGTAAAATTGCATATTTAAATGCAGCATACATGCTAATCAGGATGTAAACATTTAAATAACAGAATGCAGATCCGTTAATCAAAACTGATTACCAGCTTTCCCTCCATTTACTGTGGGTTCTTCTGTAAAATATCGTCTTAGTTACTGTTGCCAAAACCATGTTTTTAAAGCCTCTCAGAGAAAAAGCTGATTAGTTATAACACTGGCTCAAGAGACATGTTTTACGTCAGTGTTTACTAGAAATGCAGGACTGAAATTAACTTGCAGGTAACCAGTACATAATTGTCCATCTATGTTAACCCTTTCTGTGAGCTTAAAAACAGGCTTTGTCTCCTCTGCCCTTTTTCCTCTCTCCTGCCCTTTTAAGGCATTTCAAATTTCTGTACACCCTTGCAGAAACACATGGTTAACCAGAAACTTTCAGCTCTGGAAAACACTGACCACTACCTCCTTTTCAGGCCATTATTTTCCACCCGTAAGACATTAACATCCAGATTCCTCCCTGTTTCTAAGTATTTTTAAATAGCTTTTCATAATTAATACATCCAACTACAGAAGGCCAACATCAGTGAGCTAAGACAGCCGCTAGCCATGCTGTGCAAACCGTGATTTCCCAGCCAAATTGAAAGTCAGAAATTCACAAGCTCCGTTTGTAAGCTTTTAATGTCTGACCACAGACAACATACTAAGGTCCATGAGGAAAGATCTCAACAGGTTCTATCTACCTTTTACTCTCGATGCCACAAAGAGGCAGGGGAAAGGATGCTGTGAGGCGTGCGGGGCACACCAGCCTGCTCATCACATCCTCCTCTTTCTCTGCTGAAGTCCCCTTTGACTGTCCAAGACGGTAAACGGGAGAGATCTACTGTGCAAATCTGGTCAGCTTTTTACTGAAGCCTGGATGTTGGGCATTCAAAACAAAAGCTGCTAGAATGTGAATCTCCTACAGGATGGGGAAATCAAGAACGGCTACCAAAAACAAAAAAGAAGGAAAAAAGTATAAAAAAATACTGTAAAAGTTGGAAAAAAATATTTCGATATTAACTCATTTTTCACACTTGCGAACACTCCGAAATGTGTTGATACAGACCTGTGAGAAATTCAACCACTCGCACACTTGCTCTTTCATCTTGGAGACACTGTTTGTTGAAATACTGCCTAAAATAATTGGGGTTTCAGATATACTGAAAATCCATTACTTGGCAATAGTCCCTGAGCATGTTATAGACAGATACCACATTTTTCAACCCTATGAACCTTGATTCTTAATACAACACGCTTCTCTACAGCAAATTTCTTGTTCTGCTTTCTCAAAGCACGCAAAGATGTTATTCCTGAGGAACATGCTTTGTTAACCCTATTTTTTAAGGCCTCATCATGTAAACTCAAGGTCACTTCAGTAGAAATTTCTTTATGTCTGCAATTTTGTTCAGGGAGCAAACTGAAGCATGTGAGATGTTACCAATATGAAAGGGTTGTGAGGCTTAAGAACAGGAGGAAAAACCAGGGAGGAATAAGACAACACTACGGATTTGCTTGTTTCCTAGATGCCCACTAGACTTTTGGTTGTATTGACATCAGCAGGCAGAACAGCAGAGAAGCAATAGCCACCAATACCGAGAACTAGAAGTCAGTCTGGAAAAAAACAAATGGGAGAAGAAGAAAAAGCACAGAGGAGGGAAAAATAATGATTACAGAAACACCACGGGGCTGGGGGGGAGGGGGGAAGTTATGAACAAAAGTAGTTAAAATGATAGTCTTTAAGAGGAGTGTGCTATTCATTTATTTTTGAAAAGGCGTGATAGAAGCCAGCCATAAGATACTGGAAAAACATTAATAATTAAATCCTGTTTTGTGCCAGGGCTATATCCCGCCTGGATGCCTGTGAGAACTTCCCACGAGCTGTGGGACGTGCCCCGATCTGCCTGCGGTGCCCGGGGATCCCTCCGGCAGAGGCCCCAAGCAGGATATCCCAACCTGCTCCATCAGGGAACTTCAGAGTTTCCCTTGACGGTCCTCTTGCATATGCAAGACAACTGAAAGCTTCAGAAAAAAAAACAGAAACTGTTAAGACTGCAGGGCTTCCGAGCAAGCCTAACGACTAGCCTAATTAATGAGCCTGAGAGAGAGAAGATTGACCATTTCTCCAGGGTTAGCAGCCAGACAACAAAAACTGGCTCTGTCTTTCTACCGCTGCGGCAACGGGGTTCTTGTCTGTGAGCAGCCAGGTTCTACAGCAACCCTCCTACCAAACCACCCTGAAGAGGTACTTCAGACAAAATGCATTTCACAAGTCAGAAGTAATATCCTCCTGTACCACAGCAGCAGTTCCTTACTATCTCCAGAAGCTACGTCGCTCACTCAGGTTGTAGTCTAGAATTTAAAGGGGAAAAAAAAAAAAAAAAAAAAGGAAAAAGCATGTAAAGAAAACACTATTTTGAAACATACTGACCTGGACGTAATATAGCCACACAGTGTTCTAAAATAAATGTAAAATTTGATTGGCACAGAAATATATTTTGTTTAAAGGAAAGAAAAAACCACCAGGGGAATCTATAATTGATCGTGCCACAGATTGTTATCATGGAAAAGGGTACTACCCCAGCCCCCTAACAAATGCATGCAATACTTGAGACAAATTCAGCAAGCCCTCTGTGTATGCTACACAAAGGTTTGTTTGAAAATTATTAAACCATCCCTGAAGTAAAGTTTAGTGTTTTCATAGTTGCTAAACTGCCTCTTAGCCACAAAAGCATTGCCCTTACTCTGAAGACGGCAATTCTCTTTTAAGATTCAAGGCATTAAACTATTACAATATACGTACTTAGCTAAACTACTACAGTATACATAGCTCTGCCTCTTGACAACTGAGAATTACAGGAATGTTTTGGAACATTATGTATTTTGCTCACAAAAATTAGAGTACAATGTTTCAAACACCATTAATACATACAAAATACTTCTTTCCATACGAAATCCTTAAGTGGGGAGAAAGGTAAAAATCTGTACATCTACTGTGCAAGAGACACGCATTCCTCTTCAAAAAGCACAGCAGCTAGAGATTCCTTGTAAGAAACAGAATAGCAAAACCACCACTGAAATTACAGTTTAAATGCCATTTCTGAACACTTTCTTTCTTTTTCCTGGCTCCGTATCGTGTCTGCATTGCAACCTTTAGGGAAAGAACAAGCGTCCAACCTCCCATCTGACTTAGGAGAGAGCTCAGTGGTTAAAAACAATATGGTCCAACGTTAACCTACCCTTCTTCCCACCCCCCGAAATTAGGCCAAAAACCAAGAGGAAATCATGCGGCGTGCTCTGGATATTCCATGACTACCACGGCTGGCAGGGCATAAGCCACATATTTCATAGGTAACTAGGAACACACAACACAGGGTTGTTTTGTAGCGACGCTGCACCAACAGGCTCCTGCTGAACCGCTGCTTTTCCTTCCCCTCAGCTCCTTCCAAACCTCCTGCCGTGTCAGCCCGGGAGGTCTGCCCCGGGATTTACGAAGGGGACTGACTTGGTGGGAACTTACCTTCTAACCACGGGGGAATTCAGGGGGGAAAAAAAAGTTCACAGGGTATTTAACAGACGAACACGCGTTCCCGACTCGCTGCTTTTGCTGGCTATCAAAGATGCTAAAACCCCTGTGCTGCATTAACCGGATTCAGTTATATGAGCATCAACAAAATCTTCAGATGAAATTTTCAAGGTCACGGACTTTTTCAGCTTCGCCTTAACAAAAAAAAAAAAACAACCTCCCTTCCGCGTTTCACAACCTGTGGATCGTTACAATGACACTTCTTCTTCATTCAGCCTGCCACCAAAAGTCATACAGGAATTGCTAAATCAGCATATTCTCCGAGCTTTCCGAGGGAAGCTTGCAGGGCACTGAAAAAAAGTTTTTGTCTAAAAACAAACAGCAGTGCCTCGCCTAGGGAACGAGAGCCTCCCCACTTCCCCCACAAACACGTCACCGAGGGCTCCAAACATCTGCCTCACGGGGTGCTCCCTCCCTTTCTTCTCAATGTAAATATTCTGAATTATGATACATTTAAACAAGTAAGGGAGAGCCTGCACTTCGCCCAACTCAGCTAATTTGGAAACGTAAAGTCCAGCTTATTCGCCTGCTTTAACATAGCAAGGAAAATCTTACTTTTCCAACTGGGTAAGAGCCTGAGTTTCTCTCTCCATAATCTCGTAAGCCATTATTGAGCTAAAATGCTTACTACAGGAGTCCAACATACCAAAGAATGAACAAGTCTAGGAAATACATACTGGTATAACTAGCTCTTTGAAAATGCGTAGCTCTAGGAAGTCTCCTTTACATTTTCCAGCATAAATATTTACAGCAGTTCGCAATTTGAAACCAAATTGCCTGATCTTAATAAAAACCTCAAAATACATACCACGAAAGGGAGTAATTTCAGGATTAAAAACCAAACCAAAACATTACCCCCAAAATAGTCTTTTTTTTTTTTTTTTTCTTCCTAAGCTTCCCGCGTACATCCAGGAGGGCTACAGGGTGACGATAATGAGTGACTGTGGTTAGAAAGAAAACAAATTTTTACCTCTTCAGCAATTTTGCAAAGGGTGAGGTGAAAACAGACACTACCCCCTAACACGCAGAGAAGTGTGTGTTGTGACTGAGCTCCCTGTGCGAGGTCCTGCACGCCTGTCCGCCCTGCCAAGGACCGGGAATTCTTCCCACAGCCCAAGGACCCTCTCCCGGAACATCAGGTAAGCATTGATGGCACAAACCCCTCCCGAGCATCCTAACACGGGCACGGTGAACAGTCTGAAGGAAACAGTACCGTGCTGCAAATTCCACCGGTACCTTTTTAATTCAAGAGAACTCATTGTAACGAAGTATTTTTAAATGACAACAATGCTCTGGGAAAGTTTATCGGGCTAGACCTAAGACCTGTGCAGTAACACAGCCCACAGCTGCACACAGCCTAGCCCCCCGATGCCTTCCAAGTTTGAAAATGCTGACAGGGTGCCAACAGAGAAACCCGCACGGTGGTAAAACAGGAAAAAGACAGTTCAGAAAAACGTGAGACTGTAAGCCTTCACCTTTTTCGTAACAGCCATTTAAGCTGTAGATGACCACAAACCTGCAAGGAGGCTCTCTTAAGCAAACCTCTCGAGCTTCTTCACGATTTTTCTATTTACATGTTAATTTCTAATGGTTACATATTAGAAATAGCTGTTGGGATTTCACTTGGTTGGTTGTTTTTTTTAAGTAAGTTCACACACACGGACACATACATCTCCCACGCTGAAACAGCCACCTTACAAATATGTTCACAGCAAACCAAAAATCTATTCTGAGACACAAAGATTTTAAAAACACAACAAACAAAAAGCCATACCCTTCTCAATGCTCATAGGAAAGCTGGAGTCTTACAAAATGCAATCGCTCCTGGGCTCAAAGGAGTGGACTCAGTTTCATCCCAGAGCCAACTGCCTGCTTTAATAGAAATGTTTGAAAGAGCAACTGCTGAAATCTTACTTTCTGTTTCTCTTTTTGCAGCTGCTATTTTTTTTCATGACCTTCTTAACACAGTGGAGTTCATGCTTCAGCAAATGCCAAATTCTGTAGCATCTCTTACTCCACGCTCAATTAGAAATAAAGAAGATACAGGATGTAAAGGTGAGGCAGGATTATAGATCTGCACTGCTTCCACTTCCCTGTACTCTGAAGGAAATCTAACTGGCTTATACATAGATTTCCAGCCCAGTTCAATTGCTGTTTTTTGATTTCTGTAGGAATTCCATTTTTTTTAACCTTATGTTTCACCAATTTCTTCCAGCTCAAGTCTGATTCTAACTGCAATTATAATGATTCTATATTCTGTAAGAAATACAATTTGCTGTTTTCTACTATCAAGAGCACAGAACTAAGCTGCTTCCTCCATTCTTTTTCTTTCACCAACAGTCATTCTTGCAGGTATATTTTTGCAATCCTGTTAGCTGGAATACCATTCTTTTATCCCTCTTCTTCATGTTATTTTAACTTTCTCCGTAAGTATCTATTTTTGCCACTGTCTGTATCCAGCAAATTCTCTTTGTATTATCCCCATTTTCTTTTCCTGTATATGCATTTATATGCATATACATTTCCTGTATATGCATTTAGCATACATATACAGAAATCTATAAATACATATTCAAAGCTGACTGTGCCAGCTACAGTCAAATTTGGTTTTCTGGACCCCTTTTTAATTGCTTAAATCTTAGCCAAATTTTGTTCATTCTGAATGAAAGTTCTACGCCAAATTTTAGAGGAAGCGCTTGATTTTATTTTTAATGATGGTGTCAACTGAGACCAGTTCAGTCTGGTTTATGAGTACGCTAAAATTCTTAAAATCATCTATTACAAACCTCTTATCACTTTGCAGTTTTGAAATTTGCCAACAGAAGGTGGGGGGGGAAAAAGCAAAGGAACCAGAAATAAGGCAAGCACCTTCTGCTATCTTTCTGGGAATCTATACCTGTCCTCGGGCAACTAAAGAAGCTCAGAAAGCCTGCTGCTCACACATGGCAAATAGCTTCCAACACAGTTTCACAATGAGTTCAAGCAAGAGGCTCAC
>JAHREE010000131.1:6590045-6658025 GCA_033628505.1 Tringa tobata | reverse complement strand
GGGAATATAATAGGTGCAAACAAGCACGAGTGTCTCTAGGAGAATGACTCAGTGAGGTGTCAAAGAGGAGACAGGTCCCCGGAGAGGCTCGGGGCACGTGGGATGGTGCACAGCTGATCCACTCGTGAACCTGAAACCAGCCATTTCAAAGGCAGCTTGGTTCAGAAGACAGAACGCATACGTGGAAGTCCGGCCCAGCGAGGTCATTCCCATGGCCACGGGGAAAAGCAGCCCAGGAGGTGGCTGTGAGATGGAGACACTCCTCGGCCAGCTCACCTCGGGCGAGCAGAGTTGGGGGCCAAAGAACCACCTCCAGCTCCCCTACCTGCTCCAGCAAGGAGAAAATGCAGTCCCGAGGGCAGCCTTGGGAAAGCTTGGAAGAGGTGGCAACACCAGGCTGTTTGTCTCAGGCAGACTGCTTCATCTTTTTGCTGCCTGTTTGTGCATCAGCAAAAAGGAAGTGCATTCCCACTCAGCGAAGTACCTTCCCCAAAGTACTTTTTCCCCAAAGTACTGCAGATGATTGCTAGTAGGAGGCACGTAGTAATCTTCTCAAACCTGCAAATAGAGTGAAATTCTTTTAAGAGTTTTCAGCGAGACCTAAGATGCCACAGCAATAGGCACATCGAGAAAAAAATCCTTCATGGCAGAATTTAGATACTCTTAAAATTTCACTTAAAAAGGAGCCCTACAGGTTGCAGATGCCCTTTAAATGACTGTATGTATGCCTGAACAGGGAAGATTATTAAGGCTTTTTTCTTTCCTAAACTCCACTGCATTTTCAGGAGGACACCTATTTTTAAACATCCTCTAGATTTACGCTCAAAACCCCTACGCTCAGAAACTAGTGTTCTTAATGGCTCACAGGTATTTTATGTATAAATATATACACATACACACATTAGGCTCTCAAGAAACCATGATACATTAGGTACTTTTAAATAATTCATTGTTAAGCACCCCATGATAAATCTCTAGTTGAACAGTATGTGATTTTGCTAGAATTCTCGGTATATATTGAATGTGAAGCACAAGGTAAATTCAACTATGCTGAGCATCAAATGTGAAAATTTTATATTGCACATTACATCCTGACACGCAACTAAGAATCTCTGTTATTAAGGCTTCAGGGAATTTTTGAGGGAACTTCTGAAGTTCTGAAAAGGAAGGAAGAAAACCCCAAGACTGAGCTCTATTTCCCTACAGAAGTTGAGATTTTTCTCAGAGAAGGGAAATTCCTTAAGTAGCCTGTGTTGAATTACCATAGGGGTTTCGCTGAAAGAACTGCTCTCTCTGAGCTGGTTGGTGCTCTGAGGCTCCTCGCTTGGTGCTCTTCAGACGAGAGGCAGAGGATCTTGGCTTACCTGCAACGAGCCAAGGCTCAGAGCCTTTCCAGGGCTCGCCGCTGCTGCAGAGGGTCTGGAGAGATAGGGCAGCAACCGCTGCTGCCAGGGGAGGTCATTTTCTCCCCTTCTCTCCAGCAGTAGCTGGAGATACTCAGATACCCAGATACTCACGACTCTCCCTTGTCAGCAGGGGCCAGGCGAAGGTGACACCAGGGACCCGGCCGTGTGCCGCTGCCCGCAGCCTGCTGCTCCCAGCAAGGTCCTGCTTGGGACATTTTGCATGGCAGTGTCCTGTATCTCCTCCCCTCACAGGGCATCCCAAAGGGGGACATCCCTTAGTCTGCTAAGTCAGATCGGTTCCTCCTGATTGGGAGAAACTGGCATTATATAATGGAAACATGTTCCATCAAGGAATTTTTGGCCAGCCTTACTTTTTACTTACATATATATATATATATATATGCTGCAGTTCTGTAGGGTGGTCACTGGTGTGGACCCCTGCAGCCAAGGAAAGGTGCAAATCTGTCCAGCTTCAGGTTAATCAAGTGGTATAGGGCACAATTCACTGACAGAGCTTCACCTCTTTTCCAGGTATAATTAACCAGACATCTCAATGAACTTCACGATCACTAATACTATATCTAGATACTTACACCATGTCCATCAATTATATCAGAGCATCTCAGGCAATAATACCCATCTTTAAAATGCTACGCTAAAAACTGTTTTGGTGACTATTTGTCCTTCTCCCTCCTTGGAAGAGCTCCAATCGCCGTGGTGCTCCCCCAGGGGTAATGAGAGAGGAGCTTTCCCCACAACAGTTCCTCCAGGCAGGGGAAGCAATTCTCACCCTACCTAAACCACCGCCACAGCCTGACATCAGCCTTCTTTCCTCCCAGCACACAAGACCTCTGGTCACAGGACGAGAGATCAGACGAGAGACTGGCCACAGAGCAAAGCACTCGCCGAGGAGAATGCCTTCTAGCAGGGTCCCTTCAAGGTCTCCTTTGGTCCTGCAAGCTCTGGCAAGACTCGTGCCATGCCCACGCCACCCGCAGCATCCTCCCTGCAGAGACACACGACGAGGCCAAGAGCGAGAGACTCATCCTCAGCACTTTGCAGCCTGGCTGCACTCCCTGCCCGGCCGAACCTTCCACGATGGCATGCTGAGAAGAAAAAAAAAAAAGAAAGAAATGAAAACCAGATTGGTTAAACCATGAGGCAGCCCCGGTGGCTGGCACATGCTGTGCCTGTGCTGTTGCTGACCCGTGCTGAGGAAGACAAGGAGCAGGCTGGACCACCGCTGTGTGGTGAATGTCTTGTGCTCAGCACACCACAGGCCTAGCAGGGCTTTGTGGGACGTGACACCAAGCCCTCCCCCTCCCCAAGATAATTGCCACGCAGAATTGTGAGACCTGGGATGGAGGATTTGGGAGAAGGCTCTTCTGCAGTACAGGATACGACAGCGTTGGGGTTATATTAAGGGGCTGAGCCAGCTCAGACTCCCTTCCTCCTCCCGAGATGGAGCTCACCCAAGGCCCTAAGCAAAGTCTTGTGTCCAAACACGAGGCAAGTTTGAGCTTGGGCTGGAGCTCTGAAGTTAGCGTAGATGTAGCCGTGAAAAGTGAGTTCCAGAGCTTTTGGCTTTCCACTGAAAATTGCTTCTGTCTTTTCAGAAAGAACTGTTTCTCTGCAGGTCAGCAGCCTCTGTACTTTTACAGCCCTTTTACTCCCGTGTACCCATGTATTTTTACTCCTAACTGAGGCAGACAGGTTTCTTGCCATCTCTGAACGTTTTCGTGAAGTTGCTCATATTTTCCACGGCATCTCCCCTTCGCTCAGCTCACCAGTTCACTCTGATCTTTCTTTCTCAGTAGCTCTAGGTTCTGAACTGTTCATTTAAATACGGTGTGGTTTGCCAGCATTTTTTTTTTTTGCTAAGCCTTTTATTTTATCTGTTAAAGAAACAGAAGACACATATGCATTTAACACAAGTGCATCTTGCCAAGATGCTTTCAGTGGTATGCTTTTTATTTAGATTTAACCATAAACATTTTAACATATCTGAATGATTAAAAAGCATTTCATCCTGTTCCTTCTTCCTCGAGTATTTTTGCCATTCAATGGGACTCCAGTTTTGTGTTTGCCACAGACATGTATAGGAGATATCTTCTAAAAATCACGTTCTGAGCACTTTAATTTAGCTTAGCAGTTCTAAGGTTGCAGGGTTAAAAGGAAATAAGTAAAACATCGTTATTTTCTCTGGCAATATTTTCCCTTGCCTCCTTCCCAGCACAGATGTGAATATAAGAAAACCACGGAGAGGAAAAAAAAAAATATATCCCCATTCTATTGAAAAATCTCAAACAAGTTAAAATTTCTTTGATTATTGGGATGTTTACTTTGCCAGGCATATTGCAGATCATTAGGAACAGATCAACAGCAAAGCTTCAAGTTCCTTTAGCCTTGTTCCCCTGACTATGAAGTATCATACAAATAATATGCAGAGTATTTGCACTGGTCAAAAGCCAGACATATAGCACCTTTTGAAAGCTGTGCTATTTCTATCATTCAATGATGTTCAGTCCTCCTTAAGTCTAAACAGCTATGACAATAACTAAATGTATGGTTTTGCTTTGAATGGCTTTAGTGCCTTTCTGTTAATAATTCTGCTGTGTAATTTCCCTCTTTGTGGAGTCCCCTGAAATTAATTTCCTCTAGCTGTGGCCGGTGATTCTGTTAAATCTTTTTAAACTAAGGCTAACAAGCGTCAGGCTCCAATGCTGAGGAGTGTAGAAAATTTTCAAAAGGTACTTTAGCAAACGAACGCAAGTCAAAAACACGGCACTCGTAATCTTGCAGCTGTCCCAAAATTTCACAAGGCTGACACTGTAAAAGCCATGGGTCTCGTTTTCCAAAATCCTATCACAGCAGCATGACTGCATCCTATACCCATTTTCACACATCGATAAACAATTACCCACATAGCATACAAGACAGAGGAAAACTAGGCGTAGGAGAGCAACAGTGATATAAATAAAAGAGACCAGGTTCAAGGCTGGCTTCTCACTGCAGTAAGGAGAGAAATAGTTTGGGTTTGGCTTTTCACGGCTCGGCCAAAGGTTGCTAGGCAGCCCAAAGAGCCACCATCCGGCCCTGTTTCCCACCTGGCCAGGCTCTTGCTCCAGGTTGGCCTGGAAGCCTCCACTTGGGCTTCTTCAGGTCCAGCTGCACATTGCACCCCTTGCAGAAGGTTGTGCCATGGGCTTGTTGCATCCCAGTTGAAGCCCCTTTTCCAACCAAGAAGGGATAAGACAAGACGTTTCAGACCTGGCCACCTTCTATCTAAACACTATAATGGCTTGAAAGACAGCATCAAAACGTGGTCTAAGGGTGCAACACCAGGCCTCAGAGCTGTTTGTCTCTTGGCTTAAGAAGTGGTACAACAGAAAAAGTACACTTTATTTTCTTCAAAGGTGAATCATTCGTACCCTTGCCTTTACAGAAAGGGTTAAGGCCTTTTCTATGTAAACGAAATATGACATATATCTTATTTCAAACTGTGGAACATCCATACTGATGGAATAGATCTGCGTAGATGTGTGTAGATTTGTGGAGAGGAGAATCTGACAATGATAGACAATTAAGCTTGCAGATAAGCTCATGGCAACACAAGGAAAAGCAAAAGTTAAGGCATCAGATCCTCCACTGGCTTAAATTGGCATTGTTTCTCTGAGATACATAAATTATATTATTGCCAGAGAAATCCTACAGGAGGAGTGGCTGGCCAGCCTGTATAACCTCAAACATGGCATGCACCCACCTCTTAAAAATACTGAGTTCAGAAGATGTGACAAAAGCCCAGGTCATTGCTCGACCAGAAGAAATCCAGCTTGGAGGCCAGGCCTGCTGAGATAGAGACCCAGCTACACGAGGAAGATGCTGGGCACAGATAGGAGAGGAGATTGCAAAGAGCAGCTCAGCTCCCGGAAGGCTTCAGGCATCAGTGTGCAGAGAGGGGGAAGAGTATGCAGCACAGCTGTGAATCCCTCTCTGGAGAGGTATTTCCCTTGTGGAGTAATTTTTCCTGTGCCTATCTTCAGGAAAGAATTTGCGTGTCTGCTAAGTCCCACTAATGCCAGCGAGCGCGCTCGCAGAAAGCCACAGCATATGCTTCAGGGTTTCTTGTATCAAGTTTTACGGGCATCGTTTAAACACCTCAGTTATCCCCTTGGCTTAGTGGGACCACTCATGCCTAGAGCCCCCGATCATCTTGCTGTGGCCTCAGCAGTGAGCTTCAAACGGAAAAAAGAAAGTGAATGTTACTACATCAGAAGAGTTCACCGGGAATTGAAACGTAGCTGAACCTCTCCTCCCCCCACCTAGGGCTCCATTTTGTGTATCTGATCCTGCAAACAGCTTGCACAACGAGGCGCTGAGATCAATGGGGCTAACAAACCACAGGTTGCACTTTTTGTTGAGTCAGAGGCATTGTCTGCAAATATTCAGGGCCAGTTCTGCAATGCTCCTCCGTGCACGATCTTATTATCAAGACAGCAGTGCCCTTCTGGTGTAGTGTTTTAGAGATCTTTCTCTGGTAAAAAAACACAACTGTGCATTACTTTTGTTGTCTCTTAAATAGGAATACACAAAGCTGTAAAAACCCTTCTAATTATGTTTAAAAACCAATCGCATTAAAACCGAAGCTGATGCCAAGAACATTTTAATCACACAAACCAAGAGATGCAGAAACACTTCACTGCTATGGTCTGTAGAATGAAGTAAGCATGGAAATTTAGTATGGTTTATGGGGGCCAAACTTATAGTACCCACCTTTGCATCTCCCCTTTTTCCTACAAGCTGCCTATAAGTTTGTTGGTTTTTTAAAATACCCTTTCTGTTTACATACCTTTTAATTATTTGTTTATTTCCTCCTCCCATTCCCAGAGCCCATCTTGCTGTTGTGTGCTTTGTTTTTTCGTCTAGTTGTTCCCCACACTAGTTCTCTCCCAACTTCAAAGCACCTTTTCTCTACCTAGGATGCATGAAGAGACATATGTTCAACTTTATTTTCCCTAATCTGGATGTATGTTTTTGAGAAGCTGCAGGTTAGGAGAGGAAGAACTGAAGCTTCCTTCGCTTACTTCTCTATCATCCTCCCCCTTGGCTGACCATTTGGTGTGTACCTCTTAAGCAGCTCCCAACAGGGGCACAGAAAGGACATGGAGAGGTGCAAATGACTCTTCCTTGTTTCAAAATTTGGGACCTTCTGCTCAGTCCTGTTACAGCTGAGACCAAAACCATTCCTTGATGTTGTGGGGTTGATTGGATGCAGTGACAAAAAGTAATCAAAAGCTGATTCTGGAAGTCTACTGCAGAAATACCATCAACTGTGAAGTCCCAGTCCTCTCAACCCATAAAACACAAGTGTGTTGGTCTGACTGACAAGAAATAGCAAGTACAACCTAAACACCAAGCTCTGGAAACACTCACGTGCACCACATCAGTGCACGTTTCTTACCTAGACAAGCAATGCTTCTCAGGCTCAAGCCAACGAGGTGAAACATTGAATACAAGATTATCTTTATTTGTGGGTGAATTACTCTAGCCAAATCTGAACCACAGATCTTCGCATCTGAAAATAAAAGCTTTATCTAGATTTTCCCCTGTGTTGCAGTTATTATAGCAATACTGCCAGAGATTTCTTTTCCTTACCTCTGCCTTCCTTTGCCACTTTCCTGCCTCTGGGGGAAGAGGAGCCAGGGAGAGACAAGTCCTGCATCAGATAAAAAGGTGACTTCGGTTACAACGTTTCTACAGAGTAACTAAGTCAACATCTTCTGTCATTTTGGTAGCGATGGCCAAGAAGCTCATCTCTACGTGCTCACATACCTATTTGAAGAGCATGTCTGAGAGCAGGTCTGTTCCCCAAGGGATGACAAGCCAGGAACTGACGAGATCCCATCTCCTGCCCCAAAGCCCTGAGTAAGCCAAGAAGGACAGGCCCAGAGATGGTGGCCAGGTCCAACCAATAGTCCAAAACTCCAAAAGAATGATGATAGGGCAGGTCCAAGATCAAGTTAAGAAGCCAGTTCACAAGTCAGGTCCAGGAATGTCCAAGTAGGGCCATGGTGACAAGGCAGAGCCAGGTTCAGGCTGGGACACAAGTCCATGTGCTGAGCTGTAGAAAAAAGACCTACCGTAGCCAGCTAGAGCTGGAGACCAACATTTCTCCAAATAGGACAGGAAGGGGCTGATGGTCTCCAGCTGAACTTAAAAAAGTTTCTGGGCCCTTCTAAGGTGGGTGGGTGGAGGTCCCAGGTGAGGGTTGTCAGGTCATTAAGGACTGTTAGTGCCCTCAGGGATATGAGGGAGGGAATGAGCAAAAGAAATTGCAAAACATACTTATGTATATATAACACATACATATGTGTAACATATACATGTCACCATGTTAACATTCTATTTCTTAAGTCCACTCTCTTAATTTCCAAGCATCTGGCTTATGATTTTAGATCCTCTAAGGCTTGGAATAGACCTGAACTCTAAAAGTGTATCTGATGCCACACAGCAAGCAAAAGATTAAGAAGTTAAAGAAAGCCACAGCTGCAATAAAGGGGTTGCAAGTACTTTTAAACAAAAACTCCAAGCTGAGATAATGTGGCTTGCGTTCAAATTTACATCCAGGATATTTTAAAATCTCTTCAAGGACATTTTAGTTTGCCTGGCTATAAATCATTATAAATCTGGAAAGAATTTTTCTGTACTTCCTGCATCCTTTTTTTTTTTATTTGCATTACTGCTTTCTACTCCCACTAATACCTGTTGTATTCACTTTTTAGACTATTGCTCCAAATTGATTCTCCCTCTGATCTTTCCATGACACAAGGGTAACCTTTCCAAGCTGCTCTCTATTATTTGTGGTCTTCAGTGGCACCAGCAGTCCTTCCTAAGTTAAAAATGAACCGAAAAATTAATTCACGTGCTGTTTGCCTTTTCTCTTGGCTCGCTAGGACACCAGGCTGGACTCCACAGTGAATCTTGAAATAGCCTGATTTTTGAGAAAAATTTCCATTCCCAGGAGTTGCCCTTGCCATTGGTGGGGGCGTTACAAGCAGCGTACAGGCAGACTTGCACACACGCACGCACAGGATCAGGCTTGCAACTGTTGGGTTTCCTGGGAGAAGGTTATGTTCTAATTATCCTGCAGTAAGACATCTCAGGACTGCTGAAAAAAGGTATATATTAAATATAAAACAGATTACTCTTATGAGTAACTTCCTTTAACTCATACCCCAGTTTAATTTGGTTTTCTTGGTATTTGCAGTCTGGTTTTATGCCATAATTATTCCTGGTCAAATAATCTGAAACAATTTTTAAAACATTTAATTTTGCAACTGCTCCCATACAAATGCAAATCCTTCAATAGAGTTCAGATATTGCATTTATTCTTCCCTCTTCATTGTGAATTTGTGTAATTAGGTTTCAATTTAGTTTATGTTGGATTTTTTTAATATTTAAAATCTCCTCCATGCCCTAGCATCACCTCCACCAGTGGTCCAGGCTGAAGTCAGCCAGATTTCAAGGCTGTGGAAAAACGTCTTCTACTAGCTCTACTTTTGTTCAGCTGGGACTGTGTGCATTAGTGTCCCACATGGAGTTTACAGCTCCTGCTCTGCTGGCAGAAGGGATGGCATGGATGCTCCCTAAGCTGCTCCACTGCCTTGTGGGCTAGTTCAGACTGCCTTCTCTTGTGGTTTAAGTTAACTGAGTTAATTCTGTAAAGAAGCAAATGGTGTATGCAAACATATTTCCACCTGCTGGCAGACCAGTGGGAATGGGAACTTTTGTGCGCCGGTGTCTTCAACTAGCAGAGATAGTCACAAATTATGCACGTGCTTATGACCTAAGTCAACTAAAACCTGGAGACCAAGAATTCTGCCCAGCTGTGTTAAGCTTTGAAAAGAGAGGTGGGGGTGACAAAGAAGAACGGCGCATGGTGCTGCATGGGAGCACTGTGGGACACCATGAGCACTGGTGCAGGGCTGTTACCTCTGGGCTGTTCTGGAAAATGCAGGTGTGGAGTGAGCATACAGCAAACCCTCCCAGATTGCACAGGTGACTCAATAGAACTTCAAAACTGCCTGTACAGAAGAATTATTCAAGGGTGATTCATGACAACTGGCAGAAGGGGATAAGCCAGGGAGAGGAGAAAGGCAGTTTCATCTTCTGAAACAGCTTCAGAGAAAATGAATCGGGTTCAGACCGAACTTCAGCCACCATGAGTGGCCACCATGCTCTGATCTGTAGAGACTGGTGGCTGCACAGCATGTCTTAACGGAGGAGGTCTGAAATATTTTAGAAATCACAGAGCAGCTAACGGCTCTTACACCAACCATTTCACGTGGGAAGAAGGTCTGGGCAGGGACCGCAGCTTAGCGCGCCCAGGAGCACTCTCACATGCTGGAGAGCTGCAGCGAGTGCTCCTCTTCACACTGCGTGAGCCTGGTCATGTCAGGGCAGAGACCTCACATCTGAGAAACTAAAGCTGAGGAGAGTGGAAAAAGAAAACCAAGCTTGATGGAAAGTGCACCGAACGTGCACATTTGTGTCCAGGCAGCTACTTGCACCCTTTTCCATCTCTGTAGTTATGGAAGGGCTGCCAGGATCCAGCCTTCAATAAAAGGCATCTGTTTCTGAAGTGAAAACCAGCACTTAGTTGCTAACAGCACACAGTAACTTTACACATCAGTGCAGACCAGGAAATGAAAAACGCCTTTTCTAACTATGTTATAATGGCAATTTTAGGTAGATGGAACATTAACAGTGGATGCCAAGCTGGAAGCTGGCCACTCCGTTGGCTTTTCAGCACTAGCTTTGGTCTTTGGAAGCTTTTCACAGGCTGACAATGCTTCAGAAGAGTCTACTTTTGTCTGGGATTACAAAAATCAATCGCACCACTTGTACATAGCTTCAATGGTTACCATGTGGATAGCCACTTCAACCAACTGACATTTATTCCAGGTTATCACATCCAGCGTGCCACAGGAAGCTTGCTTCAGCTTTATGGTACTGTTTATCAGGAGACCATTTCCATTTTTAAACTCAGTTTTATCTTTCAAAGGAGAATAGATTATTTTTCTCCCAGCAGGCAAAATTAGTTCCCACTGGGAAGTTGATGTGTCCCAATCCTGCTTGGTCTTGTGAGCCATTTCAAGACCTGCACACAACACCCACGTCTACAGGTACACCTCTTGTTGCCTTTTAAACTTCCATAAAATGGACCTTGAGGTGTAACTACATTTCAATCCTTCTTTCAGTGCAGAAAAGCCATACCAGTTGGTGGGAATTATAGTTCTGCCAATGCTAAACCTCCTTTCAGTTGGTAAAGCCTTCTCCATCAAAACAGAAGCATTTTATACACGACTATCACTCAAGGAACACCACAGCAGAGGGGCAGGTTTCCCAGCTTAGCCCACGTATCTGCATTGCAGCTTTTTTGAAATAACAGAGACAACTCAAAATGTTCTGAAAGCCATCCGGCTTTGCTCTGGGGGAGTTACCTAACTCACTATCATGAAGTTAGAAGAGCACCTTATACATCCTTATATCTTCTCTGAGGATCAGACACCCCCAGTGCCTGTCGATGCTTGGTTGCTGCGCTCAGCCTGTTTGCTTTTCCTTTCAAGCTGTTCTTTGGGCCACCAGCAGTTGGGACAAACCAAAGAAGTTTTGAGACTCCAGTCTAAGTCAGGAAACTGGTTTTGTCCACCGCTGGCCTAAGATTCAGAGTGTGAGCATGGCTTAAAGAAACACATTTCCTTTTTCCACTTCCACCCCCAAATTATGCCTCGTATCTGCTGGGACACACTACTTAGCAACTCCATGGTGAATCAGACATATTACACAATGATTTGATTAAAGGAAGCATTCCTCTTCAGCTGAGACACAGTTATGTCATGGATCTGCACAGAAAGCTTTCCAAACTATCATTCACCCAACAGTCCAGAGCAGCTGTTAATATTTAAGGAGCACCAGAAGTTACTAAGTGTCTCTAAAATACCTATGGGATTTCAGTGTTCCCTGTGAGGTGCACTTGATAGACTCATTGTGATTTTGGCCATGCTGTAGGACTGATTCATCTGCCCCTTGAGTATTTCCTAATGAATGGCAAAGAAAAGGTAGCAAAAGGTACGGTTGTCTGCGGAAAGTCACACATATGCATGATACACATATATTTTATATATCATGTGTGTCAGTGTGTACTTATGCACAAAAACATGCTCAGAAAACACTATTCAAACACTAGAGTTCAGAGCTCAGTGGTTAGGAAACACTACAAGAAAGGTTACCCATGCAGAACCCGGTGTAGTCCTGTGTAGTGAGTATTGGAGACCAACCTCATGCCCCTTTGCTCTGGGTGAAGGCCACCCCATGCACTGCCTGTGGCTGACAGTGGGACTCGAGTGGAGCAGGGTGAGTCATATTTTGATTGCAGCTCATCCCAAGTAAGAGTCTACTGCCCTGGCCCTACCACCAGCTACTCATCACCCCTTCTCTGCCAGGGATATAATCACACTTTCCGATCTGCCAGCACAGCTCCATCTGTAGTCATTTCCTAACTCAAATTCTGTCAAATGATCTGTATTTTGGGGGGGGGAGGAGGAAGAGTGTATATGCTTTTAAAGGGCAGGCATAACAGTGCCCCCACTAAGCGAGATCGTTTTTTTCAAAACTAAGGACAGCAAGATGTTCTATTCTGCCAGCAGATCTGAGGGGTCAGCAACCCATGAGACAGGATCTGCTGCAGCCAGAACATTGTGTCTGATTGCACCATTAAGGAGCCCCTGTTCAATATTTCTTTTTCACCATATTGCTCAAGGCATGATACCAAAGTCTTAGTAATGGTACAATTCAAACCCTGTGGTGGAGACGGAATTACTAATATCTATAACACCCACCACTGTAGTATCATGAATACTCATTTGTTCATTAATTTTAAATGTCCAGTTTGATTTTTTTCAGAAGCTTTAACATTATACAGCACTTTACTTGATTGGGGAACAACTTACATTGACTTTTGTTGCAAGCATAAGCATCAGCACCTGAAGTTTGGAATACAGAATGTAAGAAACACACTTTCTTAAATAAGCTGTCAAACTGTCAAAACTTCATTAACATCGTATAGGAATTAGAGCAGAACCAAGGACAGATTTTTATTTTTCCAGGCCAAGATACAGCTTTCACAATCTCCTTCCTCAGTCCTTTGTCTCAAGCAATACATTTTTGCCAATTTCTATATCAAACAAAGCAGGGAACCCTGTAAAGCTTGGATCCATCCCAGAGCAGATCTATGCTGCACGTTCAGCAAAGAAGAGTCTCAAGGGGAGAAACTATGTATGATCATCCAATTAACAGTGTAAGTCTCGTGACTGAGAGGATTTTGCTGCGTGGGCAACCTTAATTTCTACTATTGCCCAATGACTAAGAACTTGGGGTTTTTTTTAAATGTTAATAGAAAAAACCCCAAAATGACATGACCATTATTTCCTAGGTTTATAAAAGCACATTGAAAGCCTAGAAATGTGCTTTTGTTGTCTCTCCGTACCCCAGCACACGGGAACCTGCATAATAACGGTCTTGAAGACATCTGCCACATGAGCTAAAGCATAACTTACACCAGAGTTTGACCATTGCCCTGTATATCTGACAGGATCTCTGTGTGCATGTTTGTGTGTGTGTGTGTGTGATACACACACACACACTTTGCCAGCAGGTTTCAGTGCTATTCTCTGACACTGGAAAGGATGAATCAAAGAAATACGTGCTACAAGAGGCACACGCTCTTCTTCTTTTTCTTCCCAAGCTCGATCAACTCCGTCCCACCCTGCTGTGATGTTCCTGTTTTGATTCTTCTCTGTTGATGCACTCCTCATCCCTATCCGCTTCTCCTTGCCAGTTGAATCCCTTCCTTCCTCCCTTCCTTCCTCGTTTGGGCTGTGAATCCCCATCCCAGGCTCCTTGCTCAACTACACACTTCCCCCTTGCTTAGTCTCTTCCTCCCTTCAGTCCTTCTTCTTCATCAGCAACCCCTTATTGTACAGTCTCCCTGGCCCAGATGGATTCTCTCCCTTCTCCCTCCTTGCCAGAAAGTCCCAGCTCTACTCCAAAACTCTCTGCCCACCAGGGTTCATCTGTAGACCCTTCATCCAGCACCAGTCTTCTGCCTGGTTTCATCCTAACTCCTTTCCCCGTCCCAATTTTCTAATCAGTGTCACGTTGGTGAACCAGTTCCCATTCTCATCCTCCTTTTCCACTAGGATCCATCTCCTTATCAAGCTTGTCGTCTTCTTCTTAGCTTTGTCTACCTCAGTCATCCCTTAAAACCTGGCTCCCAGTCTCCTCTCCCGCAATTTCTCTCTCCAGACTGCTTGGCTGCTAGTATGTGGATAGATTACCAACGATGGAGAGAAGGGGTTCTGAAGATTTTGGTGATTAGCTCTGTCAAAAAAAGCCTGCAGCAGGAACTACAGAAGCGGTCTGGTCTTGTCCCTTTCACCCCAGACCTGAGTGGGAGCTGCTGCTGGCTGCATCCAGACAGACATCTTAACGTGATCTCAGGCACCTTAAGTACAGCACGTCAGCCGCACAAATAACATTCTCTTGCTTGCTTACAACTTGAAATACAGAGTTTGAGCTCTGGTCCTCAGGGAATGACAGCCCAGACCTTGGGGTCAGTATGACCTGGCACTTATACCACTATAAAAATGCCCAGGACTATCTTTGTCCTTCTAATACCTTACTATAAAACCTGTATTGAGTATCAGTTATCTGCCTGTACTTATAGTAGACGTAGAAGAATCTGCTCCAAAGGATGTACAATCTAACTAGACACCCACTCCCCCTCCCCCCCCACCAAAAAAAACCCCAACCTAAAAAACCTCCAACATCAATGGAAGTGTTATTGCCTTAATGTAAGTTACTACTATTGGACACACTCAGTGAATGCTAACAAACAGCTTGCTCTGCAAGGTCATTTACACAACGCTTTGAAAATCCCCTGAGTTTCCCTCCTGAGCAAACGCCGAGAACCTGGAAAAATGCAATAATGAGCTCCCACCTGAACCAAAGAGCTCCCACACACTTTAATTTGGGATGGAAAAGATGCCACTTGGATTCTCTGCATTTACCTTCCCTTTTCCCATTGCAGTTGAGCTCGAGGAACAATTCAGGCAACTTAGGACTTCCTTTCCCAACCAGTGAGGTCTGCCCGTGTTGAAGGTGAGGCTCAGCAGGCTGTAGGAGCCAAGTGGACAAGTTCTGCTGGGGTCTGTGCTCTTGTCCCTGGAGCTGGCAGTAGAAAAAAGCAGCAGGAGCATGGGGAGCTGGGACACAGCAGACAAAGCTCTGGCTGGTGGAAAGCTGACATGGGAACCTGTGGGCAAATGTGGAAGTTATCTGCCAGGGACAAGGGCGGGGAGGAAAAGTGCTAAGAGGCTGACTCCAGAAATGTTGGTAACTACTGGCCTAGAGACACTGGCAGCTTGCAGCAATTAATGTATTCCATTACCTCATGGTTTTACGCTTCAGATGCAGATTAATAGTATTCATTCAAAGAAAGGATGACATCATCTGCATAAAATCCTTTCCAGTGTCATACAGTATTCTCCAGCTTTCTGATTATTGCTGGTCTACTGGGTTAGCGATGGTGTTTCAATTTTTTTTTGTTTTCTAATTTAAAAAAAAAAGTCCTTCAATTGTCTGTTCAAGCCTGTTTTGCAAGAATTCCCTTAATGAAGGAAGGTGACTGCACCCAAATCTTTGTTTTGTCATCTCCACCTGCTTCTCATGTCTCCTCACTGCATTACTTTCACACATTTATACAGTTCTCCTCAAACCTGCTTTAGCAAAGTCTCCATTGTGGCTAATTGGGGGGATGATTAGCCATGGCAGTAAGGTAAGCTGATACGCAGTTGCTGCTGAGGTGGTGTAGCTTGGGCATGGATCTTGTAGGTCTCTCTGTTTTTCACTAGAGGCCATGATTTCATTATCTCCTACAGATTAATGTCTTAAGCAACTACAGCAAACCTTCTGCAGGGGGCTTGTGTGTCTTCAGCCTTCATCCTAGTAAGGGTCATCCGAGGGGCAGGTTGCATGCTTGTGGGACTTTTTTTTTTTTTGAGGAAAAACAGTCATTAGACTCCTACACACCATTCTGTGTAGACAGCACAATCTAGTCCTGCATTTTTTTGATGCCAACACCTTATTAAACATAAATATTCTCCAGAGATAATAAGGCAAAGGAAATAAGACCAAGAGTATTCCTCTGGCTAGAAAAAGTCTCTCACAGTCTCATGCAGAACCCAATATAAAAGTGCCAATTGAATTTTGGAGAAGTATGGTCTTTTCTCAGCTTTTTCACAAAGTTTCTATTAAACACCAGTTGGGTTCACATGCATGTCACAGGAGGAGAATATACCCAAGAGTATATATAAAAAGCAAACAAGTAAAACAAATTCTAAAGATTTTACTGTTTTATTTGTCTTTTCATTTTTCAATCCATTTCTAATCTGAAACATGCAATTAAGAACATGTTGTGCTATCTGAAACAATAGGCAGGGTTTGCATATAGCTGTCAATTATCACAGAAGGTGCCGGGAAACATTCAGTAAAGCTCTGTCTACACTATGCAAAAAGCAAATCACAGCTGCAGCTAAGCAAGCAACATAATAATAATTACCCTGAAATCATCTGCTTGAATTTTCAAATGAATTCACCATGAGCAGGCTTAGGCTCAAATACTGTTCCTTTTCTGGCAGCTTTCTATCAGTTCAATAGCACAGGCTTTTGCAGAAAAGATACTTATAGGACCTTAGAGCTGGGAAGATTTTCTGGGTGTCTGATTTTTGTTCCCTGCTGTGGCTGCCAGGCATACTGTATCTGAATCTGAATAAATGATAAAGCTCTGCCTTTAAAAAGAAGGGGTGGAAAACTCTATTTTTTCCCTTCGAAAGACACCGGCCATTTAGAAACACCTGGTTTCCAGCTTGAGCTTTTCTGAGCTAACATTGTCCTTTAGTGTCAATGATTTTTCCACTGTTTACCAAGTATTTATACACCACTCCCACGACCTCTTGCAGCCTGCGTTTTGACAAGGTAAACAAGCTAAACTCTTCTGTTCTCCTCCCGTTGAAAGTTTCTAGATGGTCAAATGAAAAGAAAAAAAAAAAAAAAAAAGCAAAGCAGACCTGTATCCAGACCTACATATGGAGGTTTCCATCAAATGTCTACCACCATTCAAAAAAACATATAAATTCTTAGTACTGTTCTGTTCTTTACTGTTGCAGGAAAACAGATTGCCCCAAAGCTGCAGAAGGAGGGAAAAGACTGTGCTTCCTAAGCCCTTGGCTAAACACCAACACAACCCAGTGCACATTAAGCCTATTTTTCAGACATTTTAAGCAGCATCAACCCTCATTGGCTTCAGGTTGAGCTGAAGATGCTCAGACAAGGCCCTTAAAAGCATGACTTGGCTCCTGAGGTAGATGTAGTCTGTCTACGTTGACACAATATTCTAACAGGACACCTCATGTCCTCAGGCACGTTTAAAATTGAAAATGGTGGCAACATTTCA
This sequence comes from Tringa tobata, assembly GCA_033628505.1. Taxonomy (NCBI): domain Eukaryota; kingdom Metazoa; phylum Chordata; class Aves; order Charadriiformes; family Scolopacidae; genus Tringa; species Tringa tobata. The sequence goes on along the minus strand of JAHREE010000131.1, from coordinate 6,641,045 downwards.
CATCCTTAGAAACCTTTTTCCCTCTTCCAGTCACTTCAACGTGGCATGCTCATTCTTGGAGTGAATCACAAGTACCGCACGTAATGGTTCTCTGCAGTCAGAAGCTGTCCGACGGAAGTATCTTCTGCCCGTTGGAGAATGTTGACTCATCTACACCAAATCCTCTGAAGAGACTCCGATTACAGAAAATGTCCACTTCTTGACTGCTACGTGACCTCTTGCTTTCAGAGACCTTTCCTGGGGCTAGTGTTTAGGCAACGGATGGATGCAGTGTGTATGTATAAATGTGAAAGAGGGGTGAAGGTCCATCTCAGGTGAGGGACTAGATGGGTCACTGATATTTTCAATAGGTTTAGACAGCGAGACAGATGTGCTAAATTAAAAATAGCACCAAGTGGCATCATTTTGACTGTCCGATGTTAATGCTAGAAAAAAAAGAAGGGGTTAGCGCTCACAAAAGGGAGAGCAAAACTGCTGTGGACCCTTTTGTAGAGTCAGCTCCAGAGATAAGAGGCTCTGTGCTCCTGAGAAAGGACTCAAGCATGTCCCAGTATGGTGAGAAAACTGAGGCATGGATATGGCACATAGATATGGCATTGTTTTGCCTAGATCTGTATCTCTCTTGCACTGCCTAAAATAAATCGTGTCGAGGGGGGCGATAAGGGGGAGGGTGGAGATGTGGTTGGAAACCTTATGCAAAGGCTGCAGTATCTACTTCAGCTATCATGTGTCCCCGGAGGGGCAATCTGCCAGGGTACCCGCAGAACTGGTGCTCTGGGAAAGGGTTTGATTAAGCCATCAGGGAGCCTCTGAGACCTGACACCAGCCTGGGGATCTGCATCGGTGACAGCAAGCCGTTACAGGGAGGTCAAGTTCAGCCCCGAGGAAGATTTGAGCTGGCACCGAAGACAAATAAGCCACGATGTTTTTGCGCGTGAACTTGGCACTCGGCTCCCAAAACCCCTACAGAGCTGGATACCGAGGTCCCAGTTCTCAGAAGGGGATGCTCAGAGAGGGTTTGGCCCTTCGGGAACGCATCTGGAAATCCAAAGCCACGAAGCAATCAGACGCAGCAGGCTGGACCAACTCACAGGCAGAGGAGGGAGAGAAGAGCTAGGGCTACACCACCGATATCTCCAGAGGTCACCACGCAGGCTGCTGGGGAACGATGAACTGGATCACCAGCTCGCAGCCTCCCGGCTTCCTGAGAAAGCGGGAAACGCCGTAGTTTTCAGGCTCACTGGTTCCAGTCCTGCCAGGCAGATGGAAAGCCCCGAGATGGGAGACCCAGGCTTTCCAGCACCCTCCCTTCTCCAGCAGCCTGCCAGAAATTCAGTGGCCCCCAAGGGTTTTCCCTTTCACGGAAAACGTTGGAATTTAGGTTTCATTCCAATTTTGGAACAAAACCGGATTTTGCTATATCGAAATCCTCCCCGAAATGAAATGACATCTCGTGGCACGGCTTTGCTGATTGATGCAGGCTGCGCGTTAGCTGAGAAGAGCCTCCTAAAGGGGCATTTCAATCAGAATTTCCTGCCCTGTCACTTCCAAGAACACAATTAACTGCCAGACCGACGCCTGCAGCTTTGCGGGAAGGCAGCGAGCGGGGACGAGAGCATCAGCCAAACGTCATCGCCGTGCGGTGGGCGCTGCCGCCGGTGGGACGCCTTCCCCGGCGGGGAGGTCAGGTTCACACGCTGCACCTTCCCTTCTCGCTGCACCCGGGGCGATGGAAACCGCAGCCAGAGTCTCCTTCCTGCCGCTCTCGCACACGCAGGCGCTCGCAGACACACTCCTAACCCCCGGCTCTGCCCTTTTCCACCCCGCAGGCAGCGACGCTGCCGTCATCGGTGCTGCGGCCGAGCTCAGGAGCAGTCGGTCGCTCCGAGCTTGGTTTTGCAAGAAGTTTGCAACGTGTCCCCCCTCAGCCGGCGAGGTGGCTGCGAGGTGGTGGCAAGCTGGCTTCTCTCCTCCTTTATTTCCGTCAGCCCGTTTTCACCGTCAAAAGCACCCTATCGAAGGTGGAGAGCAAATATCGAAGGTGGAGAGTAAACCCAGGATGGAGGAGTTCTCTAGATGAAGGAATGTTGCATCCAATGTTTTTGCACGCTAATTGCCTCCATTTATCACCATCCAACACACGCACGTGGCTTCAGTTTTTGCAGCAGTTGCCCAACTTACCTCCTGCGTACGGGTGATAAGATGCTTGACTGCGAGGAAGGTGCAATTAATTCTACTTTGCAGTTAGTTTGGTAAATTCATTTGATAGTCTGGTCCGAACGACACGGTTTTATTACTATCTGCAGGCTCAGGAGAATGCTGCAGAGTAATATTTTGGAAAGAGAAAACCTGCAGACATGATTGAGACAATACAACTTTTCCCTTGCTGTACAAGATGATTAATTTGAACTCACTTCCCTTTAAGTACCAAAAGCTGGAGGCACAAGGAGAGGTTAAAAATATTTTTTTTTTTACTTTTTTATTTTACTGGAAGAAGATTAAAAGAGAATAAGCATAAACTTTAAATTATGTGCTTCAAAAAAAAATACAGCTTACAAAACAATCAGGCTATGGTTTTTGTCACATATCCACCTCTGGAAGAAATTCCGAGTTTAACTACACATACATACTGTCATTTTTTGTTGTAGGTGTTGCTAGCTTGCTGTGATTATCCATATTTGTTTGTGTTATTAATTCATTTACCTCCAGCAGTGACAACAAAGTGGACAACGCCCTCCCCAAAGAAGAGCAGAAATGGGTCCCCCTTGAAGAACTTCCCCACCCAAGGGAACTGGGGCCCAATCTGTTCCTCAGAGATGCTCAAGCACAGGCAGCACAGATTTCCCATAAGTTTCAATAAAATAACCCACCATGATTTAGATTTTTTCAAGGTTCTTCTTGAGACACCAAATGACAAAACGTTCCAAATTGTTAAAAATCAGCTAAGCTGTAGGTGTTTATTGGTACAGCACAGCCCACCCCCTTCTGTACCCCAACCAAAAATGCTCCTTTTCTGGATGCAGGTTTACAGTGCCAGCCCCAGCCCTGCAGCCCACCCTTCAACTGAGCGTTAGCGTTGGGCATAGACCTCTCTACTGTGTCACCCCACTCATATCCATATGGCCAAGGCAAACAAAAAAATATGCTCCCAGTGAGTTTTTCTGCAGCCAGAGAAGGGGAAGTCTGTATTGAATAATGTAAGCAAGAAAATATGTTCGCTGCTTAAAAATCAATATTCTCTGGGAACTTCACCTCATCCTTATGGTATCTAATTACTTGGGGATTTTCATTCACAGTGACATGTATATGTTGGAGGGAGGAAAGCTAATGGGAACTGTTTGTCTTCCTTTATCCCTCAGAAATATCAGGTTTTAAGAGTTATATTTGTTACACACATATTGCTTCCTCTGGGAAACATTATGCATGTAATCCACTTAGTATCTTGCTACCAAGACAGGTACTGTTTGGAGCAATACATATCTTTTCAGTGGAATCTGGGATCTCAGTTAACCCCTAAATAACCTATTAAAAAAAAAAAAAAAGAAAACAGGAGAGAATTTCTCTTTGGCTAGGGTTGTGAGGCACAGAAAACCCAAATGCGCGGCTGTAGCACCCTCCTCCCCTACCCTACCAGCGTTCACAGCCATAAATAATAAAAAAAAAAAAGAAGCAGTAATTAACACAGTGAGCTCACTTTAAAAACATCTGAAAAGTTTCTAGGAATAATTCCATTGACCTACTCTTTCATACCAGACATCTTTTGTTCCTGTCCTCTTCAGGCTGTAAGCTGTCCATGAGTACTTACATATGAGTAGTAGTTTACACTGGAACAGTAACATCTCTCTGTGGAGAAATGGTTTCTTGGTGTCCGCACAGCAAGTGAAGATCTGTGATTTATCCAGAGGAGTGCTCCCAGGACAGACCAATTAGCTGCTTCAATTAGCAGCAAAAAATGTAGCTAGCCATTCTTTTTTCTTTCATCTTCTATTCCTTATCTTTTCTTTTTTTATTATTGTTATTTTATTGTAATTTAACTTTACACCGAGCGCCAAGCAAAATAAACACCTTCCCTGGAGTTGTAAGGAATGAGAGAGTGAACTCTGGAACTTTAAAAAATAGGTAAATAAACTGATGAGTCTCTCAGGTGTGCTGGCAACCCAGGTGAAATTATTGAAGTCATTCCACACAAAGGAGTAAGTGTGAATTGGGTTCCAGGGTGCTGGGAGGGATCAAAGGAGAGGAGAGCAGAGGCAGGAGTAAGGAGGATGGTGGACAGACCTCATGTGTAGCGGCGTAAGAATCAAAGGCAGACAAAAGGAATCAGCCACCCTCTCCCACAGGGCTGCTGCAACACTGGAGAGGGGGCCCTCGTTATGTTATTACTTGGATGAAACGCTCGGCCTTGCCTTACGGAGCGTGCATGCCTGCGAAGTTCACATATTTTATGTGGGACTTATCTGGCCTGGAGGGAAATTCCTGGTGCCCCTATATTTAACTTGTATCACAGCAGGCCAATAAAATTCCCCACGGTTTTAACTCTCCCAGTAACGACCGCCCAAAATTAGCCGGCAGCCTTTCTTTTTTTTTTTTTTTTTAATTTTTTTATTTTTATAACAGTCTGGAGCCATCCAGAGGAATTTTACTAGATTAAATAATGTTTACCCTGTGCTAAAGCGGGATGTCCCTAGAGAGGAGCCTGGCCTGTGGCTGGGAAGGGGGTGTGAAGGGCAGACGGACCCTCAGGACTGACCTCTCCCCCCGGACCGAGCAGCGTGGCCGGGGAAGGGCGGCTGGTGGCCCGGCGGGTGGGATGGGTTGGGATGAGCTTTATCACAGAACCTAACGCGGTCAGCCAGTTATTTCATTGCAGAAGGCTATCAGGTTGATTGAGCACGCTCTTTCTTAAGTGCATGCTGACTACTCCCAGTCGCTTTCTTGGTTTTTTTGTTTGTTGGAAAATATTTCCATGAGGATTTTCCCCCTCATCTTCCCAGGGGTCTAAGTGAGACTGGCTGGACTGTAGTTCCCCAGATCCTCCTTCTTGAAGACGGGGTGACATATGTTTTCCTCCAGTCCTAAGGAACCTCTCCCAGACCTCTCCCAAACTTTTCAAAGATTATCAAGTGGCCTCGTAATTTTATCAGCCAGCTCTCTCAGCACTCCTGAGTGCATCCCTTCAGCTCCCGTGGACTTGAGAGTGTCCTAACCCAGTCTTCCTCCACTGAAGGCAAGTCTTCTTCACTTTGGATTTTTCCTCTGGTCTCAGGGGCCTGGGATTGTTGAAGGCCAGTCTTAGAGTAAAAACCAAGGGTAAGAAAGCACTGCAAAATTTGACCTTTACCATGTCCTTTGTCACCAGGCTTATATTTTCCCTAGTTGTCCCTTACCTGCTAATGAGCCTGGAGAAGCTCTTCTTGTTGCCCTTCATGTCCTTCACCAGATTCAACTCCAGATAGGCTTTGACTTTTCTTATCCAATTTTTGCATACTCAGACAGTGTCTCTATAATCCTCCTGGGTCATCTACTCCTCCTTGCACCTCTTGCACGCTTCCTTTTTACATTTTAATTTTGTCAGGAGCTCCTTGTTTGTCCACGCAGGCCTCCTGCCACCTTTGCTTGATTTCCTCTTCATTTTGATGGACCATTCTGGAGCTGGGAGGAAGCGATCCTTGAAAATCAACAAGCTCTCCTGGACCCCTCTTCTCTCCAGGGACATTTCCTGTGGTGTTCTTCCAAGCAGATCCCTGAAGAGGCCAAAGCCTGCTCTCCTGAAGCCCAGGGTTGTAATCTTGCTTTTAAACCTTGTTACATCCCCTCAGGATCCTCAACTCCACCATATCAAATGCTGATGACCAGACAGACACCTTGTTCCCAGCTTGGGCTCTGGCACAAGACACATATGAAAAGTCAATTCTTCATGTGCTTGAATAAGGAAAAAAATCGAGTCTAAAAATAATAATAATAAAAATGATAGATCTTCCTTTGGAAATGTTGGCTGAAACATTTGTTTTTTGTCTCTTCTTGTTCCCAAATGGCTTCTATGAGAATATTTCCTAGTGCTTTTACATAACATTTTATATTGTGTTAAATCACTGATCAGATTTCTTTGAAGGGAATCCTTGCGGGGCTTTTGCAATGATAGGAAAAGAAGAAAAAAGGAAAGCATATTCTATTCTTTCTTTCCAATTGGAAAAAGCCAACCCAAATCAACAGGGAAATGGTTTAATTTCAGACTCCTAGAGTGATGTTAGAAACACTGGCAAGGACGAGAAAAAAAAAAAACAAAACGTTTTAAAAGGTACAACTGATACTTCACTTTAATTTCTGGATGTTTTGCACCGTTTTCCCTGTCTACTAAAATGGTGTCAACAAATTTTTTTGAAAGATGTAGATTTAAAATATCCAGTTCAATCAGCTCCGTAGCCTTTCTTTACAAAGAAGAAAAAGCTTATGTTCCTGAGATGCAACGTGGCACAATGGATGCAGGTTGCCACCGTTACCCTGCTTTTTGCCACACATAGTTGAACCAGAGAATTTTTTTTTTTCTTTTGATGAGTGATAAGAATAAGGTGCAGGTAATTCTGCTCATTGCTGCAGCCTTTTAAATTATATGCATCTAATTGCAAGTTAGTCAAACTAGATTTCACATAAAAGTCATGAAAAAAATCTGATATTAGCTGAAAAATGTCTATCACAAATACTGACACAAAAGTCTATACAAGTATGTAATGCGGTAAATGTGGTTAAAATGTTTACAGAAGTTTCTGGAAAGCATGGTAATTCTTGGAATCAGTCAATACAAAAAAATTTTTGAAGGAGGTTTTCATCTGTTATGGTAAAACTTGCAAACTAAGTATCACTAGATTGATTTTCCTTTCTGTCTTATAGCCTTTGGGAAAAAAGGTAGAAGCATCAGAAAATACTATGGCCCTTCCCTTGGGCATGGGAATGGTGGACATCACTGTAAATCACCAATTTGTGCATGGTGCTCATTTTGGTAACTCCTGGAAAACCATCTTTGCCTGCTCTGGCCCCCTGGCTGCACAGTCAGTTTTTATTCCCTGCTTTCCCAGACTCCTGTGGAAACTATTTTCATTCTGGGGCCAGAATGAAAACATTTTCAGAAATACTTAGTAGCCAAATCCTTACAAAAATAAATGGTTGGGTTATCAAAAAAGCTCAACAACTTCTCTATGGGGCAACTACTGAGTAACAAACTTTCTTCCCCCTGTTGCCCCCAGTTTGGCATCTTCACTTAACACAAGCTGAATACTGGTCCCCAACAAACACTCCTGACTGGCTTTCTAGTTGGAACCATTATCAAATCTTTCAGTTCTGTAATAAAAAAAAAAAAAAATAATCCAAATCAGGTTGAAAACTTAAAATTTTTATATCTAAAAGTAACTCCAAACTTCAGAGAAAGAGCTGGTTATTCACACGCAGTCACTGGAGCTGTACATTTCAGCACAGATAAATGAAATCTCTGCTGCATTAAACAGAGATAGCGAACCATGAAGTCCGCTTACAAATCCAGAGAGATTTTCTGGCATAAAGGCAAAGCTGCTAAAGTTTTAACAGGATTAAAAATTGCAAAAATATGCAATTACAACCAAGTATTGCATAAAATACAATTTAAAGTTATTCCACCTTTTAAAAAATACTGGTGCCTATTAAAACTCAGGTACATTCCTGTGTCTTTCAAATGCATCCCAGTACAGTGTAAACTGAAAAGCCATTGCATTTCGTCACACACTAGCCAGAAGCAAAAATGATGTCGTGTTCTAAGCATTCATTAAATGTAGAAATATGCACTGAGGATGTAAATGTTGACTAGACTCTCAGGAAAGTGTATAATTTATATTCAAAACTAAGATTCATAATAAATACCCAGCTTCAAATCTCCACGGACAGGGTCTCTCAACAGATTTCTAAAAACGTACATTTATGGAGTAAACAGAATTTTTAATGGCTGCTAGCAGTATATCAGATTTGTTATGCTTATGGGAGTTGTGGTCATCAAATATTCATGCTGATGGTTCTTACGCAATGCTGACAGCTTTCTAACTTGTGAAATAAATAATGGGTGAGTGGGAATTGATGAGATAAGTAGACTGCTTTATCTGAGAAGGGTGACCAAGCTTTTCCGTGGCAGTGGGAAGATTAAGAGTTGCATTCTCAGAGCAAGAGGGAAAATCTGAAGGTGTATTTCTTCAGATTACAAACCAGACACATCTCTTGATCTGGCCATACGTTTTCTCATTCCTCTCACTCTAACTGTCCCTTCCAGCCCAAGGGATATATTTGCTGGTGTTGGGGTCAAGTACTGCAAAAATGACTCATAAGTTTCTGCTACCAGACAAGCTGGGCTGGATCATTTCAGGCAGGGTGGGGGGAGGCTGATAACATATACATAACCCAGCCCCGTATTTCTTACTTAGGCAGTTTGCCCTTACTCAGGTTAGGGCAAATAAAGGAACATGAGAGAATGGTCAAACAGAAGCTGTTGTGTTTTTTGGGTTTTTTAAATGGACTACACTCCTCAGTGCTGGTACATCTTTAGTACATTGTCTGACTACTGCTACTAAACAGTATACCTCAGTTTGATAATTTGGCATAATTGCATTTGAAAAAAGCTGCAGGTCAACTAGTTATGCTGTACCATAAACCAAGAACAGACCATAGGACATTACCAGTGCAGACATTCTTCAGTCTCTTAATAGGTCTTTATGTTAAAGCCGTTATTGTGCAGTAGTTACACATCCTTCATATTATCTGATCTCAGCATCTGGCCTTCAGCCCTCCAATTCCTGGAATATCTCTATACAAGTCAAGGTAAGAAAAAGTACATCCACAACAATCCGAAGAAATACTGCCTGCCCAGCACATTTTAAGATCAACGTCAGAGACTTAGTTGCCAGTTAAACCGCACAAATTACCTTGAATTCTTTCAGTATGAGCTTCCACATCTGTGAGACAACACTTGAAATAATTTTGAATCTCATGGATTTAATCTGCTGGTTGTTTTAAGAAGTAAATTACAAAATCTCCACAAAAGTAGTTCGGAAAGTCCATGTACAGTGTGATATGAGTTTAAGCAAAACCATATATACAATTCAAACGTCCAGTTTTCGACCACAAGATAAAGTGTTTCAGAACATAAGCTGATTCCACCGCTCTTCCCAATAAAAACAAGAGGCAAGCTCATACCGAAATCAAGTAGAATTATACCGCACTCCCAAGAAGGACTTGCCTCAAACACAGATAGCGATGCAAGGGACCCTGGGTAAGTCCAGCTCTTTATCACAGACCTTGAGAGATAAGAATGTTAGCAAAATGATGAAAGCCTTAAACCTCGGCGCTAGTCTCAGATTTATCATAAAGCATGAGTAACTCGGAGCCTAATCTTGCAAATTTGACTTGGGCAGTGCTGTAGAACAGACTGAGCAACAAAAGTAAAGGGCACAACCTGAAGCTCTACTTTTTGTCACGTGGTGCTTTGCAGAATAAACTGCCGTTCAGTGGGAACATCCAGAGTTAAAAGTTTCCATCAAAGTTCCTTCGCTGGAAGTTGCATTGCCATGATATGAGTAGTGTCATAGGACATACAAGAAATTTTGTGGTGGACAGCTGAGGGATGCTTTCTCGCTACAGAAATTTCTTTCTAATGCCCAGCAGTCAAATGTTCCCTCACATCTTGGGGAAGAGGAATCTATATTCTTGCCAAAACTCAGCTTTTTTCTTCTTCTCTCCCTGAAATTTGAGTGCTGTATCTTTTGAGGAAAGGGGTAGCTAAAATTCAGTGTCATGTCCCAGATGAAGGCATATCCATCATTCACATCGTTGTTCTAAAATCGCTTTCGTTTTTAAAATTGTTCACTTACTGCAGTACACTTTATTACAAACATGCAAGACATGGGGAAAGTGAAAACTGCATGCATATACTACTCTTGCCTTCTCTTCCAAGTACAGATTTGTTTAAAAACCCGAAACCCTCCCATCCACCCTTTGAAGTACTCTAGGCTCTCTCAAGCTTCTTTTCACCAAATGCCAAACCCAAAGGAAGCCACCGGCAAAATTTTACCATCTATGAATGCCAGCTTAACTTTGTTCTGCTTTTTTGCTGCCTTTCTGCAAATACTCCTTCGCTGCAGTTCCATATTTCTTTTTTGCCTTTTCTGCTCTAGATCAATTGAGGTTGGCAGGGGTAGATCAGCAAAGGTTTCAAAACAGAGAGACAAAGAAAGGCAATGTGAAAAGCCTAGCTTCCTGACTAATGGTGAGAACTGTTTTGCAAAGGTCATCTTGAAGAAAAAATACATCCATTCTCTCCACTTACTCCCCACCATTTCCCCCATCTACCTTTTACTCCCAGTTATGATTTTCCTGTTGAACATCTCTTACGATACCATCTCATTACTTGCTTGTCAAATTATCTGATTACCACATGTTCCAATTGTTCTGTGATCTTTTGTGATTCAACTTACCAAGTTCACAAATAAGACACTGTCCTTTGCAGTCGTGTTACTCCTCAGAAGAGCCTTTCAAACATCAGGGACATTTGATACCTTCCATCCCAATGTAATGCCTGTTTGGGCAATGGAGGAATGCTCTCACTACTAACTTGGCCCTTTTGTCATTTTTGTGTTTGAGCAGGCTTAAGACTCCCAGGGATTTTCTACTCTCCAGTTTGTCCATTTCTTTCAACACTGTTTCTTCTGTATAGTTTTGAATAGTTTCTCTGGCCATTATAAGAAAAAAAGAAAAATAAATCACTCTTGAGTAGATGCCTTCTCAAAGGCTCAGTGACTTCCATGTTTCTGAGTTGATCCTTTCAACTATCCGTAATCAAACTCTTCTTCAAGTTCTGTCCTCCTCAGACACTTCAAGGATTTCTTGCTATTTTTTTTTCAGTTTTGTATTCTTCCCCCAGATATTTCTGCTATTTGTCCTTCCTGTTTTAACTCTTCTGATTCCATCCTTATGTACCTCCTGCTGTAGTTTTATTTTCTTTTTATTGGCTTAATACAGTAGAATTTTAATTTTCCAATGGCTTGTTTGAAATAATCTTCTGGCCCTTACCTACTAGACATCCTGGAGTCCATGCTCCCTTTTTCATCCAATGATATTCCTGCTTTCTAAGTTTCTGTTCAGCAGGGAGGGAGGGGTGTTGTAATTTCTCCCCATCCCGTAAGAAGTGTCTCTGTAGGATCTAAAAAATTTTAAAGTTTCTTTAATTTTTATCTGATATTTGAAAATTGTGCTGCTAAAATACAGCATTCCTGGGCTAAGCCAGGTTACATTTTCTTGTCCAAAGATGTAGAACATAGTTTATGGACCAGCAGTTCTGCTAAAGCCAGATGTACACTGTATCAGTGCATTACCAAATATTTGAATAGACTATATCTACTTTTTTTTTTCTTTTCTTTAAGACATCTGAGAATTCTCCACCAGCTCCTGTCTTCCACAGAGCCGACTAAGCTAATCTGCTGAACTGTGGGCCATTTGCCCTCACCTTCTATTTCCAATATCTGCATGGATGAAAGTTCAGCAGCTTCCAAATTAGCTTTTAAAACAGAATTGGTACTGGAAGGAAATTGATTCCTGGTGGGCTAACAGCTGGCAACACACACGCACCTTTCTCCAGTGAGGTTTCTACTTTCTCCTTCTGTGGTTTAGAGGTTTTATATAATAACTCATGTGTGAAAATACTTGTCTAGCAGTAAAACGTTATGCATGGTTCATCAGCGCAGCTGAGAAATCTAGCTTCCCCTGCATCCAATTCGCCAGCCTGTAATTAGGGCTGTGAAAGCTAGGAATAGCAGGGAGCCAGCTTCCCACATTAGGCTCCGCCTTTTACACCTGTGCTTAGCCTAAATGGATGGGAAATGCCTTTGCATAATCCTACACAATATTTTTATTTCTTTTCCTGGGAAGACTGAACAAATTCAAACAATATATTCAGGTGGCTTATCAGGGTCTACTGGAAATTCTGCAAAACCATATTAAGTCAGGAAGTAAATCTGATATAAGGTAATGCAAATCTGTTAGCAACTTTTGCAGTAGTGAGATGGATTCTCTTCTCGCTTAATCAGCATCAGTCAACCTATTCAACTGAAATTAATAGTTTAAATTATGTAAAATAATTATGTACATTATGTAAATTAATGAAATACAGTGTCCAAGTGGTGTTAGCAAGAGGAGTATTGGTACCTATATGTATCTAAAAGACCACTGTTCCTCTCATCTCTCACAATGGAACAAATCAGGAGAACCTCACTTAAGCCAGCAGACCAAAACTGCTGGAGAGCAGAGGACCAGTCCCATTAGCATCCTTCAGGAAGGGAAGGGCATTTGCGTGGCCTCTAAGGCAATGACCACCTTCTTCTCTTCCCCATAAAGACAGTGCCTTGTGTGTAGAGTCCCTCATGAAGGGACAGATGTGAATAGCAACACAAAAATCACAGCAGCCTTTGGTGCCCCTTTCTGTGAAGAGCCATATACAGTTCTAGCAATCAATGCTAAGGTGAGTACTGACAATTTGCTGGCTCAGACCCTTAGAATAAGCAGCTGGCAACCTTTGAGACCCGCAGGAAGCAAGCACGGCCAAACTGAAGTAACTCTAATACACAGTATTGTGCTGTAATGCTTCCCATTAAACAATCCCATTTGGCTAAGAGGAAAATGAATACAAATAAACCAGCTGAAACACAATAATATAAATGATTTCCAAGATGCTAAGGAGAATCTAAAAATGCTTTACTGGGGGAGGAGAGAGAGAGAGAGAACACATGGAAGGAGGGACTTGGGGAGGCTTTCTTCTCCTGATGGTGCATCCACCCAATCCTTTCCTTTTCTTCCTCTCTGTCTAAATGCATTAGGACAATGAGACTTCAACATGAAGAGATAAACCTTCAATTAATAGTCTACGAAAGAATTAACTTATCCATAGCACACTCGCTCTCAATATGATTTCTCAGCATGAGCGTTCCCTCTTCATCTGTCTTCTACCTCTATATTCCTGTCTTCTACCTCTATATTCCTGTCTTTAGCTATTCTTCATTTCTCACTTTTGTGACTCAACTCATTTTTAAATATGACATGAAATAAATACTATTTCAATATGTCTGAGAGGCAATTACACCACTTACTAGGTCAAGCATATATAAGCTATTGTGGCCGCTGAATGCCTTCTCTGTGTGAACACACCACAGCTGTATCTCAGATGCAGTGCCAGTTTTTCATCTTTCTTCCCTCCCCCCCATGGTTTACTGTTAAATTTGTTCTCCTTTCTGCTGTTTTGTATCCTGGCTGAACATCATTTCTAGAAAATTTCTCTAGAAGGTAATTATCAGAAATACAGTTCCATACACACCAGTTCCCAGCCAAAGAATAAAAGATGGAGAAGAACTATTATATCACACATATAACCTGTATTTCTAAATGAGTTGTAATATATCAAGAAATTAGAAGGCATAATTTTAGGTTTTCACTTAAGCAATTCTTTTTAGTGGAAACAGATCAAAATAGAGAGAATAAACTATTACAGCCTATCAAGGTAAAGTGTGTGTAGCCACTCAAGTTACAAGCAGTATTTCTGATTTCTATGGATTGGTTCTCCAAAGCACTGAGCATAAGGCCTCTGAAATCACAAAGCAAGTTATGCAGATGCTTAAACCTGAGCCTACATCTGGTCCCATGGAGGTTGACAACCAAAGTTGTGAGAGGAGAGGGGCTGGGGGTACAATGTGCCCCCCCCCCCCCCAGGTCCTCCTTGGGGTTGGGAGGAGGGAGAGACACTGCCAGACCCATGAGGCAGTGGCCAATTTCCCACCTACTCCACAAATGAGGAACAAACCCTCTTCCTGATACCGACAGGGAAGGTGGTCGCTTCTCCCACCCTTCCCCCTAAACTGTCTCCCTGAAACAAGTGACAACCTGCCATCCCAGGGAAATGAGTGAGACGTCTGCCTGTAGCAATATCATCTTGAATTGTGAATTAATCAAATCTCAGAAGTTGAGCTTAGGTGTTACAGGCTTCTCTGGGGAGCTCAAATTTACCTGAAAGAATTCTATGAGTTTTAAACAAAATTATAGCTACAATTTAACAAAGGAAATGTGTATAGTTATATTTCTTATTGCTGGAGTGCTGTAAAATTGAAGTGAATTTTCAATCTGATTAATTCATTCTGAATGATTCCTGTTGAGTAATTATCTTCAATAAAGATCTGTCAATACAGTTTCAAGCTATTGTCATTTTATATCAAATATAAATTAGACAGTATAATGAATTCAGGCACACCTAAACTCAATGTCAGATGGAATTCTTGTATGAAAATCAAGTGAAAAAATTGCTCTAAGAAGACAAAAAACAAAAGAACATAATACAATAACAGTAAAACTCCTTCTTTTTTTTTCTGGATTAAGATAGAATGGATGATTTTGCAAAATCATCTGGGATGTACATACCAGGTAAGTTCAATCTATAAAGCTTTCAGGATTGCTTGCTGGAAAAAAAAAAAGAGCTATTATCTTGACTGGTGTAAAATAGCATAGCTTTAAAATAGATAAAATTATGTCTATTTAAACCAGGTGAAGATCTGGCATAGAAACATTGATTTAAGCACTAGTTTGCCAACGTATTTAGATTAAGTTTGTGTGGCCAGAAACGCTGACATGGCGTATTGCCGGAGGGGTTAATTTAACAAAATTAATCATTTCTGAGACATGGAGAGGATCGTTTAAATATATTTTGGTTAGGGCATCAGTGGCTGATGCACAGCCTGAGATATCCGAGCAAGAAAGAGTTTCAGTTCAGCAGCTTTTCTGGCTAGACCTGGTACTAGGAAAAAAGGATGATGCTGGATCAGAGGTTAGGTCACAGCTCTCATTCCTCTAAATGACCAACTGAGTATTTTTTCCAAGAAGAAAATTTCCCTGTCCTACTCAATAGTTTACAGGGTATTGACACAAAGCAGCCACAAAAATAGATCTGAGCAAGTACAGGATTGCCTCGCACCAGGAAAAAGCAGATTTCCAGAGGAGCTGCAGAGTCTCAGCACCCCTGCAGGTCACCCTCTCGTGTGTGGCTGCGGGGGCTCGACTCTGAGGCAGGTTTCTACATTTGGGCTTGTCCGACCCAGTGGAGTTCGCAGAGCGAATTCAAGTGGGGACGACAACCCTGCTCCCGTGCCCCATCTTTCACCATGACGTGTCATCACACCTTCGTGCCCTCCTCTGAGGCCAGCGGGCAGCACAGCATGGCACGTCACACCGGTTGTTATTTTAAACAATTTTTTTAGTGCTAAAAGTAGTGAATATTTTCAAGGAGCTAGATGCTGTGCTTTTAAGTCCCCTGTGCTTTTAAGTATTCTGCTGTCTTTATTCTTCCTTTCTCTATGCCTTTGTCTGAATGCTTCTCAAAGGCAGGCTGCCCAAGAGTATTTTTTAAATTTTCCTTAATCTGTAGAAGCCAGAGTGCTCCTGCACAGCAACAACTACTCAACAACTTATATTTCTTAATAGAAAACTAAGCTAAAAGCCATTACTTTTATACATGTATAGTTAGTAAACAGAGAAAACCCAAAGATAGGTGGAGAAACAGGGGCACGTTTAAAGGCTCTTCCTTTACCAGCACAACTGCAAATTGAAACACAGATCACCCAAAGCAGAAAAAACCAGCAGCCTCAAGCAGTGCCATACCAGAGACCAGAAACCATCATTCAGCTCTCGTAACACAGAACAAAATTTACAAAGAGAGTCCTTTCCTGATGCTAAGTAACAGGGAGTGGTGACAATGGAGTCCTGAAAGACAAATGGCTATTGAAATGGCACTTTTTTTTTTTTTTCCAAGTTAGTAGTAAATGTTCTGTTTTAAAATCCTCCACGAAGTGTGGTCTTCTCCAGCAACAGCATAGCTTACAAGCATCAACTATGAAAGTACATATGACAGGAAAAGTGTCTGCCTAGTAAATAAAGCCCATCTATCCAGATGGATCTATTAACAAAACATTTTTAACATAAGTTTAAGTAGTCAAATCAATCCCAGATGGGAGACTGGCACTGCAGGATGCTGAGAGCTCTAAACCTCCAAGTATGTCCCTGGGGATGTCCAGGGCCTTGCTGGGTTACATCTCTGCTCAGACTGTACTTGGGGATCGCTGAGGTGGATGCCAACAAAACCCTTAAGAAACAGGCAAACGTTTTGTGCGAGTCATATGGATGCCTGCCATTAGGTTAGCTCCTTAATGCTTTGCACCTGACAGTAAGACTTAATTATGCTGCAACTTGCAATTATCTCTCTTCCTGGCTGCTTTAAATCCTTGCTTTCTGGTTGCTGTAAATCCCTACTTTGCCTTACAGTTCTCCTTGGCTTCAGTTGCTCTATTATTAGTGATAGACTTACTCGTGCAGTAAATCAGCTCAGACAGAAGGACTGCAGTGTTATTCTTACGCTTACCCTTTGCCTGACCGGGGACCTGCAGAAGTCACGTACGTCCAAGTGCCCAGTAAAGCTGGTTACTGGCAATTCAAAGCAAGGTATCGCTTACTTTGATACCTTAATATTGGTATTAAGGTATCAAATACCACTATAAGGTACCAAATATCACTATCAAATAGTGATTATTTCCTCATGCTTGTGCCATGATAAAATGTATCCCAACAGAGACAAAAGCAGTAATATTTTGAGATATTATAACATTATCCACTACAAGACAGTGGAGCAAATACCAATTAAACCCTATTTTCTGGCCTGTGTTATGACATACATTTGATATTTTAGAGTAGGATAGCCAGACTTGTTATTTTACCACAACTTTAAATTTGCATCACATGGAGCATTACTCATAATTTTTTTTTCCTGTGCCCAGACAGAGTAATCTTGAAAAATTCTTTCCCCTGAAACAGTTATGTGACCGGTTATGTGTATAAATACACAGATTTATTTATGCTTTTGCAGACTTCAGTGTAAGACAGCACTTTTATAACTGTAGGAGAGTGAAACAATGAAATTTCATTGACTTCTAGCTGGGCACAAAGGAGGTTACATTCCACCTTACCTTTAATCTGTTTTTATGAAACAGAGACCTGCAGTTGTATCAGCATTCAATAGTCCAAAGGTAAGGAGAAAAAAGCTCTTGAAATAAATTTCTGTGGTATAAATTTTGGAGCTGGTTGAATAACAAGAAAGAAAAAAAGGCTAAATAAATTATGTAACAAAACTGAGAATGTTTGCTGAATAATGTATGATCTGGTCAGGATGGTTTTTTGTTGTTTGGGGTTTTTTTAGAAAAGAGGAAGTGATCTAGTGAAAGAAATTACTTCAGTATAGTAATAATAATAAAAAAGAATTAGAGCAATATGTGGTAAACTGGGCATGATTGGGACCTTTTCCTTTCTCAGAAATTTTGTTGAAATTGGTACTGTGACATGGTAGAGGCTGGACTCACAAATAAGCATCTGTCACTCCTGGTGCCCAACCAAAGGGCTGGACTCTGAGCTAAGCTTGGCCACACTGCCACTGTGGTCCCTTGGGACCATTTCTCCATCAGCAGATCCCATCTTTGCCAGGAAGCTGTGTTATTTAAGGGCTACATGATCCTCCTTGGGCAGAGCTGGTGGCAATGGCAGTCAGGCAGCCCTCAAGCCAGAAATCACAGCGCAGCACTGCGGTGCTTGGCTGCCCATAGGATGCTACCCTGACCCAACGATCGCTTATCTGGGAAGCAGAGATCAAAAGGCAAATTTTATTGCCATTTGCAACACCTTATCTAGAAAGGAACTGCCTTCGAGGTGACAAGAGGGTTGGTTTTTGAAAAACCAGCATGTTCAGAAGATGAACACGTGAAACTCTTACAGCACCGTCTGGCTATTCCCGAGCAATGATCTCACCTGTCTTGTGTCATGACAGCAAACATCTACGCTGCCCAGCCTCGGGGTCAGAGGCACGGCTTGCTCTGAAGGGACTGTGAGGGCTGCAATCGATACCTGCCAAAGACTCCCCCATCCCCTTCAGGACCCCTCACAACGTTTAAGGACACCCGGGGGGCAGAGGCCACCAGGCGCCTGTCAGCGGTTCCCCAGCGCCAGGCTCTGCCCCCAGAGTTACCAGTTACTGCCTCGCTTCCCCACAGCCTGCGTTTCCGACCTGACTGAGAAGATGGAAGCTTTAAATTGCAGCTGTTTTTCTCCACTCAGCCTCCCCCAGTAGGGTGTCCCACTGGCCCAGGGGCAGCCAGCTCAAGCATGCCTTGCCTGGAGCCTTCTGTGTGATGGCAGAAGACCCCCAGGACTCAGCTACACTAAGGGCACAATCAAGCCCACTGATTTTTTTTTTTAATTTATTTTTTTTTTTACCAGAGAGCAATTTCCTTTGGGGAACTCCACTTTCCCATCCCTGCAACTTCATTTCTCTTCTCACCTCCATAGCAAGCTCAGTTCTGTCAGGCTTTACAAGCCCTTGCCTTTGTCTGAAGAGCGGGCCCAGCCACTGGATCATGGTCTCTGCAGAAGGAAATAAAATGTCCCACAGAAGCGATGGCGTGTTTTGGGCAAAGCCTGCTCTCTGGGAAGCTCACACGCACACACAGACCTGCTGACATGCCTTAAAACAAGACAAGTGCGAGGGGAAGCCCCTGTGCCACGTTCACCAGATGGTCCCACGCTCTTCCAGTCGCTTCTGCTGGTTTCACCAGGGTAACTGCCGAGTTTTTCTTTCCTCATCCAGCCTGGGGAAGAACAGCTGCCGCGTCCCCGGAGCTCAGCATCCTGCAAGGCTGTGGGCCACCACGCAGGCTGGTGACAGCCCCTCGTGACAAAGCACAGGGCTGAAGCAGGGCAGGACGTTTCAGTGGCCGTGCTGGTGTTTGCACAGATGTTCCCGCGCCGGGCACGTTCCTCCAGCGCTGCCGGAGGAGTGCAACAGGTTGGGGTTGGCCTCTCCAACTTCTCATCTTGATACACGTGTTAAGTTCATTATCCTTATTTGCAGTGCTTTTTTCAGGATAACCGAGATGCGAACGTTTGAGCTGTGTCAACAGTACACGCTGTTAGACCTCCGAGGAAATTAAGGCTCTGAAACGATTGCAAATGGAAAGACTTTTTTTTTTTTGCCTTTTAATTAGTAATCCAACCAACCATTTAATAGAGAGCAAAATAATCACAGAGAGGTGAAGGCAAGGTATGTAAACTACATTTCTGCTTGGCTGGATGTGCTTTCTTAGGGTGCAATTGGTAACACTCGTATGCATTAATAAAACGGTGCCTACACACATAGGAAAAGCTGGGGCAAAAATGTCACTGCTGGCTTTTTCAAAGGTGTTTCTAGCACTCCTGTTTGCTTCCAGTTGTCCCTCAAAGGCCAGCCTTGATCCCACTAAGAAGTGAGGATTTCTGTTAGTATGAGAGGATGTAGAATATGTTTTCTGATGGATAGTTCCGCTCCTCGAGATCTTCATTAAAAGCCATTAAATCTTGAGGAATTATTAGACTGTTTCTCGCTAGATGAGGTCTATGCCAGTAGGGCTTCTCAGCTCCACTTAATTACAAAAAAGCCTGAAAGTCCCATCCTGAAAGATACTTTAACATCTGCCTATCTTTCTGAGTAATATTTCACATTATATTTTAGTCTGAACATTTCACCCTAGAGTCCTTCTCACTTAAAGAAATAGGCCTTTCAAGTCTATGCATCTGTTATCTAGAAATCTGTACTCTTCCCTTGCACTTAATTTTTGTTCCCTTTTTTCTTTTTTTTTTTAAGTTAACCCAGCAGGAGGTAATCTTACTGATTATTTCACCTAATGCTGAGGTCTAATCTGCATCACCTCCTCTGCATTGGGTTTTGTGAGGGTTTTTTTTTCTGATTTTGCTTGTCAAAAGAGCTCACTGTTAGAAGAGATGCCTTGAGCACTAGCTGTATGCGGAGGGGGAGAGCTGGCATGTCCCTGGTGCTTTACCTCTTCAATGTCAGCCTGGTGCCTGCGTGGCCCGCTGCTGGGTCCCAGCCTCCCCCGGCGTGCCTGGCTGTGCCAGGAAAATCCTGGATTTCAGTTCCTTCTCCTCCGCTGCCTCTCCAGCAGCAGCCCCACAAATCACCGCAGGGAGGGCTCCCGGTTGTGGGCGATGCTACCTGTGCCTGCACCCTGCCAGCTGTGGAGACACCCAACAGCTTCACCACATCCTACACCAACTTCAGACCTTCCCGTGCTGCAGCGTGACCCACCATGTGCTGCAGATCAGACCCCCACCGCTTTAACTTTAGCTGTTCCTACAGCCTCCGGCAGAGGCTTTCTTCCCTTCAGCATCCCTCTTTCCCAGCCCTCAGGAGGGGGGGAAGACTCCTCCGAGTGCTGTCAGAGATGACATGTAGGAGGCTGAGATTCAGAGGCAGTCGGCAGAGAATTAGCACTCAGGCTTGTCTGGTGAAATGCACATTTTAAAGGCAACCAAGGAAAAAAGGGGAGGATAAAGTACACCGCTTTATACCGTGGCAAGTATTTGGGCAGAGATCTGTAACAGGCCCAACATACCAGGATCGTTCCAGTTTAGGAAGAGAGAAAGCTAGTCTTCTCCCTTCCAAACTCATCGTGAACTCCAGAAAGGGAAGGTTATAAACGCTGGATGTATGCTGGAAATAAAAACATAAATCTGCCACAGAGAGCGCGCTATTCAAATAGAGCATTAGTCACAGCCCTATGCTCTTTAATAGCCCCACCGCTGCTATTTATAACACTGCAAGCGTCCTTGGAGCTACAGAAAGTCCAAACACCACTGGGAGGAATATTTTCCCACCGGTGAGAACAGAGAACCTGTTTGTGCAACGGTGGTGACTCAGCAACGGCCGGGGCTCCTCCGTGGCCCGGGCAGAGTGACGGTGGGAAGGCGGTGTCCAAGGCTGTGATTTCACGAAGTTGAGCCTCTTGTACGGAGACTTGCGGAGCAGTTTTAGGCTAAGCACTAGAAAGTAATCCAGGCTTTTCAGAGGGTTTTGAATTTAAAAAAGAAAATTGATCGTGGGAGAGCTTGTGAATAGAAACACGTCCAGAAAACTATTTCCGCTGTGTTTAATGCTCAGTTATCTGCTTTCTGTATTTGTGACAGAAGCTTTTAGAGTTCTGCCTCTTACTCCAACAGGAATTCTGGCTCCCTTCACCCCGATGTCCCATGTCCTTGAATTTTCCCAAACAAAATAATATCCTGTGGCTTTGCCAAGAACTTTTTTGGGCCGTTTTGAATTTACCACTTCACTTGCTCTAGTTAAGGGATTTCTATGCAAACTCTGACGCAAGTCTCAACCTTTCAGTAGCAACAGTAACACCCTCAATGCTGGAGGTATTTGATAAGCAAACGTCCTTCTCTGGTGAGAGGGGATGCGTACCGATGTATGAAGTTTTAGCCCTTCTAAGAAAGTCTTCTAATTATGTTCCTCCGGGATCACAGAGTTACACCTCTGAACTCTAATTTCTTTCTAACATGTCTAGAAGACATCTAAGGCTCGAGAACAAGACGCTTTATCTGGCTGAGCTCTACAACTGCTGTCTCTTGGAAAGTTTCAGCTGTTGCAGAAAATAGAGTTAATGGTGTTGTACAACTATGACTATGTGACTATTTCTTTTTTTTTTTTCTTTCCCTTCTGGAACCCAAACTCAGGAGCTTGTTTTAAAGTGGAATTGCATCTAAGGGAAAATGAAAATCCTGCTTGAAATTTAACATCAAGCGAACAATGGAATTTTGCAAATCTTTAGCCCTTGAGAGCACCTTGAGGGAGCAGCACCTCATCACCACATTTCAGAGTAGATATGTAGATACACCTGTCTGCCAGGAACAGTGATCTAGGGAACTGAATCACCAACTGCAGAAACCACAGCCTCCGGCTCCTGCCCCTTGGGGCCAAATGCAGTAAAGGGAAAAAGGCAAATGTCGTATTTCCCTGCCAGCAAAGCTCCCGGCCACCCAGAAGGCTATTCAGCCCTGAAAGAAGCAAGCAGATTTTCTGCAACTCCTACAATGTCTCCTCCTGAGCTTATTTAGACAGCCACTGGGCCTCTACAGCGACTAACAGACTCCATGGGGGCTGTTGTTCCGCATTTTAGAATCAAGTTAAGAGGTCTTACAACAGTGCTTGCGGTGACAGGCTCTACAAAAACCCATAATAAGAGGTAAAATTTGTCCCGAGGAAGAGAGAAGAAAAAGAGAAGCCCAGTTAGATGAGGAAATGCACTCAGGATGACTCAGCCCAGCAGCCAAAGAATGGCCAGATCAGACTTGGATGGAGCAGGGGCGGGATGAGATGAAACTATGTTTTCTGTGGTTTTCTTTGGTATGGGCTCTTCCTCCTACGCGTGATATGGGCATTTACCAGCTTTTCTGGTATTGACCCAAGTCTGGTCTAAAGCTTATTATTGTCAACCCAGAAGGGCTGTCTGATGAACAGCAGCCCTCACCGTGGCAGTAATGAGCTCCCCAGCAGACAGACCCGCTTCAAGTTCCCACTCCCAATCAGGCAGATGGGGGGATTTTAACATGGGTCTTCCCTATCAATGCCTGGACCACAGGGCTGCTGGCTATTCTGCCTTAAGGTTCAGCATTTCCAGTTGGAACTGTTCCACTCTGGGCAAATAATTAAGCGCGAACAGATCTGGTTTCGTCGCTCTAATGAAGCTTAAGGCAGAATGGAAGTAGAAAAGGGTTTTCGTGAAGATAGTCATGATCCACACCACGTCACGCCATAAGGAGAAGTTGCAATTTTCCTCCACTCTGAAAGAAGGAACTGAAGTGGAAATCCCAAACCCTGGGTAAGCCGTGTCTGCCCAGCTGCAGAGTGAAACGGAAACAAATGCAACTCAGGGAGGAAACGACACAGCCAGAGTAATGTCACATGAGAGGAGCTGGCCTGGAAACCTTAGAAGTCTGGTTTTCCTGCCTGGGAGATGGGAGAAGACCGAATGAGGCAACAAATAAAAAGAGAAAATACCTGCTCGCTCCGCTTGGCCACGGCTCAGCAGGATTTGTGAAAAATTCCTCGCGTGCTCCAAATGTCCACGTTTATTGTCATCCTTTACCTTGCTTAGGGAAAACTCTCTTGGATGTTCAAGATCTAAGCAAATTTCTCAGGGCTGCAGAGTGAATCAAATGACATAGGGATGGCACTGGCAAGGGGAAACAAAGACATTTGAAAACTACTCCCTCACAGACCCCTATATAACATAATCTGGCTCCTTGTAGATCCACGTTTGTGGTTGATTTCAGCCTCCCAGGGAATCTTTTCCTGTGGTCGGGACATTCACGAAGTCTCTCTCTCATGCGGGTGCTCCAGCAGTTAACACCACATGCAGACATCATGTTGCAGACACCGCCTGAACCGGGGCAGACATCTTGTCTTTTTATTTTACAAGGGCTCTAATTTTCACACGGCTGATGGAATTTAATAATGTCTCAGACCTTTTCCCTTCTTAAAATTGTGCTTAAAAATGACCAAAGGATTTAAACATTTTCTGTTCTCTTAAGCCTCTAATTCCAGCAAACTGGTTTGCCAGTAGGACTGGAAGATGTTTTGGTTCACAGAAGTCACTCAGGCTGTATTGGCAAGAACCTAGAGATTCAAGGCCTCTGTCTCAACTTACAGGTTCCCTGGGTTCTACAGGGATGCTGAAACCAATCCTTCCTTTAGCAAAACCTTCCCCTGTTTGCCTGGTTTTTTTTGGTGAGAATACGTCATGAAAACTCTGTTGACTATTTTCACAGCCCGGTTGAAAAACAGATACAAATTTGTGAAAAACTGAGCAGCCTTCTCTTCAAAATATTCTCGTCTCAAAAAAAAAAAAAAGAAATTAAGAGTGTGAAAAATGTTGGTTGGCAGTGTTCATCAACCCTTACAGCTGGGGTGAGCAAAACCACCTGACTTACAGACTGACACTGAAAGAGAGGAAGGTGACCAGGCAAGAGGCCATGTTCCATACCTACCATGTAACAGTCAGAAGAGGTGCCCCTGCTTCCTCTGAAAAACCTCAGACAAACGTGAGCTGCCACAGAAGCACTTGGGAGACTGGAACTATGTCGACTTTTCGGGGGACCAGTGTTATGGGACTGGGCAACCTAGCTGGCCTTTCCCACACCACCTAGAGCCTTATCACCACTCAGAGCCAGCCCCAAGTGAGATGGGAAGTACACACATTGCTGGCACGAGGGACATGCCTATGGGTCCAGCAGAGCCCAGGCTGGCAGCTAATGCCAGCCTCCCTCCCCAAGGTCTGGAAGCACAGGTGTTTGGGAGGAGGTGGAAGAGGAGGAAGGTGGTGTCAGTGGAACATCTCACACCATGTGCAGCAGCAACTGCAGCAGCTGAGAAGGCTCCCATGACAGAAAACTGGATTGCAGATAACCATGAGATGTTTCTCCCATGCACTGGGGGTCTATAAAACAGCACGTGGGTGGGTTGTCTGCATTGGAGGGTGCCTTTTCCCTTGGCCAAACCTGGGCCAACAGCCCATCGTTTCCACCAATACCCAGCTTTGCCTTAAGAAGCAATGTGTGGCTTGAAAAGTGCTTCTGTCTGTTATTTACATGTAAGAAGACATGGTGCAAGCTGCATCATGTTTAACTGAAAGACAATAATAGTGTCTAGAGATTTATTGCTGACTGCGTACACACTAACATGAAAATACATTTTTAAAAGCCCGAACGCAGTACATGTTTTCTCAGTCTGTGTTCTTAAATTGATAAAATACATCTGCTCTGAAGAACTATTACAGCTTATCACAGAAACTTGGATCTAATTTACTGCCAGCAAAAAGCTTTCTTAAAGCCTCTCTTTCTTTCTCAGAAGCTGTACCATAAAACATGGTAATTCACATTAAGAATACATTTAAACACTGCTGAAATGACAACTTGTCCTGAATAAAAGGCAACATTCATCCAGGGTGATGGCTAGTATAAAACATAGCCAAGATTGGAAATACAAACTTTAGTGACTTCAAGTCTTGCCTGATAAGCCTTATATAGCCAAAGTGGCCTACAGCCTGCTGAAAACCATCGCTCCTTAAATCACCTCCCTTTTGAGTCCTCAAAACCACACACGGGTTGTTTGAGAAACCCAGACCCATTGCTTTTCCCCTCCAACAGTGTCCTCACCCTCCTTTGTAACTTACCCACCAGAGAGAGGCAGAACTTGTTGCTCCTCAGAGGTTTTAAAATAAAATCAAATAAAATCAGAGGGAGGTGCAAATATTAAATATATACAAGCTGACTATGGCCAAGCTGAGGATAGGTGGGTGCACTAATGGATGATCTGAGCCCTCCTCTGCCTCAGGGTTGAGCAGGTACTGCCATGCCTTGGGGGAAAGTTAAGGAGAACAGCTTATGGAAGAAGCCCAAGGGGTTGGTAGGGTCTGCAAGAAGTAGTCTTGTGCACCCCCTAGACCAGTGTCACCTGGCCTTGCCAGAGGTCCCTACCTGCCAGGGGATGCTTCCACAGCCCCTTTCTGCTCTGCATTGCTCGCCCAAGCTCCTCCTCATCCTTCTACACCTTCCCCACTCCAGGCGTTGGCTCTTTTGTTTTCCTTCCTCCTCTGGATAGCAGGGTAAGCAGAGAGCAGCTGCTGGGGAAAAGCAGTGTAAAAATACCCCTGGCATTCCCAAGTGGCACATGCTTTCCCTAAGCAAACTATGTCCAGGCTGCAGAGCCCTGCTTCCTGGGGAGCAGCTCCTTTTGCTCCTGCACCAAGGACGCCCACCAGGACTAGCATTTTTCTGCAGTGGTTGTGCCAGATTTGGCCAGGGTGGACTGTGGTTGACTGCTAAAGCTGGTGCTTGGTCACTTGCCCAGGTCTTCTCCTCAGGTCATAGAATCATAGAATTGTTTAGGTTGGAAGGGACCTTAAAGATCACCGAGTTCCAACCCCCTTTGCCATGGGCAGGGACACCTCCCACTAGACCAGGTTGCTCAAAGCCCCATCCAGCCTGGCCTTGAACACCTCCAGGGATGGGGCATCTACAACTTCTCTGGGCAACCTGCAGCCCCTGGCACCATGGGGGAGTGACTCCCTTCTCTAAGAGAGAAGGGCTGAGAGTGAATAATGTAATGGCCAGTCTCTATCCCGTGACATCATGGTCATACCCAGCCTTCCTGATGATCTCAGGGGTTTCCAGGCACCCGGCAGCTTTTTGCAGCCCTGTCTTAGACACTGGTCCCTGCTGGCATACGGGAATGTGTTACTTACCCTGGGAAACAAACAGTGCTAAGGTGCTGCCCTTGCACTATGTAGGCTTCCATGAGCAGATCCTTCTTGCTTGCAAACGTTCTTCCACCTAAGGCCCAGTGGGTAGCAGAGTAGTGTGGCCACTGGGACTGTGGGTGCTTTGCCAGCATCTCCTTGGCCATCAGGTGAGGCTGGGCAGAGCCACACCCTTGCTCCAAAACCTACTTTCAGAGCATCCAATAACCTGTCTTCTGCCCATCCATCTGCTCAGCAAAGCAACCACCGCTTTGGCCACTTGCCCCACCTGGAGGTAGGGCAAGAGTATTGGGCTTGGCCACACTTTTAAATTAGTTTCCACTTCTGTGTGGCCCCATTAAGTGCTCCCTAACAGCTGCCAGTCAAACTGCACATCCACGTTGCTTTGTTAACTCCCTGAAAACACCACCTGCTCACACCAGCAGATGGGCATCAGCAGCAAGACATGGTGGCATGTGAGCAGGGAGGCTGCAGGAGGCAACTGAACACATCAGGTTGGAGGTGCAGCACCATAGATGACTATAAAGAAGGAAAAGGAAAAACATATAGGCAACTCCGCTCCCCCAAAAAGGATCAAGATCAGTGACAGGTTTTGCAGTTTTAGCGTGACAAATGTCCTTGCATTATTGCTTGAACAACTCACCAGACTCCCTTCCTCCCTCTGAGCAGAGCTCAGACTTTCCTGGAGACCTCTCTACAGCCACGGGTAAATCCTAATATTTGTTTTTCAGCAATACTTAAGTGTCACTGGGATCACTTTACATATCTGTACAAAACCACCACCAAAACCTTCCCAAAGCGTTAGTGCCAGGTAACTAGCAAAATCTGGGAACGTCTATGTTAAATGTCTTGGAAATGCCAGTGTGGAGCACACTCCCCCAGACACCAACTCCAGCTATTTGCCTGCCATTAGAAAAGGGTCTGCTCAGCCCAACACCCCCAAAGCGAGTGTTGTGCAGTAATGTAGCGTTGTTCACTGCAAAGAAGAGGAAAAAACCCAAACAACCAAATCAGATTTCATCGCTGCTTCTTGTATTAGAGTTGCTTGAATGAAAGACTTCGCCTCAAATTTTCCTGCAGTCATTTTCTGTCTTATTTCTGTTATGCTTCCAAATAACAGGCATTCATTTGGGAAACAGAAGAGAAAGGAAGATGTTGAAAAGCTATTGATCTGCCAGGTGGAAAACTCTACATTTCATTTCCAGGGGAAATGAAACAGCGACAGAATAGCTTTTTTTTTTCCTTGGGAAAGAACACATCATCCCTTCAGTAAAATACTGGAATCATCATAAGATTGTTTTATAACAAGAACAATCACAAAGACGATTCAGTTCTTTGAATTTCATTTGCAAGCCTGCATATCCATTATGTGCCACGCTCATACGTATAGTCACTTGTGAATACGGTTCTGGGTCTTGTTCACAGTGCTGATTACAGCTTGAGAAGAAAAAACTGCTAGCAACGCTGACACTCATCCCTATGGAAAAAGCATCTCTAAAACGACTGCTTGTGTGCCACAGAAGATGCCAAATCACAGTACCTCCCTTTCCATTAGTCATTCCACAACATTGCTCCCTGTTGCCACATCTCATGCTTCCCCAGCAAGAAAGCAGAGATGCCACCAAACTCCCCGCTATCCTTAAATGACAGATGAATTTATTTATTTTTTTTTAACCTTTTTCAATCAGGAGGAGGAAATGGGCCGTTTACAGTGTTACAGAAGAGTTTGGAATAGTACAGTTCTAGACTTCTGAAAAAAAACTTCTTTGCAAAACTGAGAGAACCTAGAATGCTCTGCTGTAACGGGGTTTCGACTTTTCATCCTGGCTTGAAATATTTTCTCCAACTAGTCCTTGGCTTACCATGCCACTTCTCTCCAAAATAAAGTGCCTGCCCCACGCTGTCTTCAGCAAACCCTACTCTAACATCAATTTGTTCAGCAGCAAAGACAGAAGTTGTTGATACCAGCAGGTATCCATTAACTACCTACCTCAGCCATCGCTCATCAGACATAAGGGGGCTGACAACAGCTTTCTCTAACCTAATGAACACTGTGTGCATGGCGAGGGTCAGAGAAAACCTAGGCAGACATTACCTGACACTGGAAAAGAGCTTTTAAAAACATGTCAAAATCATGTTTTTCCTGTAGTTGCTCTGAAGTGGGTGAAATTGTAGAGAAAGGACAACTTTTAGAGGAATGAAGTGGATTCTGGCATCATTTCCCCTTTTGTGTTCCAAGCTTTGGGTTGGAAAAGGCTGCATAGAGGGTGGGGGTTCTTTCTTGTTAGTTTAGTTATGCCGCTAGATGCGTATTTAATCTTTTTCCCTGATACTCCTGTTATAAGTTGCAGCCGGAGTTAGGGAGGCATTCATCAATAGGGAAAGCGCGCACACAATTACTACCGCATGGTCTAAAACAAAGGGAGTTCACTTTTCATTACCCCGAGGCACCAAAGAGGCTCCGCCATTCTTTGCCTCCTTATTATTCTCTTTCTCTCATTGGAAACTTGGAACCCCCCATTTCCTCATGAAGACATGGGCTCCTCGCAAGCTTTCAGTGAAAACACGGGAGGCCAACCACATCGGCGCGGTTGAGGTGGGAAGAGACTCTCATGTATGAATTGAGATGTGGTTAAATACGGGGTTACTCCACCAGATCTCTCTCCGATCTCCAGTATTTGGGGATTCATTCAGCCACTGACGCAGGCATTTCTCAATTTTGCTAACACACACTATTGCAGTTTTGCCTATTCTTATCCAGGTAACTACCCCGCGGTTGTCTTTTTGGTATGGCAGGGGTTTTGATGTTCGGTTTTTTGGGGTTTGTGATTGGCTGGCGTTTTTTTGTTTGATGGCTGGTTGTTTTTGGTTTGTTGGTTTTTTGTTTTGTTTGTTTGTTTGTTTTTTAAAACACATTGAAGTTTACTAACTCCTGGACTTTGCTGACTGGTGGCGGTAACGAGCTTTGCAGACAATTGTCCCTGATGTGGGAATCCTTCTTCACCATAGGCATGACAATGCACGAGCTAGCACAGATTCCTCAGAACTTCCTCATTTTCCTGTTAGGTGCAGTAATATCCCCGCTCCAGCACCAGTCCAAATAATTAAGAGCCATCTCTCTGGGCTTCAACAGGCTGAGAACGAAGTCTCCCGTTTGCTGTGCGAGACCTTCTCTAAAAGCATACCACAACCAGCTGTCTTGTGATGAGAGTGAGTTTTAGTCAAGAAAGTGGCCTGGGCAGCAGGAGGCTGAAAATGCAAGTTTCTCTTGTGGAACTGCAGCCTCCTGCTCTTACCTCTAGTAGCAGGAGATCTCGTACTGTGGCACCGCAATGCCTGCATGTTTTAAACAGTCTTGTCTTGTATTACAGGTTTGTTTATCCTAATTGTTACCATACTTAATTCTTCATTAGAAAGATGGTGTGACTTTAACAGCCCAAATAAATGGGCTAAAAATAAATGTACTTGCTCAAGTTGATAATTGAAAATCCTATTAATAAAAAAAACCCACCCAAACCCACCATCACCACATGATCCATTTGGCTTCTGTCAGCTTATACATTATCTTTTTTTTTAATCTCAGATTGAATAATTAAGTTGATTTCATTTTTATTTACAGTTAAGTTTCACTTGTGGATTCAATTGCAAAGGCTGAAGCAGGGAGGGGACAGAGCCCTGTATGAAAACCAGCTGTTGACATTGGAATTTTTTAAAAAAAAAAAAGAGAGACATTTTCTGCATTTCTTTGCCTATCATTGCCTAATTTGTGGCAAATCACAAACACATTCCTATGGATGAAGATGATGATAGTGTCAGAAGACTCTCATTGTTCTGGAGGTCACAGGAAGTCAATGGCAATGGGAGGACCCGGGGTCCCCCTACAAAGACATTTCTAGTGTTTTTAGGGTTTCTCCTTAACAAAAATCTAGGGGGAAATTTAATTGGAGAAAACTACTTTGAATTAACATTTTGGCAAAGGTACTGTGTATTTTATCATTTCTACCGTATACATTTCTGTCAGGATTTCTTTTCAGGCTTTTTCCACAAACACAAATTGTGCCAAAATATTAAATTCTCAATTAGCTGTGCAGTCTATTGTGTAAGCAATCCCAGCCCAAAACACAGCATTACTCTTGTCCTTAACCCTACAAAATCCATTAGAAAGTCTGAATTCACATGTTTCAAATTAGTTTGCACCCTAGGTGGGCTTGGGCTGTGATACCTTGGTACCACATACAAAACATCCCACCTGCATGATGCCACCCAGGAGCGAAGAGGACAACAGCCACGCGGGTGAGGTACACAAGAAGGGAATCGCAGTAAGGGGCAGGTGCAGAATTTGCCCACTTCTACCCAGAACAAACACTATCTACAAGCAAATCTCAGGGGTGCTAAAACGCTTCTCTCCGAGGAAGGGCCGGGACACACCAGGGAAGGGCAGCAGTCACCCAGACTCCATCAAAACACAGATTGTCCCGTTTGCACAACTCAGTGACAGCACCTCAGCCACACTTTAAAAAAAAAAAAATAAAAAATGCACCTTTTAACCCAACCATGCTGTTCGCATCTTTTTCCTGAGGACTTACATAGTGCCTTCATATTCACACTGGCTCTGTTGGTCATTCACTACTTAATTGATTTGGCTTCGCCTGCTGATGAAGTCCTGCATTTTACTGACTCTCACCTACCGGTTCCCTTTGATTTCTTTAATCAGGCCATCGCTTCTCTCTGATTCAGCGAGCCGGCTTCTAATTCTCAGTTTCACTTGATTAACCACCAGCGTTACAGAATTAAGGTTGTTTGTTCTATTCCTGTTGGTTCAAGACGCCGAGGACGCTTTTGCTTGCTCTGCCTACTTCATCGAGGCTGCGGTCGGCAGCAAGGCAAGAAAGAGATGCAAGACACAAGACACTAGCAGACCAAACGGGCCATAGGTTCACAGGTCCTAGGAAGAAGGTCTGCACAGCAGATAGCAGCTCCTGATGATGCTTTGGCTTCAAAGGCAGATGGTTACCCCATAAACATTACCCAGTAAAAACTCGGTCATTCATCAGCGGATACTGCTGAAAAATAAAAACCTGTAGATCTTGGAATCAAACTTGGAAACGAATAAGCTATTCATAGGAAATTATATCCTTCACACCCACCTCTTCCTCTGTTTGCAGATTGTCCACCAGCATATCCCAACTTTTAGACATGTGTGTTGTCTCACATAATTCATCAAATAACTTAATCTACATGACAAAAATTATGCAGATAATTTGTGAGCAGACTCCACAGCATTTAATATTCAAAATTCAAGCTGTGGTGATTAGTCTTGATTGAACACACAAATCAGCCAGTATCTTGCTGTATTTGAATGATTAACTCCATTTATTTTTTGGGAAAAATCCCACATGTTTACGATGAACTCAGAATCTGCTTTTTTGGGACTACTCTGATATTTGCTTGTTTTTTTTCTTTATTTCTCTCCCCACCCCCCCGTTTTTATTTATTTATTTAATTCCACAGCACTCTCACCAGTAAACACATTTGCAGAAATTGGATAGAAAAGGTGGATGTATTCCAGAAAAATCTTGCAGAAATTTGGAATTTACTTTTACAAAAGTTTTCTGCAACACTTGCTCTGACTCCTGATTTTTCAGGCAAATAATGAATTCATCCTGATGAACAGGGAACAATTTGCTGACACCAAGTCAAAGTGCTTTAGAATGATTTTCTTCCTCCTGCTTTGTCTTTCTTACCTAGGACCAGATCAACGGATGTGAAAGAACACAGACTGGGGGTCTTCCATTTAACTATTTTCAGAGGCACATCTTGAAAGTTTCCTTTCTCCTTCTTAAGATGAAAAGTCCTTTTGAACTCCATTGTCACTTCAGCACCAGTAATGAGATCAAAATAAAGGGCTTCTTATTGCCCCCCTCAGTCTATACCTGGAAGAATATCAGAGGCTATCTGATATTCTGAATATCTGCCACGTATCCTCTTGTGGCAGATGTTCTCATCATCCTTGGACACTGCTGCCCTTCACTGCACTTACTAGTCCAGAGCCAAGGAAGAGAATGCTCCAGCACAAAAAAAAAATTAAAAATCAACTACTGGAACTCAAAAAATCAACAAAGTATTAAAATCCTATCACTAGTGGGGTTTGTAATCAACTGTATTATATTTTTACAGCAAAATACACAAATCGCCTACCCATGAGAGACAACTGAAGCAGTAAGTATCCAGTAAAAGAAAACTGCTATGGGAAGAGCATGAGTTCCCTTGGAAAACAGCCTCCCAGCAAAATCAGAAAAGCACAAACTCATGCCAAGACATCAAGTTTCACTGACATT
Source organism: Tringa tobata (assembly GCA_033628505.1). Classification (NCBI taxonomy): domain Eukaryota; kingdom Metazoa; phylum Chordata; class Aves; order Charadriiformes; family Scolopacidae; genus Tringa; species Tringa tobata. The sequence continues at coordinate 6,608,479 of JAHREE010000131.1, read as the reverse complement.
TTGTTTTGGAAATAACATCAAAACGTAAATGTCGTCAGTACCAAAAGGAAACTGATAGTAATGTTTACAGTTTCAGTGTGCTAAAATTAAGTTGTTTAACTTAATTTCAAAACCACCTTTTCTTCAGTTTTCAGTTGATCAGACACAATCAGTCAATAGGCACAATCTCTACCTATGCCCTCAAGAAAATAGTGGGATGGAAATTCTTCAGCTACTCTGAAGCTCGCTGGGAGGACGATTTGTGGTCATTTTTATTATTGTAATTAATTTGGTCAAGAACAGTGCAATTTGGGGATGCTATTTTGCATCAGCAGAAAACCACACTTGGAAAAAAATTCAGGAATGACAGTGAAAGAGCAACACCTCTCTCCTGCACCCAGCTCCTGGTGTGACAGCGAGGGGAGAGTTGTTCAGATGCTGCACACGTTCAAGCTCTTTCCTTTGCCTGGCAAGGAAGGTTTAAGGATCTTTTGGATCTTGCCCAAGAGGGAAGGAGATGCTCAACCTCCTACTGCCAGCAACAGAGCAACCTCGGGGCAGGGACTTCTGTGGTGGAAACCTCAGAGCAGAAGGAAAGTTGGTGGGTATGTGGGAGAGGGAAGGGTGAACACGGCAGCTGCTTCTAGGGATAGGGCAAAGCTGTTCTACTGAAGTTTCTGCAGGAGGGAATTCCCCAGCAGCTATTTATTGCCATTTCTGACTTAAAAAAACCCCCAAAAAAACAACAAAACCCAAACAACCCAGGACTCAGGGAAATTCAGCACAGAGAAATACCCAACTCTCCATCTCCCATTTCTGCTTCAGATGAGGAAACTAACTGAAGCCTGCTTCTGCTCTTCAAAGCAGCTGCATCACACACACAGTTTATATGCAACTTTTATGCACCTTTTCGTGTGCGTGAGGAGGACAGGGTGAGGGGAACGACTCCATTTACAGAGATACAAAGCCTAGATTTGTTTCCTGAGAAGAGCAAGGCAAGGTCAGACAGGGTGCAAAGCTCTGCCTGTTTACACTGCAGGGTATTTTTGGCAGCTCTGAGGGGGAACCCCCGTTTCAAAGTGTACCTTGCCCTACAAACAACAGCTGTCTTACGACAATGAGCCCATCTCACAGGCACTTGTAGGGAAAGGGGAGTCACAGCACTCCCTGGGAAAGAGAGATGTCTCCAAGACCCAGGAAAGTGGGAGGACAAGAGGAGGGTCTGCTCCATCTTGAGGCTTCCCAAAAACACTGCACTCCTGCAGCATGCTTGCAGGCACACAGGCTGTGGTCTACTAAAGCAGAACAGCTGCCTGGGAGCCCCTGGTGACCGGCTATGGTCCACTGAGCAGCCTTCTCCCAGCCCCACAGAAACCCCCCAACATGAGGAGGACAAGCTGGCCAGCATGAGTGGGCACGGACGGCACCCTGCCACCATGGCTCTGCATTAAATGATGGTTCCCAGCAGTGCTGCTGCAACACCCTTTTAGGATCACAGAATCATAGAATTGTTAGAAGTGGAAAGGACCTTACAGATCATCTATTTCCAACCCCCCTGCCACGGGCAGAGACATCTCACGCTAGAGCAGGTTGCTCAAAGCCTTATCCAACCTGGCCTTGAACACCTCCAGGGATGGGGCATTCATAACTTTTCTGGGCAATCTGTTCCAGTGTCTCACCACCCTCACAGTAAAGAATTTCCTCCTAACATCCAGCCCAAATCTGCTCTCTTTCAGTTTAACACCATTACCCCTTGTCTTATCTCTAGACTCCCTGATAGAGTTTCTCCCCCTCTTTCCTGTAGGCCTCCTTTAGGTACTAGAAGGCTGCTATGAGGTCTTCCGGAGCCTTCTCTTCTCCAGGCTGAACAACCTGTCCTCATAAGAGAGGTGCTCCAGCCCTCTGATCGTCTTTGTGGCCCTCCTCTGGACCTGCTCCAACAAGTCCACGTCCTTCCTATGCTGGGGGCACCAGACCTGGACACAGTACTCCAGGTGGGATCTCACCAGAGGTGGGTAGAGGAGCAGAATCATCTCCCTCAACCTGCCGGCCACACTTCTGATGCAGCCCAGGATACAGTTGGTTTTCTGGGCTGCGAGCACATTGCTGGCTCACGTCCAGCTTTTCATCCAGCAGTATCCCCAAGTCCTTCTCCTCAGGGCTGCTCTCAATCTGTTCTCTGCCCAGCCTGTATTTGTGCTTGGGGTACACAAACCAGTGTCTTTTCACCTCCCTCAGGGAGGGGGCAGGGGGCTTTTCCGTGGCACGGATGGGGACGAGGGTCTCTCTCCCATGCCAAAGCCAGACCCTCTCCCTCAGGACAGTGTCGTTTCATCCAGATGGCAAAGCTCAAGTGTTGTGCTAGCCTGTTTAAAAAAAAAAAAAAAAAAAAAAAAAAACAAACAAAACAAACCCAAAACAACCCAAGAGAAAACCGGCAGAGCAGAGGGAGCACACCACGTGAGCACACGCACCCACTCACCAAAACACAGCTGGCTGGAGTTATTTTTAGAGCCACTTTGACAGGGTCCCTTTAAATTCCGCTGGCTTTTGTCAGTTTGTATCACAGAGCTCACGTTGTTTAAACAGAGCACATTATTTTTGGCCTGTGAATCACAGGGCTCGCTCAGAAGCCCTTTCACGCGAACCCTCGAGAGGCCTCTGTTTTTGCCTACACCGGGGATTATTGCTAAAAAAACCTTAATCACCAGGTACGGCGATTGGCTTCAAAGATTTGCAAATTAGGAGTAAGCTATCAAGTAGCTTCCTGGGGGCTGCAAGCCGTGCAAATCCCATTGCCATTAATGAGGGCTTATGCGGCTAAATAATAGCATCTTTTCTATACGTGCACAAACATATATACATACACACACACAGAGCATATAGCGCCATTCAGGCGACGGCTGACGGAGAGCCTGGCTGATTTTTTCCCCCCTCCGTAGAGGAGCCACGTGGGGTTTCCCCAGCATAGCATCCTCACTAAACCTCACCGGCAGGCAAACGGGAAGGTCTCTCCGGGACCATCCTCTGGGAGCCAGCACCCTGGGAGCAGCGGCAGTAATTGCTCGGCTGTGATTTTAAGGGAGATGCTGGCAGAGGAGCTGTGGGAGTGTTACGAGGGAGGGTGAAGCACCAGGGGACTTTTAAATGTTGCAGGAGGGGGGAAAAAAAAAATAAATAAAAAAAAAAGGAAGGCAGTTTGTTTTTCAGCCCTATTCCCAAAGACCTCGTAAATACGTATGCCTCATGCCTGACCGCTGCCGGTGGTGACGGGGAGCTTCCCAGCTCCTCCAGGGTGGCAGGAGGAGGAATGTCCCCAGCCCGGAGCTCGGCGCCTACGTAGGAGTGTGGTTCCCCGGCCGGGCTGGATGGCGGGCAGCCCTCCTCCTGCCCCGGAGCAAGCACCACCAGCACCATGAGTCACAAGCTGCCGGGGCTCAGCGGCTCGGCCGGCAGACCGCAGCCTGCGCAACGCTTGGGGAAATCAAAACACACAAAAAAACAAGCCACGTGCTTCCCTCCACTCCGTCCCGGAGCCTGCTGTCCCGAGGATGGATTTACGAGATGACGTGCAGCTGTTGCACAAGACCTTCCACCTCTGGAGGCTTCAGCCCCTTCCCAGCGCCAAGGGGAGGGGAGGGCGAGGGGAAAAGCAAAGCCCTGAGGAGGGCACAGCTTTGGGAAACCCAGTCCTCCCCCTGAACCATCCCAGTTGTTACTGGCTTTCCTCAGCTCGTGCGCATTCAAAACTGCTATTTTAGAACGGCAGTAATATCCAAATCATGACATATGTGTGAAAATGAAAGGAATGCAAGTGTTTTGGGTTTGTTTTTTTTTTTTAATTGGGTCTGGAGATTCTCTTCTGCTCTAAATAAGAAAAGGAGAAGCAAAAGCAAGAAAAAAAAAAGCACATAGCTTGCATTTCCCAGTTGAAATAAAATAATGTGTTTTCTCTTTCACACTGGGGACTTCCAGGCTCTTCCTTCCTCCGTGAGGACCAGCCCCTCAATGCTGCCCATCTCCCTGGCACAGCCAGGAGCCTGTGGCAGGGCCCGGGCAAAGGGCAGGGCACCAGCAGGCTGTCTCCGAAATAGACTCAGCTGCGGCCACATTTCCTCCTCACTGCCCTTTAAGTGACAAGTTGGGAGCCTTGCCCAACCCCGTGTAGCCCGATTTTTCTTAACCGAGGCAAGCTGTACCGCAGTTTGTCCGAAAGAGGTGAAGAGAAGGCGGTGGGGAGGGATGCAAAAGAGCTCAAAAAAAAACCCCAAGGAGGATGGGAGGGATGAGAAGCAGGATTAAAACAGCAGCAATCGTTCCCAGAATAAAAATGATAACTCCCAAGAAGAGACAGCTTGGTCAGACTCCAGGCAAATGTGGACTCTCAAAACTCTGCAATTCTTTGTTAAAGAAAAGAAGCTAAAGCAAAACCCAACAAAACCAAATCACAAACCAAGAGAAGCCCTGCCTGGCCAATCTCCGTTTTAAAGACCACTTTCCCCAACGTGGCAGCAGTAGTCATTGCCTTCACCGGCTGAACAGGCCCGTGCAGTGGGGACTTAACACTGTACCCCAGCAACACGTCCAAGCACAGCTCCTCTCCCCATGCGTTTCAATCTGACACCATCATTTGAGCATCCCAAATTCAGCCATCCCAGAAGATGCCGAGAGGTGGGGCGGAAGCTCAGGATGGGGCAGCATCGCCCCATGGTGCAGCTGGGACGTGGGTAGGTGGAGCTCACAGGTGAGGCACCAGCTCTGCTGCATGCAGGTCATGTCATTTCACCTTTCCTCACTCTCCCCACCACAAACGTGGAGCAAACGGGCGTGTTCAAGTCTCAGAGGGAAGCCTGGAATAAGTACTCAAGAAGGGCTCAAAGCTACAGTAAGAAGAGGTGCATGAAGGCAAGGTCAGATGGTTGTTTCTTTCCCCTGAGCGAACATTTCCATTTTGTTCACTCTCCAATGACACTTTCTCACTTTGTAAGGCAACCTTGGTCCACTCCAGCATCATCTTTGTGAGACATATCATCACCTGGGACTTGTGGATAACTGACCCACTTCACAAAAATACATATCACATACAATTACCACTGCAGCTTAATAGGGAACATATTCTTGCCAAAATAAACATGTTGGGCCAGTGAGCTTCAAGTGACTTTCAAACAAGACTTACCAAAACAGAAACAAAACAAACGTGAAAATGCCTACTTTTTGCTCCCTCCCCCCTCCTACACTACAGAAATAAAACAAGTTTGTCCCCGATGGAAGATTCCACCAGAAATGGAAGAGAGATAGGATTACATGGAAAGAACAAAGCCTCCTTCATTAGGGGAGGAAAAAAAACCCACAAGTTATTTCTATTAAGAGAGAAGAAGAGTTTGATTACCATTAGCTGCTATTTCACCTCGACAGTTGAGCGACAAGAAGGAGGGAAATGAATCAGCTTTGCTGTTGAGGGCACACAGACCTTAGCAGGTCCCAGGGAGCAGCATCAGTAGAGCTTCCCACGATGTCCCTGGGACAAAACCACCATGAGCGAGGGAGAAGGAATTAACACCTTAATGCAGAGCAAGCACCCCACAGGCAGCTTCAAGGATTGCCTGATTTTTCGGGGGCAAGTCAGGAGGTGACAGGACAATTTAGTGGTTTGCATGGCAGTCCTTTACACTACATGGCATCCCTGAGGAGCCCGGATCCCTTCCTTCCAGTGTTTCACTCGAATTTAAAGTTGCTGGGCTATACCTCCGTTCCTTCAGAGGAGACAACCAGCACTGGAAATTTCTCCCTCCTGCCCCAAAAAAAACTAACCGGACGGAAAATCAACAAGATGAGAACAAGGGGAAGGTCAGCTAAAGATGTCCTGTGACCTCTTGACAAAATGGCCCACACCAGCAGTGGGCAGACAGCCAGCTGCCAAGGACACCCCGTGCCCCCGTGGAGGAGGGCTTTGAGAAGCCAGTCTCCTCCACCAGTTTCCTTGAAGCACGCCATTTCCGCAAGAAACGTTGCGTAACGCCAAAAAGTTGAACTGCCAGAGAAAGGGCAAGGCATCGCATTGCTTCCACTTAACGAGCATAACGCATCTGTATTCGTTAAGAGCTGTCAAACCCACCAGTTACCCCCTTCGGATAAAACTGTGTTTGCTGACCACATGTGCACATGGTTAGAGGAATTCTGTCTGCTGAAACGTTCAAAGCGGGAAAAGAAAAAGAGGTATTTAGGGGCCAGAGGGCGGGGAACAAAAAAAAAAAAACAAAACACAAGAAATCTCCTTTTTAAAGTGGTTCTGAGGCTGCTGAGTGATCCCAACACCCACGCTGCCAACCCGGGGGGCTGTGCAGGCCTGTCCTACCCCCTTGGGCAGCCCCAGGAGTTTCCTCTAATGGGTGGAAGGCAACAGGGGACAGGATGCTAGGGGTGATCTCAGCTCAAGCTGAACCTCAGCCTAGCACCTTCTGGGGATGGCCCTCACCAGGCACCACTGAGATGCAGCCCAAAGCATCCCCAGGAAAGGTGATAAAATGGGCAGGAATGACTGTGCTTGGCTGGGTGCAGAGCACATGGCAGCCCAGGTGCTGAAAAAAAGGGACAGGCTGAGGGGCAAGTGACAAAGACTGATTTTCCATGAGGCTAGTGTATTGTCCCTGGAGAAGGATGTAACTTTGTGCAAACAAGAGCATGTCCAGTGCATCTCCCCGACTAGAAGAGGCATGTGACCTCTGCAGGGAATTTCAGCTGGTTATGTGTGAATCTGCTGGAGGCAGCAGAAACTCGACAGGGGCAGCTGCAACTCCAGTTCTTGTGCACTGCTTCACTGCTCATTCTGTGTTCCTTCATCTTGGTTTAAACCGGTTGCTGAAGTCACCTAGGGCCTTGGGTTTGGGGATGAGGCTGATAGGTGTATGCTTTGAAATGTCATTTTCATTAATGTCTAAGAGCTATGAGTTACAGCAACAGATACTAAGCAGCACACTGGAAATATACTGGACTCAAGCTTTCAATTCACCTTGCTTTAACTAGAGGCTTAAGCACAGAATGAGCAACCTACAAGTTAAACGCGACTTCTGACTGAAGATTGGTTAACACCATGGACTGATACAGAAGTCCAATCCAGAGAAGCTCCTCCTTCCACCATAGGGCTGTTCTGATAGAAATGAAACAACCCAGGTAAGGTCATTCAGCATGTTTTCACATTCATTTGATATCTACACACACACACAAAAGATGCAGAAGACAGAATCCTCTTCCCTGCATCACCAAACCATTTTTTGATTCTAAAGCAACAGCCTTAGCAGTATATCCTTCCTTAAGGAAGCAATACCCAAAAAGTAACAAGGCCACTCTGAACTGCTGCTGCTGACTTAGCCACCTTCCAGCACAGGTGATCTTCTACATTTGAAAAGCAAAACAGTTTGAAAAAAATTGTACACCAGCTTCCTGGAGACCGCTATTCCCTCTTCCCATTCCTTTATGCTATTTTCCCCCTTGCCCTCCTATTTTCTTCCTGCAGTTCTTACAATATACTTCATTCCTTGACTTCATCTTTTTTGCCTGACAAAGTTCTCCCCATGGCCTAAATGCAAAGCAAACCATTGAGTCTCATTGAGAGAGAAGGTGCACTCAGTGAGACCAATTACACAGAACAGACGGGTTTTTTCTCTACTGCAGAAATACACTTCAAATAAATTTTTAAGAGTCTGTACGTGTCCCACAGAATTATGTGGCTAGCTTCAGATGTGCAACAGCAATCCTCGAACCCATCATTTAAAGATGCCCAGACTACTGCACTACTGAGTCATTTCAAAGAGCTCACTTAAATCTATAGTCTCCTGCATGTTTCCACAGGGTGTTTCAGGCATTATTTCATATTTTTGCTATATATCTAGAACAAAAGACCAGAGAGCAAACAAGATATCCCATTTAGTGTTGACTGTATATATTCAAAATCCCTGTACATCGAAGTGCAAAGCTACTGTTGCAGGCCTAAAGAAGGACTTTTGTTCTCAGAGCTTGTGTGTTTCTCCCCTCTGTACAAGGCTTGCTGATGAAATCTGTTATCTTCTCTCTTCTGTAAGCTGGAATCATTGTTGGAATGACTTCTGGAAGCCCAGTGTAACCATGATTTCTGTGGAGTCACTGGGGACACTGGTTTTGTGGAAGAAGCAGATTTGGGATTTTAATGCCAGGCAGTTTAGTTTGGGGGATTTTTTTTTTGGTTGGTTGGTTTTTTTGTTTGCTTGTTTTGGTTCTGTTTTTTTTTTTTCTTAAAATTAACTGATTACTCCCCACAGAATGTTTTCGATAATTTATAGCAAAACACTTGCATGCCCTGACTTTTCTGTTGTTGGGAAGCAAGGTCCTATCTCATGAAGGTGCAAGTCACCTTTGGTGTAGTCAGATCTGCTCAATATTTTACGCATTAATTTTGCTCTGCTCAAGGAGGTCTCCTCTGCAACAGGCTTCCAGCAAAGCAATGCAAAGCTGCACTAGCAAATCCCTCTGCCAGCTTCGGGTCCTAAACCTGTGAGCTGATCTGGGCAGGAGCCCTTCTGGTCCTTTGCAGGACCTCTCCTAATTGTCTTTTGCTGCGCTCATGGACGCCATCACCTGCATGGTCCAGCTCTTGCTACTCCCACAGGTTTTCTGTGTGTTTTGCTTGTGTGTGTGCACTGCATTTCCTGGCTCCACTGGAAGGAGACTGAGGCATGCAGCAGGAGAGAAGTTCAACAGCAAGCCTCATCTGGATAGCTAGGGGAGCAGGGCTGTGGGGTGCACCACAGCTTCTACCTCCCACACAGTACAGATGCAGCCCAGGTGGCTCACAGAGGCTTTATTACTGCACTGATGGAGAAGCTTGAAGGAATGCAGCTTCGGACAGTCTGGAAGTCATTATCCCATGGCACCGTCTTTAGAGTAGCTATTCTGCCTTGCACAAGGCTCTCTGAAAACGTACGCGGCCTAACTTCTATGTTTTAATAAGTGAAATACAGCTTTACTCAGAAATAGCCGTCAGGGTATATAGGTTGCTCTTTGAGAGGAACACACGTTTGCTGAACTAGAAGAACTGTGTGGAAAGCAGAGATGCTCTGCTCGAGGTTGTTACTGAATATCTGCGAAGAGCCACAGAGGGCCAGCTTCGTTCAACACAGACCTTCACTGTGCTGTACAGTCAGCACTACTCACACGTGATACTTGGCCTTCCTGAACTGCATGCTTTACAGCTCAGTTTTCAAAAAAGGCCAAAAAAAAGGCAGTTCAAAGCATCCTCAGCATGTGCTGCAGTCATGTGCCATATCCTAGCTACAGCTCAGGGGAATGAACTAGACATTTTCAGCAGACAGTAGTTTAATCCAATCACTGGGATTCTCACCAAAGCCTTTTTTCTAGCACAGCATCGGTGTGCTTCAGCTCTAACACCAAGCTGGCTAACAGATCACAAAACTTGCAACCTTATATAGGCTAAGAATATCTTTTTCTGTTTCCTAGTCCCATACAAAGCAAAATTTCTTTCCCCTTTAAGTGTCCTAAAATATTGTTAGCTTTTGAGCTTGGAAATTTACATCCCAATGGAGAGTATAGGCAGAGAGAGAAAGGGGTAAGGGAGCAAAATAAGTGAAACCAGGAATGATCCTCCTTTTAATGTGGCAGTCTCTGTCCCTCCCATTCTGGTGTGAACTTTAGGTCCCTTCCTTTAACTAACTAGACTTGCTATTGGGTTATTCCTTAGTTTTCATTCATTACTACAGACAGCCTGAATTTTCCTCTGTTTTGCTCCTGGTCTCATCACATAGTATAAAATACCATCTGGTTCCACAACACTAAGCCCACTTAGCTGACAGCATCACCTCTCCTTGCAGCCATGGTAGAATGAATCAGGTCATTTTATTCCACAGTAACTTCACATTTCACTAGAAGAGCAACGGCAACTGGACTCACGCCTATTGCACAACCCCATCCACAGACATGAGGAAAGAACCACGGACTGTGGTTATTTACACCTGTGCAAACAAGAGCTTCTGCCACGGAAATCAGTGGAATAACACCAAGCTAAAAGCAAGGGCACAGGCAAGCTCTGGGCTCTCAGCATCAGTGCAGGCTCACCTACTTTTTCCCCTGTGCTTTCTGCATACGTGCTGGGCTGAACTCCAGGGATTAATTTACCACCCACTGTACAGTTTTGCAGAGGAGGAAGAGATCAAAGACGAGTTCAACAACACGAAGCTGTCGCTAATGACGCAGAGGTTGATATTTCCTCTTGGCAGCCCAGGGTGCAGAGAGAGGTGGCGCTGGCACCTCATTAGGTGGCACCAGCTCTCCTCTCCACGCCAGGGTGGCACTCCTGGAAGGCAGCACTACCCAGCCCTGCACAGGCTTGGCTACAAGGAAACCATCAGGCTCAGCATCCCAGTAAAATTGTGGCTCAGCCTACACGGAGCTGGTGCTGACGATACCTGGGAGAAGTCTCATCCAGGTCTGGGGTCCTTCTGATTGTTTTTCCACCCTTGCCCTTTTTCCCTCTCCATGTGTTCTCCTGTCTTAATCACCAGCACTGAAAGGAACCATCACAAATCAGACTCCCCCTTGCAGTCACCTGCAGCACCATCTCTCAGGATCAGTCTACATTAGCATGGGCAACGCCACTATTGCGGGACACAATCTGGGCAGAAATAGGCTTCTCTTCCTTACTGTTCTTTCTCTTTTCACCAACTTCCATCTAATGAATTGGGATCGGCACCCCCACACAGCTTGTCCAGGAGCTCAACTTTCCTCCTTCAAAGCAAAGGCCACAATACCTCCCTTTTCAAAGGGTCTTGGAAGTGGAAAGCGGTGCTGCAGGTTTCCCCCGAGCATTACAATTGAACAGCAGCAGAAAGCTTCCGAGGAAAACAAGCAGGCAGCTCTGTCCTGCAAGCTGCAGATGAACTGGAGCTTGCTGCCAAACACAAGCAGTTGTTTAGCTGTGTGAACAGTAAACAGCAGAATTAGCTGATAACCAGCATCTTGAATTTGGCAAGGGCAGGTTTCTTTTCCACCCCCACTTTCAGCAAGCAAGAATGCAAGAAAACTCCAAGCCTTTGAGAACAGGAAGCTAACAGCAAACACTGCCTCCTTCCACCAGCTGATCCCAGAAACATAAAGATCTACAAACCACCTATGTTTTCACTAAGCAGCTAAAACATGTGACCGAGAAAGTTCAGATCCCTCAAATGCGTTTAGCGTTAATGAAACACAACATGTTTTCAGAGGGCAGAGAGAGAGGGAAGGGGTTAGCGCAAGAGTTTTGTAGCAAATGGCCCGATTCCAAACTCAAATTCCTCACAAATACATCCGATTATCTGACCAATATCTAAATGAAGTGTTGCAAATGCTGGAGGCGCTTTTCCTCAGCACTGAAAATAGCTGTAAGGAAAGGAAACGTGCCAACGCGCGTCCTGTAATGGAACTGACAGCGGCGGAACGAAAGCTAAGGTGGGGCTTTTTTTTTTTGTCAAGAAGGATGAAAAACTGTGGAGGGTTTTATGGTTTTGATTTGGTTGTTCTCTCTCCCTTGCAGAGGGTCACCTGCAGCTGGGCCGCCAGGGCAGCCTGCAAACAGAGAGAGCTGGGCTGAGGAGCAGGGAGAAAGCGCTCTTCATGCCGTGTCCATCACCTGTAGAAGTGCTGCAGCTCACACAGATTGCGGGTGGGTGCTACGTGTCAGAACTGGGTACCACCTAGCACAGCTCTTTGGATAATACATGCTTCACCACAGGGCTTTGGGGAGGTAGGAAAAGCTACCCAGACAGGAAGATCTGTGCAAATTAAGAACTACAGTGAGCAGGTACACACATGAGAGCTAAGAGGCGGCTGTGGGAAGGGAACTGACCCCCTCTCAAAAATTCTGGTGTTGGAGAGCACCTTTACGTGGGGGTTGGTCCTTGTGACTAGGATAAGAAATGGGGAGGAGGCAGAAGGCCACTTCAGCTCAGGGAAACAGGGCAGGGCTTGCTCTGAACATGACCTTTCCCCATCTCATCTTCAACAAAGAGTGAAGAAAATTCAGAGAGATCTTCCCAGAGCAAAGGGGCTGGGTAACAGGGAGCAATTTGCCAGCTCTCCACAGTAGCAGGAGTACTCATACCTTGCAGCTGAAGAACAGTAGCTGACACCGAGATACCATTGGTATCCCACACAGCTACTGCTCCAGGATTTGCTTTTTCATTTGAGAAGGAGATGAAGAATGGTATTCACTTGGTAAACTGGACACTTGTCTGCTAACAGTGCCTCGTTAGAGCCTGATTGACAATAAGACACCTGACCCTTGAGCCCTCACAGCCCCCTCAGTAACCCCTCCTCCAGTAAGGGACCGCAAGCAGCTGACTGCTCTTCACACAAGTTGGGTCCAGAGCCACAAGCTGTGCCAGACCCTGCTGATATCTTATGTGAATACGGTGGCAATGGCACAACTGCTTTCAGGGAGGAAACCTGCTTTCCTGCCCCCTTGCTAGACAGGCAGTCCGACCAACACACTGTTTCAAACTTCGTTATGTTGGTGGCATCATGTTGTTAGCATCATTAGAACATTGCAATTGGTTTTACCCTTGCCTTTGACAGGCTGAAAAATTTACTTTGTTCTTCAGTGCCTGGAAATGAACAGGAACTGGATGTGGGTATGGTGCACAAAGGATATTAGTGTCCCCAAGGACACTTGGGAGATCCTTGTACTTGCCATTTGTACAGCCAACTTGCAAGGTCCCCAGCGTCCTTGCAACCAGCAAGGATTGAGAGGCTTTGGGGCTTGCATTTTATAACCTATTGGGTCATTTGTCAAGATGATACCAGGGGTGGGAAGCAAACCAGCACCTCTTCAATGTCTCTTACGGAATTACAACCTTTCCTCCAGGGCACTATAGCTGTTATCAGGACTTCAGGAAAACGGTCGTTAATTTGCTTTTCAACAGAGACTTTCAGCGTAGCCTTGGACACACCATTTCACTGCTTTGGGTCTCACTTCTCCATGCATACTGTGAGCATAAGCAGTTCCTTCCTCTGCCCAGCATTTGCTGCAACTAAATACCAAAAGTAGTGACAGACTCAGGTACCACACTAATATGGGCTATAGATAGGCCTTCATTTTAATTCTCCATTTGTAACAATAGCTGTTCTTCTAGGTAGATCTGCACATAAACAACATCATTCCAGCAAGCACCAACTGGTGAGGTCAGTGTTGGCTGATTCTCTATTGCCTTGCATTAAAAATAGTTCTTTACGATTATACGTAGACCACAGAAAGTCAAGACTAACATGCACTAGATCTGCTAATCTTCTGAACAGCAAGGTAGAAAAAAAGCCACAAGCAATCTTCTTACAGTCATGAAAGGAGTGAGACTTCCCTGGTTTTCCAACTGCCACCTACAATTCTTATCCCATCAGTCCAACAAGGTGCTCTCTACATCCACTCACAACTCTTTATGAAACTCTTCTGTCACAGAGTTACTGTGTCTTGCTCTAGAAGTTAATGAATTTCAGTGGTAGATTAAGAAAACCCACACAAATCATAAAGCATTTTGATATGCAGTATGTTTTCAAACACACATCTATTTGCAAGACCAGTTGGTACATTCTGTGCCCTGTCTTGAAAGGGCAAACTAAAAAAAAAGTAACATGAACGCATCACTTAGCTTGCCCACCACAATTATCTAGCAGAAAGAAATCTAATGAGAACCAGACATACCTTGTGTTTCCAACATCTAAAATATATCCTGCCATTTCTTCCCTAGTACACTGTGCCATGTTTGTTTCATTCTGAAATTCTGGTTTTTCACGCACAATCTTTCTAAATGGTCAAAGGTCAAATGGAAAAAGAAAAGGAAAAAGGTAAAAAAAAAAGGTAAAATTGAGAAGCAATGTTATACATCTCTTCAGAAAGTATATAAGTTCTTGGAAGCTGCTGAGAATCCGTGAAAATTGTGCCTTTTATTTCTAAGCAGTATCGACCTTGCCAAGAGAGAAGGTGCTATAGGGGTTTCGTGATAAGGCAAACAATTACTAATTTCCACTGCAAGGTGGAGATAATGAGATAGGCAAGCATTTTTCCAATCAAATGTTTCCTATTTTCAACATACCTACTTTTAGAACTCAAGTTGTTAGCTGTAAAGATTTTGTTTCGATTAATGTCATCATTTTCATTCATTTAAAAGAGTCAGAAATGTCAAATCATTGTTACACAGGAAGTTTTATTTCTGGATCAAAATGACATTTCATTTAGCAGTCCGAATAAACATAGTTTCAAAGCCAATGGAACTCAATGGGAGGGAAAAACTCTGAAATCTGCATGAGTACTTCCAACTACTGAATCCAGTTTCTGCTCATACACCACTCATCACTTTGGGACTGAAAAATCCCTCTGGATTTTGGCATTTTGGAACAACTTTTTAAAAACAATTTAGAACAAGCGCATCAAGATAAGATAAACCACTTCCCGTCTTCTCCTTAAAAATATATATTTTAAAAAAAATAAAATATCTCACACAAGATAAAGAGGAGAGGCCCATGCAGGAGGATGTATGGGCTGTCTTTCAACCATATAACTTTCCTGCTTGCCATACGCAGCAGGTAGATGCTGCAGCTTTGCCCATTCTCAGATTTTAGTATCTCTCAGGATATTTTTAATGATTTTCATTAATTGCCACTATCACCGCCGCATCGCTGGGCAAAGCCCTCAGCTTTCATTAGCAGTTAAAACACTTCTACATTTGTCGCTCACACAGCTATAAAGAAGAGTTGGAAAACTCAGTCCCATAGAAGCTACTAAAGCCCAAGACAAATAAAACCAGAAAGAATTGAATCTTGTGAATTACACTAACCACATGATTTTGGGGAGTTTGCCTAAGGATCTGAGGATGCCTGGAGCAGACTGTGCCAGGCTTGCAATTTTGTCAATTATTTTTCATTTCATACATCAGGGCCATCACAGAACGAATTGTTAATACAGATGTCCCCAGGGACATAGAGCTCAGTCAGCCTCGCACTACATGCTAAAAAGCTTTCTTGGCTAATGCTTATCAGAAAATGCTTCTTCCACAGAGAGCCCTGCATTACCTGCAACTAAACCAGAATGTAGCAGAGATGGGGTCTGTTAACTCTGGACACACTCACGTAACGCGTGGAGGATGCTGAACAAGAACGGCCCCAGATCTCGCTTTCAGGGAATACCACGCATAACACAAGACAGCTCACAATAGCAGTAAATTAAAACCAAATAAATTATGAAAACCACGCATGAGAAAACAGAACTGCACTGAGGATAGAAATAAACACCAGGAAACTGGAGGAAAAATATACTTACCCAGCTCCTCATGTTTTCTTCACCCTGTAAAATCCCCTTCTGACTGAGACAAGTGCCATTTGCATATCAGTCGCTTGTTTTTGGATTCTGCCTAGAAAAAAGACCCAGTTTTGCTTTTTAGGTCCCCAAATCTCTCCTAGGGCTTTGCTTGGCTTTTAATCCTTTCCTCCTATCTGGCCCTAACTGCTGTCACCTGCCAGTGATTTCATACCTTGCTCTCACTTGCTCTGCCGTCACTGGGTGCTGCCCTGACAGAGGGAAAACCTTGCCAGTGTGAAAATATGGAAGAATATTTTAAAGGTACCTAAGCGGCCTCTAAACAAATTGTCAGCCCATGAGGAAGCTGGAATATTTGGTTCTACCAGCTGCTCCATTAGAGACAGGCTGGGGTGGTAACCAAGCACTATATGGTAACGATGGGCTTATAGGGGACTGCTCGATAGCCTGGAAATACTACGCCCGTCAGTGGAGACACACAGTGACAATACAAACAGACACGTTGGCCTAAGATATGACCAGTTTGCACTGTTTGCTGTCATCTCTGTACCTGAACCATACTAATAATATGAGCGAGTCAAACCCATTTTGGTGCAAAGTCGGGCAAGCTGGCTGAGCCCACTCCCCTAGAAGAGGGCACGAGCAGGCGACATTGTGCGTACATCAAGGTGATTGCCAGTTCCAGTTCCTTATTACTGTTCTGCAGCTAATGGACTAAGTGGCAGCTCCCAGTTTGCTTCATCACCAAGCCGGCTGTCGCTGCTGAAATCAGAGGAGCCCCTGAAGCAGGTGGGAGCATTGGCAGAGGGGTGAACGTGGCTCAGCTGCAGGGGAGCAGCAGATGTGAGCTGGGGTGTGGTACCAAGCAGATGGAAGATGGTATTTCCCTCAACCATCCCGCTAGATTGGCAGCAGCACATCTGCCTGTGCCCTGATGTGCTCCTTCCTTCTTCCTCCTCTCCACCCCCTGCAAAAACTTTGGGGCTGAATTTCCTGCTCCGCTGAGCAGGTGTTCATACCCACCAAGAGAAGGCATCAGATACGACCTTTCCAGCGTGTTTGCTCGCTGCAGTGACATGAGAAATTCTCCACGAAGTGTGGGGTGTTAGACTTCAGATCCTCTCTGGCGCTCATTCTTTCTTTGCTGTTTTTCTACAGCTGAACTTCATCCCTTCTCTGGGCTGAGGGATACATATCTTGCTTCTTGTATATGGGAAAACAAAGCAGATGGTCTCAGTCTGTGGGACAGGTGTCCACATCAGAAAACTGTCACCGTACTTGACACCTTCCCAGCCATACTGGCCAAAATCCTCCAGAAAGGAAAAAACATACCTTGCCATTTTGCATAAATTTACATTCATTTGCATGCATTCGGGCACATACTAAGCAGAAGCACATGCCTTCCCGTTTTTAAAGTTGCACGGTACCAAAACCTCAGAAAGAGTGGTGTGGAGATAACTTGTTAAGCTCTGACTGCTCAGTGCCTTTGATATGCAAATCACTAATAAAAAGTGCCCTTCCGTGCCCTAGTCCTTTTCTGTTCCTGCCTTTTGTCACCGGGTTGAGTCTTAACAAGGAGGAGCAGAGGAAGCGGCTCCTGACAGCGCTGCCCCTGCCCAGAAAGTCTATAAAGGCAATTGAAAACTCTTTTCTGTGAGATTTCCTAAGAAAATACCAGTGACATTGTTGGAGTCCACAAAAACATATTCCCATCTTTTCTTTTTTTCTTCCCTAGCAAGGGGCTTTCTCCTCCAACCTCAACCAACCACAAAAGGATCTACATCTTTATTTTTCCTACGTGAGGCAGAAATACTTCATTGGGATTGTGGTGGCTGGAATGCCTGGGGAATCTGGGTTCTAATCTGAATTAGGGGAGAAGTCAATGAAACACAGGAGGATATCGAAGTGCAAGGGCTGTTTCCCAACAAGCGCGCACATTGCTGTCTGAGTTCATAGGAAATCATCCCACATGGAGCCTTATGTCTGGTATCGGGGGGGAAAAAGAATGCAAGAGAAAACCCAAAACAAACCAGAACATAACATATTGCTCAATGCTGCCTGTGGGCCAGTCAGAAGGGAAAAAAAAAAGGGAAAAAAAAAAAAAAAAAAAAAAAAAAAAAAAGAGTTCCCTTAATGCGGTCTGCTTGGCCAAAGCCCAGCCCTGCCCATGGGGACAGCCTCTGCAGGGGCGAGAGGAGCATTCCCTCTCCCTGTCCTTCCTGGGGTAGGGCAGAGCATGAGATGGGACATGGTACCCACTCCCCACCGAGACTCCCATGGAACACTCAGGTGGCAATCACAGCTGGCAACACCACAATTATGCAGACTCCGGCCCAAATAGGAAATGGCGTCTGTATTTCCCAGTGCTAATTAGGGCTGACCTTGGCAGGAGAGGAGGGAAAAACAAGCATTTCCAGGGGAACTTTTTTTGATCGCTTCATTTTAGGGTCACCGCATGAGTATCGGTTCTTCTCTTCTGTACTCCAGCCCCAACAGCACGGTAATGTCGTGCCAGGGAAGAGGAGTTGTCTGAAGGTGAACGGCAGGTAGGCGAGACGGCCCTGCTCAGTGCTTAGGGTTTGTCACCCCAGGCCTTTGCCCTGTGTTTCCATCCCTGTCAGAGCTTCAAAGAGACCCGGGGTTTGGCCAACCTGCCGTGCGTGGTTGTGAGGGATCCCAGCTGCGTGGAGCAGCGTGAAGGCGGCAGAGCCTTCTCCCACAAAAAAAAATGTCAGTGCTCGCAGTGATTTTGAACCCCAAGGACCTTTGCCTACGAATCCTCTCAGCTTCCTCGCCACCTCCAGAGCCTATCAACAGATCAACTCGTTTCTCTTTCACAGACGGTTACGTTTCCCACTTCTTCCTTTGGCACGAGGGAAAAACAGTCTCAGAGGCTTCCCAGGCTGAGCTGGAGACATGGCTGCTCCCATAGCTACGAGTGAGGAAAAATGCCACTTGTTTTCACACCCTACCTGAAGCACAACAGCCGGTTACACAAAATCAGCAGCAAAGCTCCCCCCACTTTTGCAAAAAAAAAAAAACCCCAAAACTTATGTAACTCTGCAACTAATCTGCGCTAATCTTGAGCAAGGCATTTAAATCCAGGGAATAAGCCTATTCTTCTTGC
>JAHREE010000131.1:6502070-6589645 GCA_033628505.1 Tringa tobata | reverse complement strand
GACGAGAGCAAAGTGGACCGTGTCCTGAGTCTGCTCTCAAGTAAACCCTCCTGCCCTGCCGTTCCCCATGCACAGCGACCGAGGACCTTAAGAGAAAAGCTGCTTTTGGACTGATTATCACCTGCTCGCAGCTAAAGCATGGAAATCTCTACCCTCACAATGTACCATTGCCTTGCTTTTGTCTGGTATTGTTTCGTCGTCTATTTGATCGCGCATGTAAGAACAGAAGAGCGGCCATCTGAAGTGTTCCTTTACGGTGGGCAGTGGAAATATTTGACAGTCCTCAATCTGGTAAGCAAATCCGTGTTGTACAGTGATACCAATATGTCTATTTGTTTGTCTGCCATCTGTGCCTCAAGACATATGCAGCTGGTGTATTTGCTGCTGTTAAACTGCTTCCTTTAACGGTTTGTACCCCAAAGGAAACCAAGTAGGGATCCATGCTTGTGCTGTGAAACGCGTTCGCAGGTTTTATGCAGAGAGAATACTGGCTGGCAAGCTGCTTGACTTTCAGAAAGTTCTCTGAAGCTACCTGCTACTTCATAAGAGACAAGCTATCAGTGAGAAGAGGGACAGAAAGGTAGGGTTTGTCCAGCCAGGACGGGTGTAGGTTTGATGCATGTTATCTAACCCCTAATTCAGTACACGGTATAATGCTGCTTGGAGTTTGACTTCAATTTTTCAATAGGCTTTTATGTCTTGTAAATTACAAAGAAGGTAAAATAAAGAATAGCATCGTGTTAATTTTGCCATTGAGAGTACAAGCTCAGTCTGAAAATCAGTCGAGAGCACGAGGGAGAGAAATTCCAGCCTGCAGAGAGAGATGCTTGTGACATTGTTACATGTGTTTTAACAGTGCTATCAACTACTTGCTGCATTTCCTAAAAACACACAGAAAAACGTAGACCATAATGTGTTCTTGTTCTCCTAATATGCTAATGTAACACAAGCTAGAAACCAAAATGAAAGCACGTGAGATACCCTGGGGGAGGAGGCTTGTTCACAGTCCAAGTGGTTCATCAGTGACTCTGACGAGTGCCAGTGGGGGTGGAAAGACTGGGCATGTGGAGAGGGTTCCTGCAAGGGACATATTTCTGGGAGACTTGCTAATCTGAAGGATGACCTCAGGTACCTCTGTAGCCTTTCGTCCATTCTGTGAGACCGCCAGAGTTAAATACCAGTGGGAGGTCTGGCCTGGGGTATGTTTATCTCTGATTTTACTCTTAGAGAGTACTCTAAGAGTTACTCTTACTTATCTCTGATTTAGGAAACACCCCATGGTGGAGTTCAGTGGAAACCTAAGGGCTCCCCAGCTCCAAGTGGAGCCTGTGGAGACCTCTGGGGGTTGGGAAACTTGGGTCCATTCCAAACTCAACCATTCCGTGATTTTGTGATATATCTTCAACCAAGAGGCCATGAATGCCACGTGAAGTGGCTACAACAGCCTGGGTTTCAGGGAGCCACAGTGCCCGTCTCAGTGGCCAAGCCTCTGTGGAAGGATGAGGGCACATATCGCTGCAGTCAGGATGGTATATGCATGGTTTGTTGCTATGTTATCTTCGTATCAATACACCTAGGCTTTTTATGATGTTTTTTAAAATTAATTTTTCTGAAATCAAGTGGTCAGGGTTCAACAACCCCAAGGATATTCAATTTGTCCTGCTGGGACACGTGTCAGTAGACTAAAACACCACCAGCCAAGTCCCAGACAAGATGTTCCCTGTGTGCCCAGCTCATCTCCTTTGGTTTTTGGGTAAAGTGGCCCCATTAAAGTACCAACCATACCCTCAGGCAAAAAAGCAGCTCCATCCTCTGGCATCATTAAATGAGATCTATCACTCAGTACATGACAGCTCTAAAGCATGAGATCAAGAGAAGAAACAAGTAACCCATTTCCCAGCATTTTGGTATGCAGAAATGCTCATTGAAATCATCATCTATCTAAAGGAAAAACATACCTGTTTATATTTCTGTTGCCTTCCCCATCCTGTGGCAATGAGTGCCACGACTTAAGTGTGCCTTGTGTGAAAGAGCAGCTCGATTTGTTGGTGTAAACCCGCCTCCTGACAACTGAATTGGATGCCCCTTTACTTCTGTGTTATAATTTAATCATCTGTCCCTATTCACTTCTTCTTTGCCGCTCATTAGAGACCTCTACCTGATTTTCCCTTCAGTTATGCTTTTCTGCAAGCTGGAAGTCCGAGCCTTTTTCATCTCCCTTCACAAAGGGCTGCTTCTTTCATTAAAACATCCTTGTCGCCCTTTGCAGTAGTTTTTCTAGTTTTGGGAAGGGGTAAGTAGGGCAGGCTGCAGTCAGTGGTTGAGCTATGAGCACAGCATAGATTTACACAGTGGCCTAAAGGTGTTTCCTTGTCTGTTGTTTACTTTTTCTTAACAATTCTTAACTCTCTGTTTGTCCTTTTGATTACTGGTGAGCAGGGAGCCAGCAATTTGAGAGTGCTATCCACTGAGAGTCCAACATTTCCTTCCTGAATGGTGATAGTTAATTTTGAACCCATTGTTGAAAAATATATAATTGAAGTTGCTTTTTTTTCCTGAGATGCATTGTATTGCATTTACCAACTCTGATTTTCACCTGCTATTTCTTTCATGCACTCAGTATCCCGAGACTCTGGCAATTTTGCCATCAGGCTTTGCTTTGCCAGCAAAAAAAAGAAAAAAAAAAGAAAGATTTACAAAGCTTTACCATCTCAGTGTTCACTCTCCTCCCCAGCTCATTTACGAATCTGCTGAACAGCTCAGGTCTCATTAAATCTCTGTGAGCGAGGGACCTTGCTCCACTTCTCCAGTCCTCTCTCTCCTGTCTTTTAACCACTTATTGATTCAATCCTGATGCTAAAACAGAGCTGTCAGCCAGCAGGGAGATGGTTTGGGCTGAAGATGCTGTCTTTCTCTCACATAGAAAATATGGCAATGGGGTGGGATATGCAAAATTACTCTTTCATGGCTGGTAGTCTTTCTTCTGCAGAGATGTGGGGGTTTTTCAAGAAAGGGTTGCCAAAGAATGAAAGGGGTCTGGGGAGAGAAATGTCCTCATCCCCTCTTTTTCTGTTGATTTGGACAGCGTTTGAGGGTATCTCTGCATGGCAAAACTTTCCTGAGCTGCTGTATACATGAGGAAATGGGTGAGAAGGTAACATGGCCCAGGGGGCCGTGGAGCTCCCTGTGGGACTCCACGGGACCTAGAACGGTTTTCCCATGGTTTGGCATTAAACCGCTCCCTGTTGTTGCTGAGGAACATCAAGGAACAAGAGGTGGCTGTCAACCACAGCCGTCCATCAGGTACACACCAGATGCTTTGCACTTCTGTGCTTTTGGAAGTAGTGCCAGGAAACGCCTCGGGATGCTGAGAGGTCCCAGGGAAAAGGAGCAGGGAAAAGCTTCCTGCTGGGCTGTGCTGGTTCAGTGGGGCCACCACGCTGGGCAGGGCTGGGCCGTGCCTTGGATGCTTCCCCAGAGCCAGGTGGGCAGGGTGCTTGCCCAGCTCTTCTGCCTGTCTCCTGCCAGACTGCGATTGCCTGGCTCCTGGCACTGGCTGGCTGAATCGCTTGGAAATTTTCCCCCCAAAATTCCTCTTAGCTCTTTAGAACTGCATTTAAAAATTTCCTTCTGTGGAAAGCCGGCTTGCTCTCATCTGAAATGGAAATACTGGGAAACATGACATTTTCAAGGGATGGAAATGCAGCTCTGCTGGAGGGATGCTGAAGAATTTTTTCTAGATATGACCCCCTTTTAGCATTTCATTCAATTCCTCACTAGTCATGCAGTTCTCCCAAGAGAGCTACAGCTCTGACGTTACTTCAGATTCATTTATCTAGTTAATGATTACAGCAATCAAGATTCAGAAAGGAAATATTTTTGTAGGGGGGGGAAGGGGGAGAAAGATAAGTGGGTTTTGTATCAAAGGAGTTCATTGACCAATTATTGAACAAGCAGAAATGGCAGATAAAAATGGTTTTGTATTCGTCTGTGACAGAAAACAGTACAAGCTGAATCATTCATTGCCTGAAATATCTGAGCTTATAAAAACCTGCTCACTGTTGTAAATCTATTAGTAAATCATTGCACAAAGAGCGCACTGCACCTTTAAAAACTATTAATTGCAATCCTGCCCCATTTTATTCCTTATGCTTTTGTCTCTCATAATTGAAATACTTTTCAGTTCTCCTGAAAGCTGTTTTTTATTTGTTTCAAAATAGACCCAGCGTTTAGTGTACATATTTTCCAGTTTGCTATCATGTAAATGGATGTGTATATACACTAAATGCTGACTGCTATGTCTAATAGCCTACTCAGAATATTGGATTTATCCCCCCTTAAGGCAGAGCTTGGAGCCCGATTTATTTGTACTAGTTGGAGATTTCAATATACACATATGGCCAGATCTTATACGTGAAAGTAAATCATGTCAGGTTAGTTAAACAGAAACATCCCTTTGATCACTGCAGCAGATAAAAATTAAGGTTTGTCTTTGTCACTATGACTCTCAGTTTGGAAAATCAATCTGGCCAAATTAAGCATTTCTACAGCACCTAGCGCCATGGAGCTCTGCAGGGTCTAAAGAGGAAAGCAGCATCTCTCCAACAGGGATAATCATATCCATATTCTCCTCTTTGGGTAAATCATTAGCTTTCTGAATGCTTCCAGTCTTCCTTCTGTTCATGTGGGAATACTTTAGGGGATCCTCTTTATTTACAGCCAGCGGATTTATACTCCGTGAGCGGTTGCAATGGATTTCTGAGCACCAGCACTGCTGTTTGGGAAATTCAGAGCACATCTGGAATAATTTGATGTTTTCATGTCAAATTTTTCTTTTTTTTTTTTTTTTTAATGTTAACATTTTCCCATTAGTGAAGGGCTGTCAGATTTGGATGCACCTTTCTTGCAGGAATAAGCCTGGAAGAGCACGGGTTTAGAGCTCTGACTTGAGTCTACCGGTGGTGTACCCTGCCAAACTGAGCATTACTAGGGATGGTCCTAGGGACGTTGTGTTTCCTGGCTTGAAAATTACTTGTATATTCTTTCACTGCCCCTGAAAATACAGGATGATCACAAATGGACAGACAAGGGTAGAGCTGTGAGCAGTGCAAAAGCAAGCTCCTGAGATGGAGTTCAGACTTCTTCAGGAGTTGTTCTTCTCCATGTTCAATTGGAGAAACGGGTCAGGTTACACATTCAGATAAGCATTTTCTGTACAGAAGATAACATTGTCCTCCCCTGCATATGACAGAATACCAGACTGGGAATGTGGCTGTTTTGGGACTGTTTCTTTTCAGAAATGTTTGTTTTAGTTAATTTTGAAGGGGGGGAAAGAAGAAGCCTATCCCTGTCCCATGATTAATGTAAGGCTGACCATGAACAAGATAATAATAGCCCCATCCTCTGGGAACCAGGCCTCTCCCTAATTGCTTTATTGGCAATTAGTCACCATGTGTCACCAGACTGTCACCACCCTCATGTTCATTTTTCATGCTTTTTACAGAAAGTTACTGCTGACTCTACAGAGTGAAACAAGAGCTTCTGTTTGTTACCAGGCTTTTCTTAGCTCTTAGAGGACTTGGTTTTGGTGTCCTGGTGAGTCCAAGGATTGGGGCAGATGTTTGGGTTGGACACGTGCCTGGGTCTGAGTATGCTGCACCCCAGTATGGACTTTTCTGAACTAGACCCAACCATGCCTTGGAGGGCTGAATCCCTACTGACTGAGAATATCCCTGCAGTTACAGAGGCTAATTGTGATAATGGGGATAGAGAGAGAAAACCACATTTAAAAGACCTGGTTTGAGTGCCTCGGAGTTGAGCAAAACCATATGTGGGTACTGAGGAAGCCATTTGGTTTTTTGTGTAAAAATGTGGCTGTTCACCCCATGCTCTAGAGAGGAAATGGGGGGCTTTGCAGCTGAACAAGTGGTGCACGACCTCCAATACCTTGCCCTAAGTGACCCTGGGACCTGCAAACTTGCAAATTTGAAGATGGGCATGGTGAAATCACAGTCCCCTCCATCCCTCAGATATTTTGATAATAGAGGAATTTCTGATGGAAAAGCATTGCACTAATTCTGTCCCCTCCCAAGCACCACCCTTCACGGCTCCCTCAGAAACCGGTGAAGTAATCAGCCACAGCTTCAGACGCTTCTCTCTAAATAAATATCTGATTCAGAGTAAGATCATGGCAAAAGAGATCTCACCCTGAAAGCTGTAGCACAGCCTCTTTCCATTGCAGCACCGCCAGCTGGTCCAGCCTTTGCAGTAGGCTGCATTTCCCATATTGCAGCCCTCTGGGATAACCTTAAAAAGATGAGCCCCCCCTGTGAGTTAACAGAGCTGAACTCCACACGGTGCTGAATGCGAAGTAGCGGGACAAGTATTTTTCTGCTAGGTTTTGCCTTTGTGCATCCAACAAATCTGGTTCAGCACGATCCACGGTGTAGCCTTAGGAGAGAAAAACAGAGTAATCAGAAAAGAGATATTGGCTTAAGCCTATGGTCATATTCTGACCATTTCATACAGCGTTTGTGGAATTCTGTTTCGTCACTGTGCATTGACCCAATTCTTTACCAAACCCTCCTAGCACCCTCCCCAAACAACCCTGTCCTCATGACTTGTAACTGATTTAAAGAAAGAAAAAAAACCCCACCGGACCAAATCACAAGACCCCTTTCCCCCTCAACTCCGAAATTCATCAGTTATAAATGGTTTAACTTACTCAGTTACTGAAATCTGCATCTCTGCTTCAAATCCTTTCCTGAATCTCTCCGAGTTCAGCAAAAGAGGTTCTGGTTTTGATAACTTCTGCACCTAATTCTCATGTTAGAGCATTTTGTGCTACTCGACGCTGAGATCAGCTGCACCATGAGTCCCTGGAGAGCAGGCCCTGGGTTGGCTAAATGGCGGGAGAAGCTATCTAGCAATTGCTTTACAGGAAACGTTTCCTGGCATATTTTGTTCTCTCCTGCTCAGATACATTGAACATAACGATTGACATCGGAAGTGTGAAAGATCTGGCTTTCAACGTGCCCTTCCACCCCTCCCATCTGAAACACATCACGCATCTCTGTTTAGTCTATTAAACGAGATACTGTTAAAGTTATCTCCCGAACAACTTTATTTAATCAGTTTCAGTTAGTAAAAAAGATTTAGCCAACAGCTATTTCCCTCACGCAGGCTTGCAGCTCATGAACAAAACAGCTCCCTGAAGAGCAGGAACAGAGTTCATTGAGGAACGTGCTAATTAAAGCTGGATGAGTTTCCCTCATTAGGTGTAATTACTTTAGATTTTGCAGGCTGTCTTCTATGGGGTGTCCTTCCTGGCTGATGTGTTGAGACTAATTAAGAAACTGCGATGTGCTAAGTGCGTAATTTCCAGCAGAGACCTTCTTTTCAGTGTCCTGGCTTTCCCAGTGTCCACAGTAAGTAACCTCTGTACATAAAAATAATATTTTCATAAATGTTTAGGGGTGTATAGCATAACATGCATGTGAATAAAATAGGTAAAAGAGCTGTAGGCTTTCTTTTACCATTTGAGAGTGGATTTGGACCATTTAGAAGAATAAACAGTGCTGAGCCTGTTACAGTTGAAAGCAAAGCCTCTTGCACAAACTTTAGGGTTGCTGTCCCCGAACGAACACAGATTGACCCCCAAAGGGTGAATGAGGTGTAACCTCTCCATTAATCTTATGGTCCAAATAGCCATGGAATTATCGACTTAGGGCATTTCTCTAAAGGGCAGCACGGGCCAGGAGGACATGAGAGGGTATCTAAGAGGCATCAAAATCTCACATCTCCTTCTCTGACTTCAACATGGCTTTAAATAATCGCTGGAGAGAAACAGATTCACGGAACAATAATTATAATCATAGCCAGCATCAGATTCACCATGGACCACCTACTCCCTCACAGACAATGCTGTTTATCGAAATGCTGTTTTTCTGGTGCTGTGGGTTGGATGATATCCGGTGGGTTGCTTATACATGTAGGTACCTCGCTGTGTGAATAGAGCCTGCAGCCATCTCTGAATCTCAAAGGGCTGAGAAGCGCTGCTTAAATCTGCTCCACAAGCAGCTCGGCCAGCTGGCTCACTAAAAAAGTTCTGCCAGTGTTGGAGACTGAGAGATTGGCTAATTTACCTTCCCTGCACGGCAGTACTCCTGATGCTGCTGTCATATCCCCCCCAGGCATCCTCACCGTGCCGCAGGACAGAGGTGCAGGGGAGTCTCATTCTTCCAGCATCTCACGCCCTGATGTCCAACCCCAGGCACAAAGTGTGCTCAAATACAAAGCCAGGCTAAAAAAAGAAGTGCAAATCTGCTTCCAGGTATCCGTAACCGATACCAGGGTGCATTTCCTCCAATTAAGTTCTCCCAACTTAAATCCGCCTCTGTTGGGGAAAAAAAATGGGTGCCCACGGTGCAGCTTGCACCTGCGATTTACGGATTAGACTTACGAATTGTGAAGATAGGGGTAAGTTTTGAGTGAACTGTCTTACCAAGGTCTGCTTTTACTTTGTTACTGAGCAGAATAAATGCTATGGCTTGACAACCAATCCCTCTAGAAGAACTTCTGGACCATCAAAAGATCCCATCTGCAAAGAAGAGAAAAAAAAAAAAAGGAAAAAAATTAAAGAAGTTTAAAGCTAATCTAGTATTCCAGAGAAAATGGCAGTCTTAGCAGTTTATAAAGAGGTTTTTCTCACAGTATCAACACAGAAGGCTGCACCTCAGAGTAAATGCCTTTTTTTATGTTGTAACATGTGAGATACGTGAGTTTATCTGGCAATATCACCATTTTTCATGTAGGAAATATTTTGCCTTCTCAGAAACGAAAGCACCAGCCAAATCCCATCAGTTATGTCTGTCGTTTATTTTGAAATTTCTTCCATTTTGTATTTTGGTTCCAGTTTGTCTGTATATCCTTTTGGACACTGTATGCCTACAATCGAGAGCTGGTTTACCCCAAAAGCCTCGATGGAGTCATCCCACTCTGGTTAAATCACGCTATGGTGAGTAAGAAGCTCCCCTGCCTCTCACAGAGGCAACGCGTGTCCCACCGTGGCATTGTGTCTCTTTCCAAAAGAGTTTCATGGCTTCTTCTTTCTTTCTCACCTCCTCCTTCCCACTTATCCGAATCTGATGTTGAGCTGTGCACAGCAACCAGATGCATGTGCTTGAAGTTGCCTCGAGAAGCCTTTTAGCGCACAAGGAATGTCAGCGAATTGGTGCTTGTCAAACCTCTGGAGTCAATGGAACGAAGTGTAGGCATAGGGGGAAAAAAAAAGAAAAAAAAAAAAAAAGAAAAGAAATCTCTTCTCGGTTATTGTAGCTCAAAAAAATGAATTGTTTCTGCAAACAGAAGTCTATGAAATACAAAATGGCTGGGAGTATAACAAAGCAGTTCTTAATTTTTTAAAAAGGTGAAAGAAGCGAAGAACATCTGACAGCTCAACAGCTAATAAGCTAATGTGCGCACAGCTTTGAATAGCTGAATTGCAATGATTGTTTACAGATTTTCTATAAATACTTTCCAGATTTCTCCTTCATTTGCTCTGGCTGTTTTTATGATGTGTTGAATAATCACATATTTCTCATCAGTCAAGTGTGAGGAGGCTGACAGTAACATGGAAACCGTGGGCGGATTGTAAGGTCAGGGAGGCCTCGTGGGGCTAACGGGAAGGGGGAGAGAAGGGAGAGGTTCAGCCCGAGACTGAATCAGAGAAGCCAGAAAGGATGAAATAATCACACAGAAGACTCATTTCTCTCCAGGCTTCACTTCTTAAGTACAACACTTTGCGACCCACTGCAGCGGTTCCCGATGCGTGGGGAAGGGGAACGCGGGAGGCTTCGGGGTTTCTGGCCTAGGACCTTCGCTAGAGGTTTTGAGCAGCCACTTGATTTAGACAGGGGAATTCGGATACGTGTGCCTGGAATCCAAACACACACAGGCATGTCTGCATTAATGATATCCCAAGGATAAACTGCAGCCATCCTGCACTTTTAACCTTATCACCTGCTCTCTGCTCACCCATCCATCTCCACCGGGGCCCTCACACGGCTGTCCAAACCTCCCCACAGATGCCAACGGGCGCTGCTCTTTCTCAAAACCGTTGTCCACTGAAAAGAAAGCATCACGCTGGCTTCAGGTCCAGGATTTGGTATGGGTGACTGGTTGAAGTTTGAAATCTTCACAGTAGTGGAGGTGCTGGGGAAGGGGAGGGCACAGGGTAGAGCTGAGAGGAGATGGGCTTTGCTGCTTGTTTTAATCCCCGCACACAGCTGAGAATTTGCCCTTTCCATTTCCACATTTGTTTATGACATGGGAAGGCTGAGAGGTGCTAGAATGTACATTTTTATTTCATGGGCAAGAAGTCTTTGCAGGAATCCCTCAAACATATTCGTTATAACTTTTTTCTTACCCTACCTACATCTACATTTCATAACAGAGTCATTCTGACAACAACAAAAAGCTTTTCCACTTCAGAAATGTCAAAAACAGGTGTTAAAAAAGGAAAACAATTCTTCCTCAAAATTATTTTGACGAGAGAGAAACTTCACATAAAGCAAACCTCTATTACAACCTAGTATTTTATTTCTAAAGCTCTTAATACAGTGCAGACATCTTGTGTTTGACAGTTCCTGGGTGGGAAATTTTCCTTCCAGTCACTATCAAGTGTAAAACATCTGCCACCAGAGTAGAGTCATCCCCGCTACTGACAAGCCCCACAGTTTGGGACACCTTCCGACAGGTGCCTTCAGGCTTAGGCTGACACATTTCTTTCTTCCCACTCCAAATATCCACTGGGAACACTGGGAAGATCTAGGGAGCTACCAACACTTTAAGGGACGTTCTCCAAGTTCTGATGTCAAGCAGGCGCTTTTTCTTTGGGTTCATCTCCTTGCACATTGCTATACTGTATGGCTCTGAGATTACAGACATTTCATGGCAGATTGAGGCAGCATCTAGCTGGCTTTGGGGGAAAAAGATACCAGCGTGTCAGTGGTAGATGTCAGCGCCGTATCATTTGCAGTGGGAGTATTTTATTTTTTTTATCTTGGTCTATTTTAACATTGTAAATAGGGAAAGCATATGTTGTTATGTAACTGAAGAGGGAACCTAAAAAATAATCATGCAAAACCACTTCAGGAATACCAAGTTCCTTGAGTTCGCAGTGGTGCTGCAGCATTTCCCTTGCAAAAGTGAACTAGCCATTTATTTTTCTCACATTTACTGCTCTTGCAGTAGGGAAGTGTTGCCCACCTGGTAGCCCAGAGTCATACACAGCATTAATTTTTTGGCATGTTTTCCACTCTGAGCCAAGAGATTTTTTATTTTGCAGAAAGGTTGGCTAATGCAGGAAGGGATCTTGTTAATATTTGAAGGAGGCCAAATACTCCAGACTACCTGGGTTTCTCTCTTTGCCTTTCTACTGGGTTTAACCCAAGGGCTGCACCTCAGTTACCACTTCTGTTTGTTTAGGATAATTGTGTCTTACCATCTTTATGCAAATTTTTGAGCTTCAGGGATGAAAAAAACCCCAACCCTACTTATGTCTCAAGCACAATTATTTCACTTGAACAAGATTTTCGAAGTGGAAGATGGCTGAGACAAAAAGATAGGCTAGCCAATTCGTCAAGTGAACTTGTTTATTTCTTTCTCAGTCATCTCTTTTCAAGCAACATCTGGATACTCTCCAGAAGGCGACTAACTGCTGGAGACAGCTTGGATTAAATCATATGCGTGTATTATTCAACTTAATGGCAGTATAGGGGAACACTACGTTTTGAAGGGTCTGACAGAATTGAACGCTAAACAATGAGGGGCAATGGTGGGTCAGAAGAGATCACTCAAAAGTATTTTAATCTATGACAAAAGAAAAGATACACATCAACATTGACCAGATGTGTTCACAAAAGTGGTAACGGTACAGTTGCCTTTTTGTAAAGGAAGTTTATATTTTCAGTCTGTAAGGCATGGTTCTTATAAAACACAAATTTTCTTGCAAAAAGCACAATTTTCTTTATTTTCAGGCTGCCACTAAATTCAGTTTAGCTATCTCTTTTCCTCATTTATTCTGTATGTGTTACCCTCTCACCTTGACAAAAATCAGCATTTTAGTGTCTTGGACACTTTACTGACACGTAGTTGTGAACCGTGCATGTTCTGAAGAACTTATAAGCTAAATAACTGAGAACAAAAAAGGAGGGATGGTAGATGGAGGCACAGAAGAAAAATTACTTACCCGGCAGACTTTCAGCAAAAAATGACAACAGAGTCCACGTGGCCCGAGCCTCTCAAGCTTCTTTGCCCCGATGAAGAGCAGCTAATCAGTATCTGAATGCAAAAGGAAAATGTAGGGGAGTGAAAGAACAACCTGGATGCGTACGAGTAATTTTCCTCCACCAAAGCAAGCCACTGTACCCTGACAGTAAGAGTACCAGCAAGACTCGTCATGTCTCCTGTCATCTGGAGCTGCTTGGTGTTTACCTCGCTAAACCATTACCTGCCCTAATGTGGACACAAGTACATCAACAGAAATGTTATTGTGGATCTGTATTATTTACCTCCACCTGGA
Organism: Tringa tobata; assembly: GCA_033628505.1. Taxonomy (NCBI): domain Eukaryota; kingdom Metazoa; phylum Chordata; class Aves; order Charadriiformes; family Scolopacidae; genus Tringa; species Tringa tobata. The sequence continues at coordinate 6,577,062 of JAHREE010000131.1, read as the reverse complement.
AAAGGAAATAAGTTATATGAATACAAACTACTCTTACTCCCATCCTATGTGAAGGATTATATCTTTCTACAGCTATTTTAGGAAGCTGCTGCAATACTAACCAACCAAGGGGGTGCGGAACCCATTTGTCCAGGCCACTCTTAATTGGACTCCTGCTCCAGGTGTGTACACAAGAACCACCTCAGGTTCATCCTTGGCCATCTTAAGTGATTCTCCTTGCAATTGGTATTTAATACTTAATAATTCTTGCATATTTACTCAAGAGAGAAAAAATTCCATTTGTTTGCATTTCACAGTATCTCAGTTTTAAGCTGTCTGGCAACGGTGGACATTCATAGCCTTCCAATTACATTCAGCTTTTGGCACAGAAGAAGAATGTGTGTGTGAGGGATATGGCACACGAAATTAATCACCCCACACATTTAAGAGCAAAGATGCTTAGCTTTTCCCAGCACTACATATACGTATATTTTTTTTGAAGTTCCCATTTTTGTTGACAGAAGCCCATTTCCTCAGGGGGAAAGTATCTGTTTCACAGACAAATGTTATGGCAGGGAATCCTCCCGGGCTGCTGCTGCCCCGACGCACACAGGTGCAGCCTCCGTAACCCACCCTTCGAAGGAACAGCTGGAGCCAAATATTCCACGGCGAAGGATGCGACGCTTCGGTCTCATGTCAGCTTCCAGCTGCAGCCCAACATCAGCTTCTTAGACGAGGGATCTAGTGTCAGGGAGAAACGCAATTAAAATTCTGGCATTGACACGGAGACAAAACATTTGCTAGCAAGCAAGAGGATATTCATCCAGGGCCTTGATTTCCAGAAAGGCGTGCGTGCCTGCAGGAAATGTTATCTCTGAAGCTCTTTTACCTTTGATCATACGATTGGTCTGACGCTTCATCCATTTTCACAATAACGCTCCCAAACTATTTACGTGTCTCTGAAAGAGCAGGAAAAAAAAATTAAAAAAAATGTCACTTTTCAGATGAGTATAGAACGAACCTGGAAAGGGCAGAAAGAGATAGTAGCTGACAGTTCAGAGAGGAGTCCTGCTGGAGTTAAATTGAGCAATAGCTTCCTGGCTAATTTGTCACCACACCTGCTCAGTAACCGGACTCCTTGTACCTCCCCCTCCATCCATAAAATAAATCTGTGGTTCCCTGAAAATGCACTGATGGCTGAGAATACAAAAGACAGGTAGTAACTCTGAGACAGAATTCTCTCTTTGACTAAATATTTTAATCAAGGCAATGCACGAGTTAAAGAAATAAAATGAACAATAACACTTAAGCCCCTTCCATCCTAAAAAATGAAGAGAGGTTAAGAGAGGAAGAAACATGTGTAAGGTCAGATTATAAAAGAAAATTTTAAAGGAGGCATTTGAATGAAGGCAGCGTGATAGCAAAATAAATCAAAAGAGGGAATTTGTTCCAAAATGAAGCCAAGAAAGGGAAGAGCATACAGAGATTCAGAAAATTATGAGGGGTATAAAACTAAGTAGAGGTTATGGTGACAGGAAGCCATTTGGTGTTATTACAGGCAGATAACACAGGCTGTGATTGTTTATAAAAGCATCCAACCCAAGGAAATTTCCATTGAGGAGAGGACGTTTCCCAACAAAGAGCTGAATAACCAAGTAAACATCTCAAGGGTCAACCAGTGCACACGGGCTTCATGAGCCCCGTAAGACGGCACCGAAGTGGGTTTTAACTTTTTCTTTGCAGTAACGTACCGACGGAGAATATACAAACATGAGTATCGGCCACGAGTGGCTGTCAGCACACGCAGCTCTGCGGGGAATTCGTCTGAAAGGAGAAAACACGGGCAGTTTTTCAAAAGCACTCGATGGCGTCCAACTGTACCCAGCGGAGTTTAGCTTGGCCGGTGGTAACTGTGAAAAATCCCCCGCTAAAAGTCTCGCATGTTAATGGAAAGCAGACACGGAGGGCGCGTAAATGCAGACGAATTAGACACAAAACAGCCCAGGTCAACCGAGGCGTCGCTTCCTTCGCTCTGGAGTCAAACGGGGTCACGCCGAGGCACGCGTTTAGGCGTACGGGTGATCTCAGCAGCTCTGGGGAGATTATTCACAGGCTTAAAACTCAGCCTAGGCTGGAGCCGGCAGCTGAGCACGAGCTCTACCCAGCCCTGTCTCCTCAGCCCCAGGAAACCTGCTTCTACTTACATTCTCCACAGCAAAAGGAGGCTATAACGTTGAATAAATACACAAATTACTCAACGTATACGGGAAGTAAAAATTCCATGCGGTCTTACCAAGCAGTGGAAATAACATCCAGAGAGGACCATTTATCTCAGTTTAAACTCGTGAACCTGAAACGTATCCTGGGAAACATACAACATAGGGTAGGAAACAAAAAATAAACAGGAGAATGTTGTAATTTCATTCTTCTCCACAGGAGATGATTATCATGCCAATATTTCAGATAAAGTTCAGCATATGTTTAATAAACTTTTTTTCCCCCTGTATTCAAATGACAGAGTTTATGAGCAACCAAAAGATTTTTGCAATTTTACAACTAGCTCAGAGTCACCTGAGTTTGTCAGGAAAAAAGCAAAGAAACCAAACCCAAGTTAAAAAACCTAAGTGCCAAAAAGAGCCACAAAGGATTTTTAAATCAAATGTTTGGTATTAGAATTCAGATTACAAGTGTGATTAGTTAACAAAATGTTTCTGATAATTTGGAAAGTCCCATAACTTTTATATTTCCACTGTGCAAATAAATAATAAAAAAAAGAGCATTTAAAATACTTATGTCCTTACAAAACTTGTAAACTGAAAGCTTTCCTCAACAAGCAGATGTTATTAAACAAGTAAATACATTAATATTTCAAAGGATACAAAAATAAGTACTAACAGGATTCCTGCCAAGAGAAGAAAAAAGCTCTCTGATTCAGTTGGGTTCATTGATAGCCTGATCAGTACATGCAGCTATTGTTTTAGCCTATTTTCTTTACCTTGGAGTGAAATAGAGGTTTTCTCCCTCTGTGATAATTATTTTTGACAGTTTCACTGTTTATATGTGAAACTGAGAAACTGTTAATTGAAATAAAAAATGAGTCACTGTTTCCAGCGATTTTTGCCAATGTTTTGATCTGTGTCAATCTGAGCTTAATTATTAAGTTTTCTTTAAAGCAAGAGGCAAAACTGTATATTTAAATTGGGCTCCATACAAATACTGCACTTTTCAGACATATGTCAGTTTAAGGATATAAAACGCAGCTAAATAGGGTTGAAAGTATATTTAATGACCGTACAGTAGAGACCTATGGTAAAAATAACACAAATGAGAAAATACACTGGGGTTTTTTTTGAGAAGGATATGAGAAGTCTTTAAAGCCTTTCAGCAGATATGATTAACTATGATATATGGTCTATCGCTAATGATGCTGCCAAAGTCAACGTCTATCGGCTGTGAGAGGGAACTCATTTGGAAAGCCAACTGCGTGTCATAGGCAAAGGGCAGACTCTGCACCCCGTGGCCAACCACGCGTTCCTCTGGTGTCTGATGTATAAATAACGCATCTGCTCTCGTAAACACGCTCAGTTATTCGGTTGAAATTCCACCGTGATTTTACTCTTAATGGACAAACTGGGCTGGGCAGAAACGCACAAAGTCAACAGCAGACCCTGAGATAGCAGAAGTGCAAGGGAAGACTTTCTCATGTGTTTATTTGGCCTGGGGTATATGTGTACATGACAAGAAAGAAGGAAAGAAAGAAAGAAAGAAAAAAAAAAAAAAAAGCAGCTTTATATCCACAAGGGGAAAATGCTAAACCAAAAAATTTTCACCCTGGGACATGAAGTAGCTGAGAACTGTTGTAGGAATCTGTCTCAAGAAGGCATTTGCATGGCCCTACAAAAAGCACCTCTAGTTAATAGATACAGTGATTCTCTCTAACTAGGAATAAGCTAATAATCTATTAATAAATAAAATTGGATTAATATATGGCAAAATATTTTTAAGATACAATTATTTGTACAGAAGACACAGCACACATTTTCCTAAGTTGTGTGCCAGTGTCATCATTGGACTTGGGAGGAAAGCAGCTTTTCTATGCCACAATATATTTTTTTTTCTTTTTCCAAATTATGATAGATCCAAAACATTTAAGAAACTATTCACAAAACAAGAGGAAGACAGCCCCACTCCTGAATGCTTTCACTGCTCTTGGAGGTGGAAGCACTCTTCCAAGGGAGTGGGAAGCTCAGATTCAAGCCCCTGTGAATCAGAGAGAGCAGATATTTGAACCTACCTCATCCACTAAACTCTTGGCTATTTCCAAAAGCAGCCAAACTTTCCAGCTTTGCCAGTGACTTTCAAGCTTCTTTTGATTTATGCCCCCCTGAGTATTTTCTCTAACTCCTCCGTAAGTGGTGAAGCCCGCCAAAAAATGACTAGTTAAGCAAATCAGCATTTTCTAAATCAATGCAGAACAAAAAGAAGAGCTCCCAACTGTCTTTTGCAACCACTGCTACTTTCCTACTCATCCACAGTGCCATCTGTTAGACTATCAGGCTCCCCCTCACCATTCCCAGCTTGTTGCTCCCTGTGACTGTATCATGCGGTCCTCATGTCCTATTTGTGTGCTGCTGCAGGGTCCCTCCAGCCATCAGCCAGTGCAGTGCTGCTCACTCCCGTCAGGCAAAGGAGAAATTGCAAATGAGGTGCAAAGCTCTGCTTTTCTCTACACTTCCCCCTTTCCTGCAGGGTTCATGTACAGTAAGGCAGCACAAAGATGTATGAACTGAGAAAGAGAAGTTGGCTAAGCGAGTGGAGGCGGTGGCAGTCTCAGTCATAATAGCTTGCTCCCATCAGAAGAAGAGAGCCCCCGTTTCATCCTCTGCTTCTGGATGTGTGCACTTGCACCAGCTCTGGAGCCTGCATGGCCCCTGGTGAGCTGCTTCAGAGGAAAACAGAGGCTGGGTCAGAAATGCCCAGAGGGCACTTGGCAGAATTGCAATAAATTTCTTGTCTAGCTTCTCTTGTAAAGGACTTGCCCAGCTCCCTTTAGTGGTCATTTCCCTACTTGCCCTTGCTACCTATTTCCCAGTATGATGCTACATCTCTTGAGGAAAACTGAGCCAATCACTCTTGGTCCTACCCATGACGGGCATGGAAAACTTGCCCATCACAGCCCATCAAATATCAACCTCTCAAGCCTTTGAAGCCTCTCTCATTTTCCTTTTCTCTGTAGATAAAACAATGCGTTCAGTCCCGATTTCTATGCCTGTCTTTGGACTGCTTTCCTGTTCATACTTTTTTTGCTGTTTATGCTGTCCTTTTCTGGACATGCTCCAAATTATCTCCACCTCTCAAAATGGGGTGCCCTAAATAAAAGACAGAGTGCCAGCCAAAATCTCGTCAATCCAAGTAGAGCAGCACAGTTACTTCCCAGGTCTTTCTTACACATAATATTCCTGTTAATACCATCCCGGAATGCCACTAGCTTTTTCTATTAAAGCGGCACCATACTGCTGACTTGTACTTTCTTAACATCCACTCTGAGAACAAAAAGCCCCAAACTGAGGAAATAACTATATAAAATAACCCCCACCTAAAAACTGTTCACAGGATTATTTCACGAGGTCGCTCATACTAAATCCCTCTTAGGACAGCAATAATACAGCTGGAACAAACAGCTTATAGTTGTTAAAAGTGTTTAAATTAATTAAAAGACTAGCATGGACATTTCATATTTCCTGAAGGGATTTTGTAGCCCGCTGAATGTCAAATGAAAACCAGGATTTATATCCGCTTCACAGAATGGACAAATCCACTGTGAAAGGCTAAATAAAGCCTCCTAAAAGTGAGGACAAAGTGCAAGTTTTCCATCATTGCTGTCTTGCGTGGGCATTTTGTGATTTATTCAAAGCTAAACTTTTGAACACCTAAGGAAAATAAACTCTTTAAAATCACTCTAAAAGCAGCTTAACACATAGATTTCTAACTAAAAAACAGTTACAGGCATTGTATATGAAAGCTGTGTGCACTGAAGACATTTTTCTGGTTAAATGATTCCGGGAATCACTTGTACTGATGCAACGAGACCTCTGCTATCAACCAAGCGGGTTGTAGAGAACAGAGGAAAATCTTAGTGCCAGTAAGCGAGAGGAACAGGAACATCAAATAGATCTTTTCCATCTCTTTTCTCTGAAAAACGATAACTGAGATGGAAGGGTTATTTTGGTAGCAGGACAGCCAGGTATGAATAGCAGCTCCCGGGGGTGTGCTGGGGAGCCTGAGGGGAGACAGGGAGCTTCCAGTGAGCTGTCACTTGGCAGCGGCAGAAAAAAAGCCATATCTGCCTCTTAAACAAAGAGGTAACGAATGTTTTCATGCACGCTGTATGTATCTCAATGCGCATTTAAAGAATTTAATGTGCGTTTGTGGCAACTTACCATATAAACATAGGGCAATAAAACTTTGACACCATGCTACCGTATCACGTACTCAGCACAGCTTCTGACAAACATGTACATTGAAGGTATGTACTAAAACCACTTCCCTGGGACAAGAGGAAACTTCGTACCACACACCCAGCAGGTTGTGCCTTTAGCGAAAAACAAAAATTCATTAGTTTGGTGTTTTTTTTCTGGTTAAAAGTCTGTCTTTCTCTGCTGCCCTTCCCCACTTCCTCCCCCATCTACTCATGAAACTGTTTGCTTATTTAATAGGAATTTAACCAACTAGTCGCCTACAGGTTTTTTCTCCCATTGCACCTCATTGACTGTTTTTGCTGTGTTGTTCCCCAGCCTTGTTTAGGCCTTCTCTCATAGGTATTGCAACTTAAATTGTTTCCTTGCACAGGGAATATCACAAGACTTTCACTGGGGAAATTTCACCCCAACAAGTTATTTCCTGAAGTTGCCACAAATCAGCCAACAAGTTGAGGTGTTAGCATCCCAAGAGCCCCACGCTGTACATTTAACATCCAAGCCCAGAAAGATTTCTGCTGTGCTCCCAACTTCCCTGTGGGTGCACAAGTGTGGACCATCCCTCTAGGGGGGCAGATCCCCACCACCAGTCAGTGCCACCAAGCTGTCTGCCCTGTGCTGAGAATCCTTCGTGCTCAGACGAAGGATTTTACCAGCTTTTACCAGCATAAAAGCCCTTGAAACTGAAGCTGCTTAATCTAATTCAAACTCTTTGACTAAAAAAAAAATAATAAAAGAGAGATAGAAGGAAAAAACCAGCTTCTCCAGCAAGCTAACTCTTTACTAACTCTTGGTTAAGCTTGTTTGAAGTTCCTTCATCATCTTGAATCACAGCTAACTTAAGTCCTCTGTATGTTTACCACCACGTTTTCACTTGACAAAGAGAAGCACAACAATGCACTGGAGTAAACAATATATGACAATACATAAAATGCAATAATGAATTGAAGAGAACATGTCGACAATTTAGCAATTTCTTAACGACTTCGAGAAGGAGACCTTTAACATCCTCAAGCGCACATATCAATAGACATCAGTATCTTTTGTACTCTAATGGGAATTACCAAAAAAATGTATTGCATTATAAAATGGCAGAAAAAAGCTCACCTATTATAAAGTAACAGAGCTCATTCTACAGGCAGACCTAATTACAGTACTTTTTACAGCATACTAACAAGAAAATTTCCGTGCTCGTTACTGCAGGGGTACTTCTTCACTATTAAAAAAAAGAAATATGCACATTTGTATACAACTACACTCAGTATTGTCATATAATGCTGTGCTCACGGGCAGGCTCTTCATCTTCACAGTCAGCAATGACCAGAGATGAGGCACTGCGACCAGTCAGTGACGGGCTTTCTTTTCTCCTCAGCACACAGCTGTGTTACCATTTGCTGTCCTGGAAGTCCTTGCCACACCACATCGTTACCCGGCAAAGAAGAGAGGAGTGATCCTATTAGGATTTGTTGCTTTTCTGTATATCAGTTGGTAAGACTTACACACTTAAAATATTTTCTTCAAGTAATCTACTTTGTGAAATAAGGCCAAATGCTGTACTTAGATTTAAATTCCCTTCCAGGCACATGGGAGACAGCAGTCTGCTCTGTGGAGAAGTCATTTAAACTTCAGCTGAGATCCATGAAAACTATTTCCAGACGTAGGCAGAGCAGGTTTCTTCGAACACAATACAGGTCCCAAGAGCATACATAGCATCTCCTGCTCTTCTAAGGCCTCTTATAGAAAAGCAATTAAATTGCCATAAACTCTGGGTACTTTGAGTTATTTCCGCTGGGCTGAAGTTTTTGTTTCTATCAGTACCATCAAATTTACCTCTGCTCACTGTCTTGCTCACTGCAAAAACACCAAATCTCAAAAGGTCTGGGGGTCACGGGAGCAGAAGAGGAGTAAAACTCCATTTGGTATTTGACAGGGACACATGGCTGGGTTTAGAAACCTGAGACAGAAAATGATACTCCGAGCCAGGTGCAAACCGATGGGTAGCAAGGAGGCATCTGCCCCACTGCCACCTCCCACTCCACTGGTGGACACTGCCCACATTTCCAGCAATGTGCTACAGTTGATCTCCAACCGGTTGGAGGGTGATCCTGAGAGAAGAAATGATATCTGAACAGCCTCTCCAGCCCATAGCCATCTACCCACCTCCTGCATGCGTCACGCATCCCTGGAGCTGTATTTGCATCCACTGCTGTTCATTGCATCCCAGCTGCAGTGTCAGGGTCTGGAGGCACTGCCCATTCCATCTAACTATGGGCAGCTGCCAACACTTCAGATCCCTCTGAGTATGCCTTATGTTGAGACTCAGCTCAGGAACAGGTCCATATAGTTTCAGGGTAAGCTGCAATATCACTTTCCAGAGCTCAGGGAACACCTGGGACCTAGGGTGACAGATACAGAACAACCGGTCAGCAGGGAGGTGCTGTCCTCATGCAAAGATTTCGGAGAACTCACTGGGATTATGAGGGAATCCATCCTTCCCATTCCTACCCACCAGTTATCACTCCCAGCTACAGACTACCTTCAGCCCACCGGAGGAAAATCTGGAATAGAAAATAAACTGCACAGATGAAACGCTCTTGTGACTTGAAACCCAGAGTGGCTGTAGAAGCAATGGACTTCACTGCTACACTACATAACCAAGTTAGGAGCCATTTGTTCTAATCCAGTCCAGAGCCTAATAGGATTATGACCGCGGCTTCCTAAATTCCTTTTCTATGTTCTGGTTCACCAAGTTGCTTAGCACCAGCTTTGTTTTGCTTGTCTTCTGACAGCATTTTGTTTTTAGTGTCTTTGAGACCAGACAGCTCCTCAGGTGACTTTTGCAGTCACACGTGCCACGCTTTTCCCTAAAGCCTCTATCAGCTGAGCAATTTCATCCCACAGGAGGCACATCCCGAATCCTCATCAAAGGATGAGGATCAACACATTTGAGCCTCCCAGTATCTTCTTTGAATTGATGTCTCATGCTCCCTCTGTGGTCCTGAGTAGAAGGTGGTCCCCTAGAGCACTTGTCTGCCCTGTCCCAATAACTGGATAAATGATACTAGGATTTCAATACTGTTGCTTTCTTTCCTCACGAGGCAGCAAGGGACCTCCTGTCTGCTTTCTTTTTCCCTCCTTGTCTTGGTTCCCTGCAACCACAGACAACAGCTTTCAACTAACAGAAAAATTTTTTAGCCTGTGCACTGAAATCTTAACACAAGTACCCATTTTACTGTGGGTGCTGCAACTCGGTGATTTAATGGCCCCATTTAGGCTCCTTCTGCTTCACAAGCAACAGAACCCTTCCTAAAAGCCTCTCTTGAAATGTCACAATCCTTCCCCGGCGTCCACGGGCTGAGAACTGACTGGTCCCTGCAAGACAGTAGAGAAACGGAGCAGCTGGTGACACCAGAGGTATCACCAGAGTGAAGCCCTCTCTGAGCAGGGCTTCACTATAGCTTGGAATATACATAGTGTTCAAAAAGGAAAAGTGGCTTTCAGTCGTGGGACACCAGGGCTAAGAGAACCATTCAGCATGTTAGTTAAGTCTTGTAAGGATGGGTCTTGCATCTGCTGGTTGCATTAAGTAATGCCCTACCACTGGAGTCATCACTTTGAAAACAGTGGAGAATACATGCATTTTAGAACTGGTATTTTAAATCTTAAAAGGAAGTAACAATAGATTGCTCCTTCCCATTTCAGTGGTAACAGATCAGTATAGAATAAATCTTAATCTTCACAATTTTGCATGTGCTTTTGGAGAAAAGTTCAAACTACCTTTGCAAGGGAATAAAAATCCTTATAGATTTCACTCCATATACAAAACTAAAATACAAAAAAACAAAACCAAATCAAATCTAGAGACTGATGGCTTTCTTGTCATACGTCCATATTTCCCTCTGTTAGGAATCAAAATATTTTTCCTTCGCTTCATTTTCATTTTCAGTTCACAACCTTTTAATTTTCAATTAACCACAGTCTCGGGGAGCTCACGTGTGGCCAATATGTTCTTTTCTCCTTTCTGGATCTTCCCATTTAATAATTCCCTAGAGACACTGTTTTTTCCCCTTTCAGTGAATGCATCCTTTAACATTAAAGTGTTAAAGTGAATGCATCCTTTAACATTAATGAGAAGACAGGATAAATCCCTCAGCTCCATCCAGCTATGCTATGACAGCACATCACCTCTCCCTGGCACCTATATGCTGGCCTCTATCCTATAGCAACTTGGCAACTTTGGTTATACCCGGGGCTGTTATCTCAACCTACTCTCTCTATAATCATAGAATCCTAGAACAGTTAGAGTTGGAAAGGACGTTAAAGATCATCTAGTTCCAAACCCCCCTGCCAGAACTCTAGGCATTGTCTGCTTCTGACTCACTCCCTGATATCCAAGGTAAAATCTTGGTGAAAATTGAAATTTTGTAAAATTAAATCTTCAGAATAACAGACCTCTGAAGCCTGCAACGTATTTAACAGGTGATTTACCCATGAGAAATGAGCAACATCCATTCGCAAGTTGTGGGGTGCATTTTATGAAATCCCTAGCAGAAAAACCAAACCTTCAAAACTGTCAATTATTCTGTGATCAAAATGAGTAGGGCTCAGGAATATGGAGGTATGCCCCAAGATAAAAATCTGGCAACACACAGCTCCCACCAAGTTAGAGTAGGTGAAAGAGCTTTGGTGCTTCCGCACAGTCATTTGTTTAGGTTCAAAAATACATGCCAAATGCTTCATAGCAGGCACGCCAGTTGGTTGAATCGAATCAAGTTCTTCATTGTATAAAATAAAGAAAATTGTCACTTTCTGTTTTACTGTTCAAGACATACTAAGGAAATAGTAGCCCAATGCAGAGAAGAACACATGCTGACACTTCCATGGGCTCCAGTGAGCACCTACCTTCAGTATTTCTTCTCAGCTTCTCTGTGGCTTTTTGTGCAGGCTTTTTTTAATTTATTTTTTTTTAAAATTACTTAGCTGTTTTGCAGCCCAGTTTGCTTGATGAAAAACCTATCTTAAATCATGAAAACGAGTCTCTACACTTAACATTTCCATGCTTAACCCAGACAGGTCTACTACCAACCCCTCAATTTCTCCACTGCACACCTTAGGTGGCGATCAGCAAGGTAAAACCCCTCTTTTTTTTAATGTCCTACCCCTTCCTGCTCTAACTAGAGAAATGAGAAATCATCTTTTCAGACATGGATTGGTGGTTTGTTTGTTTTTTTTTCTGAGCACTCCCCCATTCCTCGGTTTCAGGACACACTTTCAGGCTGGTGGGGCCACCTGTTTGTCATTTCTCTGAGGTGTGATGCCCAGTGCAAGGTGGCAGGCTGGGTTCCTTCAGAGAGAGTGGGACCGTATTCCCGTGTTAGCACTGGTGGTGGAAGGTATGGCATACTCCTCAGGTGTGGGTTTTTTTTAAAAATCAAGAATTAAACCTTTTAGGACTCTTTGATGGAAGGGTTCCTTTTAGGGAAGTGGTGCCCATCATTAGAATGGCACATCCACAGAACAATCCTGGAGACCTGACCTATTTTTTTATATTCTTTACATATTCAATACAAATATATATAATTTTATACATAAAATGTTCTTTCCTATATTTAATATATAAAGACCATTTTTATAGTCTTAAGCACGGGCATTTGCTACCAGCCACTCTTATGAGCCATAAGCAATTAAAATAGTATCAGTGAACCGACGGCCTAAGAAGAAAAGAAGCCCTATAAAGCAGGGCCTATTCATCCTCCCTTCTCCTTCTTTCCCTTTTCCAAACAGTGCTTTGCAAATGGTTCTGGCACAAAGGAGCAAAGCAGCTACATCTGCTTCCTGCCTACCTGCTCCTCCTCTCCTCTCAGACCGAGAGAAAAGGTGCTGGAGAATTCCCAATGCCCTCTTGCCTCCTCCAAACTTCTTTCTACTCCCCAAATAGTAGTCAACAGTGGCAGGATAAGGACAGTGGGAAACAGCACTATCTGTCCCCACAGACCCTTAAGATCTGGATAGGGGCTGGAAAGCTGTTGTAACTAAGAGCAAACACACAGGTAAGAGCTTATTTGAATAAGCTTCACTTAGTATAGCCAAGTGCACATCCCTATTTCTGAGCATTTTAATGCATTAATAGCCAATGCCACCAGGGTGACAGCAGAACATCGTGTGCATTTCAACCTGCACTGAAACACATCTTGTTTAGCAGTGGCTCAAGTGTGCTTCACAGCAAATAGCCCAGATGTCGAGGAGATGCATTGACAGCTGAGCTAATTTTCTCCACATCAAGATTGTTTTGGTAACTTGGCCCTTCAGGATTTAGAAATCATGAAGTGGTTCTTCTAACTAAATGGTCCTAACCAAAGGTCATTTCTCTCCTTGTTTAGGGTCCTGTGGATTTATTCCGTGACAGGAGAGTGGGTATATCCTCTCTTTGCTTTGTTCAGCCCAGCTGGGCTAGCAGCCTTTTTCGCCGGTAGCCTTGTCGTCATCATCTCTTTCTACAACTTCGGGGAGTTCCTCAACCGTATGATATGGGGTCAGTCTAAGTTTTGTTTTTCACTTCTATTAATATGAAAAAAAGAAAAGATCTAAAATGAATTCCTGTGATTGCCTAGGCGGGTGGGGAGAGAAAGGGCGTCCTTGTACACTGGGAGGTGACATTTGGATGTCTGATAGAGCTCGCCAGATCCTAACCACTTACTAACAAACAGAAAACAAATCGGAGCAAGAATCCCAACCCTACCAGATAAAAGGCTGGGCCAGGTTTCTCTAATGTGGCTGGAGAAGCACCTCATACCAGCATAATCACTGGATTTTGAATTCCTTCTCAAACAAGGGTCCAGAGAAGCCAAATCCCTCTGGCTAAAACTCTTACACCTGTCTCACACAGTGTTTGTCAGACTAGGGAATGGCACTTTTTACTGACAATTTATAGGAAGGAACTACCGTATCCAAGTGAAAGCATCCTAGCAGCTCCATGAATAAAACAGCTCTTCAGATAGTTTTACAAACTGTTGAGAACCTCTCCCCTTCTGCTTCGGTAGAGGTATAATCAGCAGTGATTTAAAGAAAATGAAAGTCAGCTTCCTTGGACAAAAGGGCAATTAGAAAAAAAAAAAAAACAAACAACCAAAAAAAGTAGTTTAGGAGGACACATTCAACAGGTGGAAGAAAGAAAAAAGTGATGCAGCAGTCTGGGGGAGTTGGCATGGGATGATGTTATTGTTATTACTATCCCCTCTGGTTTCCTCTCTCCTTTTTCATTCAAGATTAAGTTTTTGAGGATGAAAGTGTTCCTGTCAGGAAAACGTGTGTATTTTATTTAGGACAAATGTGTGAACATTTGCAATTTCTTAAACTAGCTTTCTGATGAAAGAAAAAACCCTGGAAAAACACCTCTGAAAATAAATAAGACAACCTCCCTCTGTTCTCAGGGAACATTTGATGCCTGATCCATTTTGTGAAGTCTCACATGCCTGTCAAGCCAAAGTAGAGTGTCTGTAGCTAGTCTCTCACTATCCGTGCTCAGCTACCTAAAAGAAGCAGATTGACTTTCAAATGTGCTGAATAACCAACTTCACCGCTTGCTACCTTTGCAAATAAGATGCTTGCTCTACATGCCCATGTTTGGAAATTTTGGCTGAATTCAGCTCTTGCATAAACACGATACGAGATGAGGATTGCTGGTAAATGAAAACAGATCCGCAGCCTTTCTGCACTAGCTCTGGTTTAAGAGGCATCACATAAATAGCAACTATGACTAATCAAAGACCATATCATCCCTACAAGATGGCGTAGGTCTTTAAATGAGATCTGATATCTGATAAATCTAGGTAAGAGATTTTTTTCATCACTGAGTACCTATTAGTAATGTCAAGCCTAGAGCATGCCTGATGAATAAGTTGGAGATAGTCAGAATTAAAATAATTTGAATTCCAAGGTGTTAATTGATTGGACAAAAGGTCATGTCAAGAAGAGATCAAATTAACCGTAAAAATTACGTGCATTTTGAATGTAGCGACTGAATGTATTCATTTAAGAAAGAGATGTTAATTTAAGAGATTTCTATAGAAACTGGGACAAGAATCCAACTTTCTTTTCTGTGCAGACAGAATAACTGAAAAGCATCCCCAGTTGCGATAGTACAAATGCAACCTCAGAGAATATATATATAAACATGGGATACAGGCATATGCAATATCCTCCGTTGATGTCTGATGTGCTCTGGGAATCCATGGAGGTCTCTTGTGTGTGTGGTGGGTCTGCCTCTCCATGCATACTTCATAGTTTTGCAAAGGAGCCACAAAATCACAGCCTTAACAATCACATGGTGTTTTCATCTGCGTGCAGGGCACTCCCCCTGAGTTACAGTTTCCCATGTTTGTGCAAACCCTTCTTACTTCACGTGTGCATCCTCAGCTCTTCACCTCCAGGGCCGCCAGCGTTCCCTGGATTTGCTGTACGTGGATAAAAGCAGCTGCCAGCTGTACCCCAATAGCTGGCAACTCTGTGGTACCTGAGGCAGCTGTTTGATAATACAGGGGGCTTGGGCAGCAGTAACTTCTCAATAAGCTCCTGTCCACTGCCCCTCATGCCTTCCTACTCCAGGACACACGCCTGTTGCTTGCGAGCAGGGGCTGTTTTCAACTCGGATAATTCTCCCCATCCATTTCCCAGCTGTGCCCACCCAAGAGAAGCGCAGGACTTTCTTATGCTGCTGTTGATAACAAGGTCCCAATAAGCATTTGCAACACAGCCAGAGGGAAGCTATTCCAAATTACAGTGTGCCAGAGTCTCAATATGTTCCTGACTGAGACAAATCTCTGGCTCAGCATCGCCAGAGTAAAAACAGCTGCAGCCCGAATGAAGATGCGATTCCAACATACCTTTCTTCTCGTGGCAAAACCGGCTCCATGTACTTTTTTTTCATCCTCTCCTTTTCCGTCTCACCGTCCCACCATAAGGGAGATGATGCAGTTAAAATAACCCTGCAGAAAAAAAAAACCCCACACGCAAAGTAAAACAATCTGTGGTGGTAGAGACCACCATTAAGGTAGACCTCTTAATCTTTCCATACTTTCCACCCTGCCCACCCCTTCCCTCCCCAAAAAGAAAGGATACATGGAAGGGCACTTCTGCCCTCCCTTTTGCTACCTGCTTTGTCCCCCAATAGCCACAGTTTGAGCTACAGAGGAATGCCATAGGTTCCTACAGGCACATCTGAAAACACTTTCTTTAATAACACCTGTAGCCACCAAGCCATCAGACCTGATGCTGGTGGCATCTCTCAAGGCTGCTGCAACCAGGATTTGGCCCAAAGGGAGAAGCTCCAGGGCAGCTGCTTCTTTTTCTTTCCTTCCCACTTGAAGGAACAAAGCTAGGCGAGTGTGTGCCCAGATAAGTTGTGTTTATTTGAAGGTGCAAGAAGTGATTACCAAATAGCTCCCCACGAGTGGTAAGCCTGGTTTCCTTCTGGACTTACATCCTGTGGCAGACTGTAGGCTGCAAATGAAGCTTGTCCTACAGCATACCGTGCTTCATATGGGCTCTCTGCCATGGTCCTTTATAGCTTTGGGCCACTATCACTTTTTCTAAAGCCAGCTGTGTAAATATTTACTCTTTTTCACTCTTAAAGGTGTATTTAGTTCCCAGATATTCCAGAGTCCGTGGATNCCCCAATAGCCACAGTTTGAGCTACAGAGGAATGCCATAGGTTCCTACAGGCACATCTGGAAATACTTTCTTCAATAACACCTGTAGCCACCAAGCCATCAGACCTGATGCTGGTGGCATCTCTCAAGGCTGCTGCAACCAGGATTTGGCCCAAAGGGAAAAGCTCCAGGGCAGCTGCTTCTTTTTCTTTCCTCCCCACTTGAAGGAACAAAGCTAGGCGAGTGTGTGCCCAGATAAGTTGTGTTTATTCGAAGGTGCAAGAAGTGATTACCAAATAGCTCCCCACGAGTGGTAAGCCTGGTTTCCTTCTGGACTTACATCCTGTGGCAGACTGTAGGCTGCAAATGAAGCTTGTCCTACAGCATACCGTGCTTCATATGGGCTCTCTGCCATGGTCCTTTATAGCTTTGGGCCACTATCACTTTTTCTAAAGCCAGCTGTGTAAATATTTACTCTTTTTCACTCTTAAAGGTGTATTTAGCTCCCAGATATTCCAGAGTCCGTGGATGGCAGCTTTCAGCTCTGTGCAAGTAATTTTTAAGGCTACGTCCTGTGCTTGATCAAACAGATGCAGTATCATTTCTGAGAGCTGGAAAAGCCAGGCTCTCAAATAATATAACCTTGTTTTTCCTTTTCAGAACAACCAAGAGATGCCAGACCCTAAATTTGTTTTATTATTTATAGACAAACTGTTTCATACAGTATTGGAGGTTTTAAAAATGTATTATCTCTCATGTGCCTCTCCCTCCCCTTGCACAGTTGGATTGGTGGTAACTAAGGCAACCCAGCTGCACAGCCTGAGAGGCACAGAAAATCACAGAAAATAGTACCAGTAATGACTTTTTTTTTTTTTTTTTTTTTTGGGTTTTAAATCCCAGAGTTTCTAGAGTACTAGACAATGTTGAGCAATACAGAAACTCCAAAGAGGATAACTGGAAACAATGGGCTGATTCTTTTACTGCCATAAAAATTTACCTCAGCCAAGAATTTGGCTGGAGGGTCCGAGTACCAAAGATGAACCGTGTGATAGCTTCTTCTGTTCCCCATGGGTAGAAAACATGTTACTTTGACCAGTCAAACTAGAACCCTCAAAAACAAAGCAGGGCAGTTTTCCCTCAGGTTTTGCTCCTGGTGAGACAACCAGATCCACAGGAGAAATTTAGATCAAAATTCTCCACATCAGACAGAGCAACATTTCAGGTGAGGTCTTTTCTCTGGCACCAGCATTTGAAGATGGAGCAGATTCATTTATCTTCCATCTAACACACCTGAAAAAAAGCCCAAACATTCATCAGTTGCTTCATTTCAATACTTTGAAATGCAGGTGGATGGGAGCTATAGCTAGCAACAGCTACAAGCTCCACCAGTGATTTACATGCCTTCTGAGGGACAAGCCTGCTGGGCAAAACCACTTGCGAGATTTTACAGCCACAAGGTCTTTGCCAAGTCCACAGAAATGCTCACCCCCAGACGGTGAAACTGTTCTTTGGGAGAGAAACAGGGTAGAAAGGGATTCTGGCTGGCGGAGCGGGCAGCAGCTCCAACAGACTCCTCACCTTGATGCTCACTGTCCTTCAGAAGGGAAATCTTTGGCCAACAGCTGGCTGAGGAACACCGGGCAGGGAGCTAAGACAGAAATAAAGATACTCTGAAGCAAGAGGTAAGGTAGTAAAACAAGAATAATAGTTGCTGCTCTCAGGAAAAAGAGGAAACTTATGGTGGAGTGACTTCCTCATGCCCAGGACAGGGATGGATGTGCTCCTCCAGATGTTCTGGGAGCTCTTGAATATCTTGCAAAGACATTGTTGAAACGGCTTCACCTAAGGGTGTGGTAAAGTTAGATGGCAATCTTCTCTTTAATGTATTTTTCCTTTTCTTTTTAGATTACTTTTGCACTAAATGCATTTTCCAGAAATATATAACATCTTAGGAACTTATCGTTTTCCCTGCATTTTATTTCTGTATTTACGTGCTTGTGAAACCAAGCTTCCCTAATACCCTGTAGTCAGCTATTGGGAAACTCAGCCTATGCGACAGCGCACGAACCTGCGCAATACGAAGCAATACTATAATATGATAGAATTCGTGATGCTCTCATTCTTCTGAGCAGCTGTTGAGACTGCAGAAACCCAAGTGGCAAATAAAGGGATGCAAAGGACAACTGGGTGGGATATGAAGTCATTCTACTATTGTACTGGTACAGACTTGTGAACAGCAGTTTCAGTATGAATGTTAAAATGCACTTGTTCTGCAGCGAGTTACCAGCCCAGACACAGGTTTCACCTTTCATTATTACAGTGTCCAGGAGGGATTTTTATAAACTGAGCCTCCTTTCCAGAAGATATCTTCATTTGTTCTATCATGCCTTTAAAAACAAAGAATAAAAGTCCAGGGTATATCTGTTCCTTTAAGTGAACAAACAATGTTTATACCTAGGATTTCACTACATTGCCAGTGACAAATGGAACTCAAATTTAAGAGGATTTACAGCCCAGAGTTTGCAAACTAAATACGAATATTTACCTTTGTCTCATCCATTCATCCTAGTTATGCCACAAACCTGTGATGGCATATTTATATCCTTCATATTTGTCACTCCCCCAAGCTGCGGTTTACCCCTCGGGTAGAGGAGTCGAGCTATTTAAAGGAAACCTGCACCATCTGTCACATGCCCTACTCTTGCTGACAAGTTTATCTGATGATCCACTGGAGGGAGACCCCATCGGAAGCTCTGGAAACCCAGGGCTTACGATTTCATCACTGGAGGCCAGACACTAACAGGTGCTTGTTAATATGCTGTCCCTGGCCTAACAGTCTAGTCTGGGGGATTTTGATGTATTTTTTTTCTCCCTCCTCTTTAAAATATCTCTTTGGTCAGTACAAAATAATTACACGATCATTTGGGAAGGGAGAAATGCCAGGATTTTGTTCCATATGAGGTCAATTGCCAAACGCTGTGCAGGCTGGAGGTAAATAAAATACAGCAATTAGTGTTTCGGAGCCTCTGAGGTCTATGGACAGGGAAAGCACCTTTAAAAGAGGGTTTTATGTGAGTAAATAATCATCAACAGGGAAGAAGAGAGGCTGAAACAGTGATTAAGATAAGAGAACCCAAATATATTTGGTTGTTGCCATACTGGGCTTTGGTAGGTCCTCTGCCATCCTGGCCAGACACATGAGGATATCTTATCTGCAGGATTAATCATCTGCTGCCATTTTCAGATTAGTTTTACCTTAAAGCTTTTTACACGCTCTTGCACCAAGCTAGGCTTGTTTGGTGCCAGATACATTTTCCCCACTAGCAAAGCACTGTTATTTTCAAGGGATGTGTCCCATGGTAGATTTCATAGAGGCATAGAATCTTTTAGGTTGGAAAAGACCTTTAAGATTATCAAGTCAAATCATTAACACAGATTAAAACACTAACAATGCCAAGCCCGCCACTAAACTGTGTCTCTAAGCACCACATCTATAGGTCTTTTAAATACCTCCAGGGATGGTGACTCTACCACTTCCCTGGGCAGCCTGTTCCAATACTTGACAACTCTTTCAATGAAGAAACTTCTCCTAATATCCCATCTAAAGCTCCCCTGACACAACTTGAGGCTATTTCCTCTTGTCCTATGGCTTGTTACTTGGGAGAAGAGACCAATCCCCACATCACCACAACCTCCTTTCAGGCAGTTGCAGAGTCATAAGGTCTCCCCTCAGCCTCCTTTTCTCCAGACGGAACAACCCCACTCCCCATAAGACTTGTTCTCCAGACCCTTCATCAGCTTCATTGCTCTTCTTTGGAAGACCAGCTCCAGCATCTCAATGTGTTTCTTTTACTGAGGGGTCCAAAACTGAACATAGTACTTGAGGTGCAGCCTCATCAGTGCCAAGTACAGAGGGACAATCACTTCCCTACTCCTGCTGGCCATGCCATTTCTGATACAGGCCAGGATGCTGTTGGCCTTCTTGGCCACCTGGGCACACTGCTGGCTCATATTCATCTGGCTGTCGACCAACACCCCCAGGCCCTTTTCTGCCAGGCAGCTCTCCACCACTCTTCCCCAAGCCTGTAGCGTTGCCTGGGGTTGTTGTGACCCAAGTGCAGGACCCGGCACTTTGCCTTATTGAACCTCACACCACTGGCCTTGGCCCATCAATCCAGCCTGTCCAGATCCCTCTGTAGAGTGTTCCTGCCCTCAGGTAGATCAACACTCCTGCCCAACTTGTTGCCACCTGCAAACTTACTGAGGGTGCACTCAATCCCCTCATCCAGATCATTGATAAAGATATTAAACAGAAGTGTCCCAAAGACTAAGCCCTAGGGAACACCACTTGTGACCAACCGCCAACTGAATTTAACTCCATTCACAATTACTCTTTGGGCCCAGCCATCCAGCCAGTTTTTTATCTGGCGAAGAATACGCCTGTCCAGACCATGAGCAGCCAAAATCACTCCTCAGTAGAGGAGTAACCCCTTGTTTGCTAGGGACATCCTAAGGCTCATTGGACTTCTGCAGCATTTTAGCATTAGCAGCTGGTCCAAGCCGTGCACTCATAGCTTACTCCTACTCCCAGATGGGTTGGGTTCCCCAGAGATGTTGGGAGGCTGCAGTCAGGTTCACATCCTCCTCCCAACAGCATGCTTGATCTCAGAGGACTTCTCTGTTGTGCCTTTCATTTTTTTAATTCCCCCACTAACCTCTTCTCCTCCTCCTCCAAACAGGAGATTCAATAGCAATACTGGACTACAGGCGGAAAGGCAAGTGAATCCTCCTCTTCAAGCCAAACAATTTCTCCATGAATGCTGAAGCCATGAAGTAGAGGAAAATAAATGCAGCTGTGATAAATCCTTTCTCCAATGCATTGCAGCTTCTGGTGAAGCCATTATATCACCAGACATATGGAAAACTGGTGGAAAAGATGAAATGTTTGCCTCTTACATGATAACTCTGCAACTGCTATGAATAAGAAAATTGTGTTCATCTGTTTACACAGATTTCTCATCTCTTGCACAATGTACGTGAGGATATGTCCATGGTTAAAACTCGTCACTGGTAAATGAACTCCCTCATGAGCTTGGCACCAATCCGTAAAAGACCTGTGAATGCAAGCCAACTCTTGTTTGGATCGCCCTTCATCAAGTCTGGAAAAAATTAAGAGGGATAATTTTAACAGTGCTATGACTTCCAAGCTAGCTAGATAACAAATTGGGCTAACAAGGACTGTAATTAGGAATGTCTGCTCAGAAAGTTCACCGTGGAGCCAAGTTCTTCTAATGAGAAACGTTCTGGAATATTAATATGCATAATATCTCTCCTCCATTTCAACAGGAAATCTGAACACAACACTTTCTTCCTTTTTCTTGGTTTCAGTTAATCTTGCAGCAAAAGTAACCTAATTATACTGACTGTATGATTGCTTTGACAGAAAGCATGTTAATTTAAAGCACTGTTTAACATAAAGCTGCCTGCCATATAATTACACTCCATTCACATGTTTACTACTCTTGCTCAATATAGTTGATTTCTGTTATTAGCCTCAACATCTTGTTAACATCTAAAACACTGCAAACTCCAATAAACAGGCAAATCCGACAGCAGAGCAAGTGTTCCTTAATGGTCAACATGAAAAAAAGAAATATCTCCGTTATTAGCCTTGCATTTAAATGAGGATTTGAAACTAGTTGCAGTACTTAAAGGAAGATCTAACTCCATCTTCATTGCCAAAAGCCCTAGCTTACAGCTACCGTGCGCACAGTTCACCAGGGTGTTGTTTTCATCTTTCGAATGCTGCTGGAGCTTAGTGAAAACGAAACACATTGTAAGCCGCCTGTGAGCAATAAAAAAAATATAATACTGTGTATACAGAAGGCTGTTCTTCTCACATGTTAAGCACCTGATAAAATTCTAGTCTGGGAAGTTGACATACTAGGGCTAGACTGTAAACTAAGTTGACTCAATGAAAAACGCGCGTGCATTCAATAATTCCCAGCTTATCTGGATAACTGACTCCAGCTAACTTTGCAAGCGGAATGTAAGCAATTGCATATACACACCTCTCCCTCCTTTTCTGTTGATGCTAAAGGAGAACGTGGAAAGAATTCAGCTGAAAGCTGCTGGTCAAAGGAAATATTTCAGAGAGACAGGCAGAGGAAAAGCCATGGAGGGAATTAGGGAAGAGGAGAAAGTTCAGGAGACGACCTGTGCAGGTTTGTTGGGCATTTCTCTCTCTCTCTTTTTTTATTTATTATTTTGTACTGATAGTCCAGTGCAAACAGCTTAAATGTCGAACTCAAAACAAAGCCTGGGCCCTGACACGGAAGGGGCAGTTGTTCCCACGTCCAGCCAGAGGAGCTGAACAGCAGATCCCGTCCTCAGCTCCTGCTTTGGGAGCAGGATTACCTTTGGCATCTGGCACGCTGCCTGCGCTGCTGCACTACAGGGGCTTGGGGAGCATCAGGGGGGAAGTTGTTTCTTTCTTCCAAAAGGGCTCAGAAGCAGCACTGTCCTCTGCTACCTCCTGCATGGAGAGG
The DNA here is from genome assembly GCA_033628505.1 of Tringa tobata. Taxonomy (NCBI): domain Eukaryota; kingdom Metazoa; phylum Chordata; class Aves; order Charadriiformes; family Scolopacidae; genus Tringa; species Tringa tobata. The sequence continues at coordinate 6,554,412 of JAHREE010000131.1, read as the reverse complement.
CTGGATCCCCGGGTTTGCTTTCCTCCTTTCTCTGATGCGCAGGTAAGGATCCCTGTAAGGAAAAAAGCCTGCATCCTTGCTCACAAACCGACGTTTTCCCCGTGATTTCAAAAAGGCACCCACTGGACTCTGAGTAAGGGTCTGGCCTTTGCCACCTTTGCGCTACATTTCTCTTTCCAGTCTGTTTCTCTCTCTCATTTTATTTTGAGTAAGCATGCAAAGTCAGTCAGAACTGTTTATTTATAGCTGTAGATTTTCATGGCCGTATAAATTAGATGTTATTACTGAATGAGATGCCCGCCCACTCACCCGGTGCAGCTGTACAGGAATCCTTTCATGCTGCTCCACGGAACACAGTCTCAATCGGGAGGGCAAATGACATGCTCCCAGTCAGACGAAGGGACCGCTGCTTAAACCCTCGGGAGAAAAAACAGCAATTAATTTTTTCCACTGTACAATGTGCAGTATGACAACCACAATTACCTAATACTATTTAGACCTGCCACTTTGGTTTGCCAGAGGGAGAAAGCAAAGGTTTAAATTCACCAGAGCAAAACCCCCCAAACCAGAGCCTACCCCTGCACTTTCTTTTCACAAGATTAAGCGATTTTTTATTTTTTTTTTTTTTTTGGAGGGAGTGAGGGGACAGGGACAGTCAGGGGAAGTAAAACCGGTTGTTATTTGATAGAGCACCATCAGAAAATAAGGACCAACCCCATACATACACACAGAGCTATTTCCAGCAGAAACAGCTGGAAAGCAATATCCACCACGACTCGGAGCTTTCATCTTCGCTCATACCTTTGTAACAGTTTACTCTCACAAAAAGCATAGGCAAGTGCTAATTTATTCCCTCCCCAATTTCCCACACAAATTTCTCGGTTTGGGTCCCTGCCAGAGCTTCAGGGTCACAATCTGACCTCAGTAACATAACTTAGGATTGTTCCAAGCCTTCAGTGGAACTACTGAAGATTTACTTTGATGGATAAGGGGCCAGGATCTGGCATGCAGAAAATATGCATTTACATTCTACCAAAGTGTCTAAAATAGTTGCCCAGGGAGGCTGAAATTCAATTTGAGACCTTGTATTCACTTGGCAGAGCACATAATTAAATATTTTGTGCCACAAAATTAACCAGAGAGTCTCAGGGGTATTGGTAAGAGGAGGCTTAGAATCAGCCATGAGAGCCAAACTAAGACCCATTTCCCAGGCAAGCTATTCAGTAAATATCAGGAAAAAAAATCATTGCATTCATATATGGGTTCATAATAATTTTTGTTACTATTTAACTTTACCGGTTATCTGCTTACCTCAAAGGAAGAGGTTATTGGCTGTGTGGATTCATATGAGTAACCCTGATAGCAAGTTCTGCTCTTGACCTGAGGCTACTGCTGACAGATCAGAACTGCTTGTGACTGAAGTAACCTGAGAAAACAGCAGGTAAAAACCAGATACAATTACAACAGATCAGACCTCATGACCAGTGACTGAAAGCTCCTAAAGTGATTTTTTTTGCCATTTTAAAGTCTCTGGAGGCCTTACCCTGCAAGGAGTTCAGTGTTTCCAAAAAGCAAGCCAAAATACCTAAGGTCTTTAATGTCAAAATGTTCAGTTTGATTTCCACACGTTCATGTTTGAAAACCTGTTTGAGTAAAATCTCTAGGATATGGCCCAATAATAGTTCCTAGCTATAAAATTTAATAATCATACTTGATATTTCAGTGTCGTCTTCTATCAAAGACTCTCAAAACGTTTAGCAAACCTTCAAGCTCCTTTCACTTTGAGAAGGTAGTTTCCCTCATTAGCCAGAGCGCAGCACATACATAAGAAAATAACGCCTTTTTCTACACCTGAGACAAACAGGTGTTTCTCTAACTCCTCTGAGTGCGTAGGACAGTCTGGTTTTGCTGTCAGCAAGGACTGTTCCTCAAGGAGAAGAGACAAAAACCTACATATGCGAACACTTACCTGCTTTCCCTTTTGAGATGCTTATTCAGGTTTGTGGCACAGAACCACCTAGGGATGATGCCATCACCAGCTGGTAGGTCAAGGGCATCTTGGTCATTTAGTCTGCTAAGAGATGCCCTTCTACAACATACTGCCACTTCTGCCCGTGTTTGAAAACACCATTTTTTCTGGGATCAAAAGCTCTGGTAGCAGCATCCTCTGGCTCTGACACAGCAGCACGGTACAAGGAAATAAGGAGAGGGTCCACCTTTGAAGATTTCAAGCCCCAGGTTATAAACCCTGTGCTGCAGAGAGAGGGGACTGTCCCCTGACACCTGTCCTACCTGCTTGGAAGGGACCCTTCCCATGGCAGGGGCAACCAAAGGGCAAGTACAACCTCCCTGACCTGGGGCTGCAGCTCTTGCCCAGAGGCTTCCAAAGGTCTTGGGCTGTTCTTCTCCAGGCCCCCAAATCACCTTTCCTTGAAGGCAAAGTTGTGGGAACTCCTAAAATGATGGGAACAGTCTCAGCTTGGCCTAGGGTTATGGGGCAGGGACGTGCACCGTGGCACGGCCACAGCAGGGCTTGGCATGCCCAAGAAGTGGTGCCAAAGCGGGCCATGAGGAGCCCGTAGGCAAGAAGAGGCGCTCCACGCTTGAGCGTTTCTTTCCCCGTGGGGCTCTTCTAGAGGCTGAAGGAGAAGGGGGACAACCTCGGTGGGGCGCCTTTGGAAGGGGGAAGAATAAAACCCACCCCCCAAACTTTAAAGCGGGGGTGTCGCTGCCGCCGGCCCCTCACACCCCGGACAGAAAAACGGACCGGAAATCAGCACCTTTCGCTCCGTGGAAGGTTCTGACGTTTTTGGTTATTCTGACTCGGGTGGACACACAGACACACAGACACACACACACACACAGAGACACACACACACACACAGAGACACACACACACAGACACACACACACACACACAGACACACACAGACACAGACACACACACACACGCTCCCGAGGCGCCACAGCGCCCCCTGGTGGAGCGCCCCGGCCCCGCCGCCTGCCCGCGCCCCCGCGGAGCGGCGCGGAAGCTGCCGAGCAAAATCCCGCGGCTGCTCCCCCCTCAACTCCCTTTTTTGGGGGTCGTTGCAGCGTTATATGCAGTTGAGGAAAAGCTGCAGCTGGGGGTTGTTTCGACATTAATTACGGCGCTCGGGGGTGCTGCAACAAGGGGGTCTCTTCAACATTATAAGCGGTGTTAATTAACATGTCACTACAACACACACACACACTCATCCTCCCCGAAATTTGCCTCAGATGCGCTAGGCATTTTACTCTTCAAGCCCAGCTGGAGGCTTTTGGGCACAGGCATTAATTTCACCCGCACGTGGGGGAGTCCAAACCAGCCCCAAAAGAAGACCCCCTCTGTGGTCTCACCACGTCACCCCCAGCCGACCAACGCCGTGTTATTAAGTCAAAAAAATCACAGGGAAAAATAAATACCAAGTCGGTCGTGTAACAATCACGTGCAAGAGGAAAGAAACAAAAATTAATAGAGCACATTATTTTTATCCATAGTCTCAGATTTAGGGTTGTTGTGCCTTTTTTTTTCTTCTTCCCTTTCTTTTTTTTTCTCTTTTAAAACAGCTGTTTCCAAATAGTTTTGACCTTGAATCACACATACCTTAGAATGGCTCACAACCCTTTGAGGAACAGCCCCCAGGCTCCAAACCGTTCCATGGCTAAAGCAGCCTCCTTGTTGTTAGCTGCCAAACAATAGCCATTGTTCCTGGAGGAGCTAGCCAAAAATAATACGATATGCAACTGCCTTCCCACTGTTGTCTTTGCAAAAGTACTTATAAGTTCCAGAGATGACTTTATGGATGGCGTACAGCACAAATAAACCAAATCGGAGCAGAACAACTTGAAAAAGCATGTAGAAACAGTGGAAGTGGGTGGAGTAGGAATAAGAAAGTGGTAGGGGATGGAAGAGAATAAAAACATTACGAGGAAGAGTTTGCATTAAAAGATAGTGAAGTGTTTAAGTTGAGCAGCTGTTTTTATGTTGTTGTATAGGTGAAAACAAAATACAAATATTTGAATATCATATGGTTAAGACTTGCATATTACTCTTGAGCAGGGTAGCTGTGCTTTTGCACCTTAAATGGTGCTTTTATGTGGCTCTGATTTCAGAAAGAAACTAGTTGCAAGGGAGGAAAAAGATAGAAAAGGCTAAAAAATTGAGAAGTTTTCTCTTTTAGACTTTTTTTCCTCTTCAGCTTTTACCACAGCTTTGCCAGTGTTGGTTCTCAAGACACAAACACCAGTTTGAATGAGTATTTGTGAGGGAACATGAAGTGGCTACCCCCCTCCTGGCTGGGGGAAAGAAGTGGTGAGAAGATGAATTATCTGGAAATTATAGGCATCACAGACACACAATTAAATGCACACAGCCTGTGGCTCACGGGCAGTCTGTGCTCTATTCAAAACTTTGCAGAAAAGCATATAGGCAAAAAAAAAAAAAGGGAGTTGATCCGAAGTGCCTCCTTAGTTATTGAATTTATTTCCTAACTGCTGTTCAAAAAACACCAGTGAAGGATCAACGTAGCTTTTCTGCTATCAATAGTCCAGGCTGCAAGAGAGGCGTCTTGGTCAACCAGTGGAACTTCATATTGCTGTTGTCTGTGCTTACATTTTCTGATATAAAATAAAGATCGTACATCTTCCATCGGCAATACATTTATCTTACCGACAAAGCAAGCCATGAAAGAAAGAACAAATCCACATGCATACTGTACACTGGAAGAAAGTTTGAGTTTCAAGTTTTCTTCCCCATTTCTACTTCTAGTCATCAGTCTCAATTCTAGGTCCTGCCGCAAATTTAGAGCTGAACTTTGATCTAAATCCTGAAGCAAAGGTGTAGGAAACCCCAAAATGGGCTCAGAAAAGCCACCTCGACTATTTCAGATGAAAGTTAATTTTTTTAATTTTTAAAATCCAGTTTGACATGCTGGCAAGTACTGAAGCTCATGTTTCCATGATTACATGGAAACATGTTACCCAGTTACAACATATTTATTAACCACAGCATATTTATTGCTCACAACATTTTGCAAATGCTGGTTATAATGGGCCTCTGTTTAACCATTACTGGTGATTTGATAAATAACCTGCAGTGTTAGAAGGTCACAGAAGAATAATAGAGGAACACTGTGGGAGGGGAAAAAGAGGAAAAATCCTGAATCCCAAGTGGCCAGCAAGACCAGACTGCGGGAGACTCAGTTATGCTCTCTCTTTAAATATGACCATCCCTTATAAGGGAAAAAAAACATGATCAACATAAAGCACCATCTCTAGGCAAAGCCTGTGCCATTTAGATGCACCCTCCAAGCTCTCTCCCTCATGGCATGTCTATATACTCATCGTAAAAGTATGTGCCACTGAAGGTACAGCTGCAGAAACTTCCTCCTCAGGGGAGCCAGAATCTATATGTCTAGAGAAACAAGCACATGTGTCCAGGTCTGACCACCCCAGTCCAAGCTGCTTCCAGAGCTGAAGAAAAGGGAAACGACTTGGAGGAAACTGTGTGGGACATCATCCCGTCAGTGTGCTCTTGTCATCAGCTAGAAAAACTCCAAACAAACTAGTCACAAGGGAAATGAGGTTGATCTGGTCATTATGTTGACAGAAAAAAATGGATTTCCTTTCAGTGGTGGTGGTGCCTTTTAGGAGTTCCTGGTTTGTTTTGCTTAGTTACTGGGGTTTGGAGTTTCCCAATTATCAGAGCACTCACAAAGCACTCCTACGTTCTCTGTCTGTGCAAGTGAGTCCCATCTCCTATTCCCCCATGAGAAAGGCTTGCTTTTTTTTTTTTTTAAACAAATTGATAAGATGGAATTTTCCCATACAGTTGCTATCAGGGAACTGGAACACTGCATGGCATGTTAGCGATGAAAAAATGTGCTTACGCTCTTTCTAACTTGGACTAGCCCTCCAGATGTTCCTCCTCCTCGTCTCAGGGTCAGAGAGAGACAGAGAAACATCTCCCAGGCTCCAGCACTGGCATTGCTGTAGCAAATGGCAGATGCGGCCTCGTGCCCTGGATTTGGTCCATTTGCACATCTGCCTTAACTGATGGGGAGTTTCAACGAAGCAGTAAAAAAAACAGTAGCTGAAGGAATGAAAAATGAAGTGCTGTGTTGAACATCAGTAACAACCTCACGAAACCCATGCTCTGTATCTTATTTGTGTATTGACTCGTACGCTTTGAGGAGCAATCAGTAAACCCTGATTTCCCTCAGACAGGCTGAAGATACCCGAGATGTGGGCTTGCAATGCAAAGTATGCTCATGCTGGGCCTCACATGGGAGGGTTTTCCTGTGGGAAAGCAGCAAGGGGCAAAAGGGAATTCACCGCTTGCTAACACAAAACACCTAAAACTCCCAAAGGGTTGAAGAGGAGATTTTAGGCTTGGACAAACAATGCAGTCCTACATTAATTTCATAATTAACAGAGGGCTTCCTGCTACTCGGCTCCACTTATGGTGAGCTTTTGGTTCTCTGTGGTGTTGGGAGCAGCCAGGGCTTTCCAAGGGCAGGCAGCCCAGCACAGCCGGCAGCGGGCCACCACCTCTCTCAATAACGTGCCGCTATGGGCGGGCAGCGTGGGCCAGCTCAAGGGCCTCGCTTCCTGCCATTGTTATCCCTACAGCCCTGGAATTTCATCCAAATGGATTTGACCCCTTTGCTAAACAGCCCGTGCATACCTCCCTGGTTAGGGGATTCCTGCGTGTGGAGAGGACGTGTTGCTACGGACCCAACTCCAGGTTTGGCGTGCAACTTTGAGGAACAACAGCTCGTCCATCCAATGGGGAAGGGGTCCATTCGTCTCGGGTGCACTCCACCAGTGGTGACTGCTGAAGGGAAGAGAAGATAGAGCACAAAGGATGCGGTTCTTCACCCAGTTTGCACTTGCTTGCAGAAGAATTTTAGTAGGTGCCACTTCTGCCCTATGCTCCAGGAAAATCTGTTATTTCAAATTCTCAACTTCTATTCCAGGGTGTCCCCTGGAGGGGTTGGAAATGTTAGGACCACTTCTCTCAAAACTTGGATTCCAACTTTCCGTGCCTGTCTTAAATAGAAAGAATGAACAAGGAAGCCTTCCTACCTCTTTTTTTCTCTCCTTTCCTCCTTGCAGACTTGGCTCCCTAGCAGATTCCAATCATGCACCTTCTACAAAAAGCCATTTTCCCTCTGAAGGTTCCCCCTCCTCCTTCCCCTCATGACCTCCCAGAAATACCATTCCTCTTCCTTCTCCTGTTCTAAACTTCTGCTCCAAGGCAAACATGGAAACTTTGTAAAACATTATTAACCCTACCTAATGAAATGATCTACAGTTTGCCCTGTATCAATAGATTTTTTGGCATGCCAGGGCCATGGCTTCTTTGTAACAAGAGGAAATGTCAGAGGATAATAATCAGAGATTCTGTTTCAGCAGACTGACCTTCCTCCTAAGAGCATATTAAACACTACTTTGTTTGAATGGATTGCCAGGTACTTTGGGTAGGAACTTCAGTTTGGTGTCAGCATAGCTCTATTTGAAGTTAGTGGCATCATGTCGATTTAAGTCTGGAATCACTGACTCCAATCACTATATGCTGCCATAATGTGACTCTGTATTGTGGCTCTTTCACCTAAGAAAATCTAAATATACCAAAAAATATTAATTAAACCTAAAAATGGGATAAAAACTTTAGCACCACATTTACAAGGAGTGAAACTGAATATTGAAAAGAGAAGACCCAGGTACTCCATGATATCCACTGCTTCTGGAAGGGTGCATGTAAAAACACGTCTAGACTGGATTGTCAGTACGACAGCACAGCAGAAGTCAGGGGAAATGGTTGTCAGAGAGCACTTTTGATGGCCAGGTCGTAGGGGTCTCATGTCAGATTACCCTCAAATAGGAAAGTATATAAACCAAAAGCTACTCTTAAAACACGTGAAGCTAGAAGCCCTGGCCAGAACACTCCAGACTTATCAGAAGTGGATCTGGGTCTCCTGGCTCCTGGCACAAGACCCTCATTTCATTCCCTTTGTTTTCACTGGGCTTTGGATCAATACATGCAAAAAACGTTTCCTCTGCACTGGGCTTTAACTCTGGCCATCCCTTCAACTATGCATTCCCGCACAGTCACATGCTGTTATTATGGTTTTAATTAGTAAAGGTTACACAGCTATATCTATTGTTTCAGTAAAGTTTTGGCCACAAAGTTCACATGGTCATACTGAGCTGAAAACCAAGGTTATCAAGTAATCAAGCTGAGCACATTTGTTGTAATTACAGCTCCCTATTTGTTTTATTCACACACATTCACCTTCCTCTGCTGCCCTGCCTTCTCCCAAACCCTACTGCCAGCTTACCAGCTCGGAGCAGTTTATCGTTGCTTTGTTGTGAGCCGTGACCCTGCATCGTGTAGGCAGCTGAATTAAATCCTATCGCTGTACCAATCTAAGCTGACACTTTGACAGGGGTCTGTCTCGGCAATGACGTGGCAATAAGTGATGTTACAGCAAAGAAGGCACCATTTGAACGGACGGAGCACATTGTTTGTGCCTGCGCCGCACGGGGTTCAACTTCAAGCCAGGTTGCTGTTAGCCAGCTCTCAATTGATTGAGAGTTCTTCCTGTGCCAAAACAATTAGGAGAGATAAAATGGGATTTGGATGTTCTTCCCCTTTCTCTTTCACCCAGACTCTAAAGAGACAAACAGCTTCATCGCACATACACACAATCAGGTATTTTGAAACAGAAGTGCACATAGAAGACTGAAATTCAGGAACGAATTCTGCTCTTAGTCACGTGTAAACTACACCAAAAAACTTTCCTCTTTTACTGGAAAAAAAGATTATATCTGATAATCTACGTAAAGCGATTATTACTGGACACATAACTCCTTATGGTTGTTTTCTTATTTACTTTTCACCTGTCTTGGACTCTGTCATTGAGCAAGTCCATTTTACTTTTGTTTTCAGCCTGTTTTTTGGTTCTTAGGAATTAGCATGAGGTCGTTATGTTTGGATTGCTGCAATGAATGTCGATATTCAGAATTTGCAATAGATTAGCTTAAAATGGCTTACTAATTGATCTAATTCAATACTTGGAAACTCTTACGTGGACAGTCTTACCTATTTAAGCCTTGCTTGGTTCAGCTTAATTATGCTTTTTAGAGATCCAGCTTACTAATAAGCATAGTTTGCTACTCCACTCTGCTTTTCACTGTCTTTAAATGCCATGTTGAAAAACAGTGGCATTAAAAGTACTTCAACTTGTGTTCCTTTTGTTTGTATTCTGCCCAGCAACCCATTAGGTCCCATGTATTCCTCAGAAGCAAAATGAAGACCAGAATCTTTTTTTCTGCCTTCTGCGCTCTAATTATGAAAAAAAAAACCCCAACAAACCACCCAGATTTCCTTATAACTAAATGACACCAGAAAGCAGAGCCTAAACACCAAGCTGCCCCCACAGTTCACACTAAAAAAAAAAAAAAAAATTGGAGCTTGGAACACAGCTATTGTACTCCATAAAAACAGTCCAGTGCACAGTCCACAATTAGCTCTCACACTTGCAGTGTCAAGGAAGTGTACACCCAGGTTTGACCTTAGTTTAGGTGTCAGGCTAAGACTACACACGTGGTTAGGTACTCAGGTGACACATGGCAGTTGGTAAAGCCCTCAAGCATCTCTGGAATGGAATCAAACCAGGTGACCAAGAGGTGCTAGGCAGGGAGTACCAGTGTCTTCCTGGAACAACAGCCTCTTCCCAGAGACCAGCTTTTGTTCTTTAACTTCCTCCACTAATTTATTTCTCCACAGCTTCTCCATACAGAGGAGCCTTAAGGAGCTCCTCTTGAGCTCTTTAGCTTGAGAGAAAAGGATGCCAGCTATCCTCAAATCCAGCAGTGATCCCTTCCTCAAAACCTGTTTCACACAAGGTTTATTCATGGGCTACACAGGTCTATTGTTTAGCAAAACACTTCATGCCTGTAGCAGTGTGGCTAACTTCTTTTTTTATAAATGCAACCACAGAAAAATCACATTCAGTTTAATGAAATAGTAAGATCTATCCTTTTCTCAAGAATCAAAGGCATTTCAAATACAGTGGTGAAATCAGAATTCTACAGATCTCAAAACGAATGGACCCAAGTCCCCTGAGACAACTATTCTTGGAATTCCCCCCCAAAAATAAGGAAAAACATGTAGGGAATTCTCTGATAAGAGACAGAGGTCAGATCTGATAGAACAAAAATTGTCCATTTACTCTCTCTCAGAAAAATAAGGAGGACAATATGTTCAGGATTCCTCAAAAAACTTGTGCAAGAACTAACTTACTTTGGAAACAGAATGGTAATTAGTATCCTTCTTCTCAAGCATCTGTTTTGCTTTCCCAAGTAATGTGTTTTAAGCACAGTATTGATTAGCTTTGATTTAATGCAAGTTTTTCTGTGACTACTCACTCATAATGATGAAGAGTTTCTCCTCAAATGCAAATAAGAAGCAATATTCTTTTAAAGCAGTAGGTACCAAACCATATGACGACTTGTGCCTGGAATTTGACAGTTCAGAAGTTAAAAGAAAAAAGTTATTTATTCTTAATAAAAACAAATTTTGATTCTCTCTTCCTACATTATGCCTACTGGTTTTAATTCCCTCTCTTTCATATTAGCAAAAACTGTAGATATCTAAATTGGGCAGTGGATGGAGACAGGGTGCCATCGCTTGTGCCAGCTAGGTTGCATGAGGATACTCTACAACTGAAATACAGGCGATAAAAAGATCATGTCCACCTTCTGACAGTGACCCTTCTGAGACGAGATCCTGTTCATTTTCTGTTTAGCTGACTTTATGTTACACACTCTGCAAGTAGAAGTAAGGCAGACCAATTAAATCCCTTGGTTGGTATTTTAGAAAGCTCTTTTGTTTAGTTGATTGGTTTTCGTTTCCCCCCCCCCATGCATAGCATTCTCTTTCTGCCTCTGCTATTCAGTTTCTCCAGCTCAGCTTCTCCATCTCTTTCTTTAATGCCAACCATACAGTAAGGAAGGAGCATAACAGAGAAAGATTTAGAAGTTCCTTAAAACCAAACCATTTTGCTAAATCTATCTGTGCATTCCCAATTTCTGTGAGTACAACATGAGGATGAAGATACCTCTAGAAAGCACCACGTTCCTTCACAGCCTTTGAGTCACCTTTTCAATTCTTTTCTTTCACTTTGTGTGAAAGAGTTCAATGAACTTAAAAGAGCATTTCTTATTAGAAATTTTAAGAAATGCTTAAAAAACCTCACAGTGGTATGGGGACACGAATGAGAACTCTGTGTAATGGATACAAAATATTTTAGCACTGGAGATGACGGCATGGACTTACTTTTTATTCCACAACTTGCCTTTGCTATTTTCTCTTACAATCTCCTGCATGCCATCAACATTCACAGAGCTCTTCTCGTGGTGAGCTTGCAGAGGCAGTACAGACAGTAGCCTTTTCCTGCAACAGAAAGCCAGCTTTTATTTATGCCATGAGTATTCTACGCTACTTAAAGATGCCAAGTTGCTGGGTTGTGCGGTGTCGGGGGGGATTTTTTGTTTTGGGTTTTTTTATTTTCAGTGATATGTGTTCTAGAAAACATTCTTGGTGTCTCACAAGGAGGGAATATAAGTAATAGTCATCTTTAAAGAAGTGAAAACTGGCACATGAGTAGCAGTAGTGCCTCATGCAGTATAATTGCTGGTATTTCAAAAGGTGTCTGTGTAAGCATGGATGTCTATAAGGCACCCTGCTGTCTGCATGCTATTTGAAAGTTGCTGTGGTTTTGTGTGATTTTTTTTTTTTTTTTAGCTTTTATCTTCTCTGTAAAAGCAACAATTTAACTGTAAAGGAAAGCTTGGCAGGCAATTTAGCTTTCCAGTAACAAAACTATGGTCTTTTATAGTGTCTGATACCAGAAAAGAGCAAAGAAAATATGGTGATAAGTTCTGAGAATTATTAAAAAAAACCAATTCTAAAATCCTGTGGCCCTTTCTGTGGAAAAAAAAAACCCACAACAAAACACAGTTATGCAAGAGAGGAACAAACAATTAATTTCTACTGAATCATTTTTTACTGAAGTTTCCTCAAGCAACATATCTAGATTATCCATTGTAACCTCAAATAGGTTCATAGGATCAAACAGGATCAGCCAGCCCACGCTGCTGCTAAAGCAGTCAGCTATGAACATAGGGGTTTTAAAAAATAAATCTCCCAATTTGTTTTGTTTATATCTTAACTCCCACTTACAACTAGACAGCCGCCTCCTCCTCTTCAAGCTTTTGAAAACAATTACATTTTACTTTTTTTTTTTCCTTTTTTAAATACAAGGGTATTTATTTAAAAGATGACAGAACATGGAGCTTTCCCATCATCCAGTACCCAGTGAAGAAGGCAAGGAAAGAAAAACCTCTCTTGGTAAATAAATACATTAGCACATACATGAGAGGACATGTAGTGACAATGGAAACATTGACATCTGACTTGTATCAGTTAAGTTCAGGGAAAACAGGTAAAAATTGCTATTGCCTTTGACAGAGTTATGCTTTTACCATATGGAATTACAATGATGTAAGCCAGGATTAAGTGAGCTCATAATCAATCTTTTAAATCTAGTCAAAAGAGATGTTGGGGAGCAGTACTGTTGACCAGTAATTATAGTTTAACTGAGACATTACTATGAACAAGAAGTAGCAGAACAACTCGGGAAAAAAACCCAAAACATTTCTGGCCCAAACCAAATCTCCCTCAAACCAAAGTCTTCACTTGCGGGTCTGACATGCTGTTCTTCACATATAACAAACTTGACTTTAAGCCCAGGAGAACTTAAGAGTTCCCAGGAAAGAAAGTGGCTCAACAACAGAGTCATAAAAAGCTAAGAAAGTCCACATCATGTGCCGAGCTCTGAACTAAATGTCTACTCAGGGAGTGAGCTAATGCATAACACGATGAAGTAGGAAGTTGCTAATGACAGACAAGCTCCAAATTGAATTGTTACTGGGGATTCTTAGGTGCCTATCAGATGAAAAAATAATTGCAGCAAAGGAAAATATAAGAAAACTTAAGGAAAAAAAGGCCATTCTTATGGTCTCTTGGACATGGAATAGTCTTCCTAGCAAAGAGCAATTGCCTCATCTTGAGTCACTTTTCCAAAGCTTTGTTAAATCAATTGAAAATACACCTCCTAAAAAAACAGAATTGCTTTGGCAAGGGGAAAAACATGGTGATCCAAAGGGTCTTTTCTATCTCTAATTACCATGACCTCAGCTGGACATGCCCAAAAACTCTTAGAGAGGAATGTGTGTTAACACTTACGTGAGGACATGGGTCCCTGGGGAGATGAATGTGCAATTGCTCCAGCAAAGAAACATCATCTAACTAGTCAGGAATGAAAAGATTTTGTACACAGAGGCAGTAGTAGTTCAGTTGGGCAATTTCTTGGGTTTTTTGTTGTTGTTTTTTAAAATTACCATCGGCAGTATCCCAATGTAATCCAGGTAATCGATTTCAACTAGGTTTTCTCTCCCAGTTAGCAATGAACATCCCAGATTTCAAATATTTTTAAACTTTAATTAAATTAATTAATTAAATTTAACAGTTTAATTCAGCAGTGTTTTATAATATTTTTTTTTAAAATTTATATCATTACCAGTTAAGTAAAAGTTTAGTTTGGGAAGAAATTGCAGCATGTTTCAGATATTCTCTTCACTGAGGATGGCTGCCCTCCAAAAATCGAAGACCGTAGTAATAATTAGGGCTGATTGAACACCTATTGTTAAGACTACTTAAAGCAAAACAAAAATTTCTATCAGCATTATAAATGTTTATATACTGTCTGCTGGAAAGTTTGTAGCTGCAAAAAAGCTTTTAGAAAAAAACATTTCTGTTTTTGCTTAGTTTTCAAATAATAAAGGCTTTTTTTTAAATATAAACGTTTTCAGCAACATTATGTAAGTTTTTTGTTTACAGCTTTCTATTCAACAGGCATATAAAAATGTCATAAGAGATTTAAAAAAACCCGCTAACTTCAAACCACATCTATTAAGTATTTCCTGAGAGGGAAAAGGAATTACTGACATTTTTATTGTTATATTTTTAAGAAGAAGAAAGCACAACTGCTTTGTTTCAATAGCAAGTTCTGAGGACTTGTCAGAACAGACATTACTAAGCAGTAAAGCAGTGATAGTTGACTGCAATTAGATTCACCTGAAGAGCTTATTGTATAACCAGTGTAAACCTACATGATTAAACCAAATCAAAGGATTAACATAAAAATCAGCACAGGAGCATATAACCATGTCAGACCATAGGCGTGTTGTGTCACCGGCTTCTAGTGTCCAAGGCAAAGACCTGGAAATAGTATCAAGAACAGAGTTATTAAGAAAGATGAAGAGGCCTCCCTGACCTCCGCTTGACATGAAGCAGCAACAGGATGCTCTCTAAGTCTGAAATCAGGGAACCATTTTGTAGTTTTAAGGTCTTTCCCACCCCAAAGCCTGCCCACCACCATCAAGGTGGCATTCAGTCCTAAAACTTGCTGAGGCTGTGAGGACTAGAAAAGCACATACCTGAGGAACATAAGCCTCTGGCTCTTGGTATTAGCTTTGTCAGTGCTGAAGATAAATATCTGAAGAGAAAAAGTTTAGTTTGGGATTTTTCTGGTCTTAAAATAAGGAAAAAACTCCTCCTGCTTGGTGCTCCACAGTGATGATTCTTTTTTTTAGTCTAGTGACACTCAAATTGCCTTAAAAGCTAGGATGAGAAAGGCTACATTTGAAAGGAAGATCAGGGTATGAGCTTCTACCCAATCTCTGAGGGAGGTGGAGATTTATTTTTTTTATCATCATCAGTACTTTGTTATTGTCTTGAGATTAGCCTTAACAACAAGAGCTATTTTTGAAACCGAAACATGAGTGAAAAACGTTTGGGTAGCAAGCCAAAGTTTCCTAGGGCACTGCTCCTTAGTTGGGTTTTAAAACATTCTAGAAAACACTTCAAAACATAATTGTTTCTTACCTTTCTTCTTTCTTTAAAGAAGCAATATACACTGTTAGAAGCAGAGCAACGCTCCTTGGTAAGGCTGAGCCACAGCAGGGGGGAGATGCCCATTTGTAGCTGAAGGCAGGCAGGGCATCCCCAGCTCCAGCATCAGGAGCCTTTGGCACCGCAGAAGAAACACAGCCCTGCCAGAGGCACCTCAGGACACTCCTTGCCCTCCAGGTGAGTGAAAGGACTGCAGGTCAGAGACCCACCCAACCTTTTAGGGTCACTAATTACTTAGCAGCACCTCTAAGCCCAGATATGCAGCACAAGTAGGAGTGCAACAGGTGGAATAAATTGCTCCTTTCCTCTCTTTTCCCTAAGAGATCCTTGACAGCTCTATGATCTGGATCTTGTGTTTTACATTGCCCAGCCTATACCCACTAAAAATATGGTTTGGTTTGTTTCTGAAGTCACAATAGGTCTATATGCTTAAGAGAGGTCATGTGTACAGTCATATATATGAGTATTCTAAAAATCACCATACATATGCATATGCTCCCTACGCTCTGCGTTACTCTACAAACAACGCTCTTATTAAACGTAGCTAGACTGTGTTTCTAAAAAATATCAAACTGATTAGACTGCACAGGATAGACACATATCAACAAGGAACTTCAGTATGTATCCCACCTTTAACTCATTTAAAGTGACACGCACACAGCTGAATATGCATTTTACACATCTCCCTGTACGATTTGTAAGGAATTGCTAGAAAATAAATCAGGAATTTACTGTTTCATTTGCTCAATTTGGAATATGCAGTTTAAGTTTAGTATGACAGTTTAATGAACATAAGATAAAATAAACGTGTTTCTCTGCTGTTACAAAAATTCTCATGGATTAAAAAAAATGCAATTGACAATTTTTCTGAGATGGTTAAGGAAATGAGTTTCTCCTATCAGCAGAATGGGATTTTTAGAATGCCATTACTCTATGCAGAGAAGATAGTGAGCACGTGCTCCCAAAAATTTAATGTGGCTTTACTTGTATCCTTAATTGAGATAATTAAGTGCATACTGGATTAAAAATGTTGTTCTACAAAGATCCTGCCAAGTCTACAAATGTCTTAATGTCTACAATATTACCGTTCAAGAACGGCCTTGAGAGTTTGGTAATGATTTCCTAAAAAGGAATATTTTTTTTTTCTTCTCAAAACTGAATTCATTAAGAAAACCCTAAAATAAAAATATACCACCCCCCAGCATCTACCCAACTGTATATTGGAAATAAATTATGAATTTGCACTTCACAAAGTGCAAATTCAGCCCATGTTTTGTACATTCAGCTGGGGTTTTTGTACATTGCCCTTTGTTTGCTGCTGAGCTTCTCTGCACCTGTTTCATACTGTACATATTTGGAATTTTTCTGTATTCTTTATCATTTCAAAGACAGGAACATAAACATCTCTGCTTTTCCTGAGATGACTGTGTGCAAGTGTGTGTATGCATCACTGAAACTTCCTAGACTCAAATGCTGTTTTCTCTTGCCAGACACCCCGTGGGTCTTCCTGAACAGCAGGCATCTTTTTCAATAGCAACTTGGAGCTACTGGGGGAAAATAGAAGGTCATTTTCTAAGACAGGATGCCAAGAGGACAGGAATTGAATGGTGCTGGCTGGCCACGAGACGCCATGCAAATCAAGAATGCAGTGTGGTCCCCAGGGAAATAGCTCATGAGCCTGGAGTATATGATAAACCTGCAACCAAAGCCTTCTTAGGCAACTGCGATAACAATGTGTCACATTCCAGAGGAGTCAAAAAACAAAGGTTGCAAAAGTCCTTGCAAAGCAGGGCTCCCTTAGACATCTGCGCTTTCAAGGAAAAGGAAAGATTTGAACAGTTTTGTCACTTCTGGCTATTTTCTGAAAAGAAAACAAAACAGTTTAGGGTTAGTCTGTCTCAAAACCCCCGAGTAAATGACAGCAAAAAGTAGCTGTAAGAATCTTTAACCTTCAACAGGTTAAAAAAATTATATATGCACGTGCACCCGTACATATTGAAAATAAAGGAAATGCCACATTCAGGAAGTGGTAAGCACATTTCCACAGCACATTACAAATAACTACTTGTCTGAATGTAGTGTTAGCCACCAGCTAGGACAATTAAACCCACCTCTTCAAATTGGCTTTCTTACCCTTTTCATTTAGGCATCGCACTACTAGCATAGATAAGTAGTCACTTCATTGCTGCTTGGAAATTGAGCATAAACAGTCTGAGATACTTACTCCTGCTATTATTTGCCACTGTTCAGTGACTAACAAGCAGATCATGAAATAACTACAGCAAGTATTTGCTATTCACTATTAATTATTGATGCTGGCTGACTGGCTGAGTCCCACAGGCTTCGGGACCAGCGGGGAAAGGAATGGGAGACCAAACAAAACACCCTTGCTAAAGTGAAAGACAAAATTCCACCATGCAGGTAATGAAGTATATGATGCAGCACAAGATTCCACAGGAGAAGCATAACTCGGTGTCCTTCTGAGAACCAGGGAAGGAAATATCAAGAGTGCCCCAGACGTCAGAAAGCAGCTACATTGCACTTTTGTGAATCAGATGAAGCTCACTACCCCGCTCTGCTTTCAACCTCGAGGTTTGCTGCTTCCCTTTTAGGTCTGAAGCACCCAAGAGCTCATTTGTTTCTTTGTTCCAGGTATTCCTGCCAACAGCAGTACAAACAACACAGATCTTTGTGGTGTCGCTTTGTAAGAATTCTTTGATACCATCAGAGATTGCTTCTCCCTAGCAGAGTATCACGGTGCACCTCACAGCACACCACTTCAACAGCAGGATAAAGGCCCTTGTGCCAAGGCCTAGAGCTAGAGGACAATTAGCTGAATTGTAACAGAAAAATAAGCAGAGAATAAGAGCAGAAAAAAATAAATCATTTGGCAAAAAGGACCCAAACTATTCTATTCCGGGTAGGAAAGCTGTATACAAAAAAAGCAAGTGCTAGGAAGAGTGACAAGACAGCAACTGAGCTAAACTGTGTCAAGGCTGCTTCTTTCACAGGGACCCCCAAGAACTAGTAGAGCTGTTCAGTAAGGCTGAGGTAGGCACTGCACCTTTATTTCTCAAAGGTATCCAGAATTTATGCACAGGTGACTACGAAACACAATTCCACAGGAGAAAACAGCTACAAAGAATCGCTCTAGAAACAGAGCTGCTGTGCAAGGGTGTAATGCCATATGACCAGAAAACCATCAAGGTTCATATATATATAAGGTAGGTGTCCAGTACAATAACTTCCATTTCTGGCACTGTTTCTGAAGGCATCTTTTTGCCCAACTGCCAATATTGCTGTTTATTCAGTGTTCTATTTCTAACTCCAATTGCATGATGTCCTCTCACAGACCTTGAAGGACAATATTTAGACCAGACTATTTTAAAAGTTAAATAAAGATTACCAAGTTACTAGCTATTCTCATCTTGCAAGGACTGAAAATTATCCTCAAACACTCCAGCAGCTTCTAATTAAGAATACAGAAAGTGTCAACCTGATCAGATAAACTGCTAAAAATCTATTTAACAAGTGCAATTTGCCTGCATAACTGTCTCCTGAAGAAAAACCCAAAGGTTGCCATTAATCTTACTTTCTGTTTTCAGAAGTGCATTTAAAACAATCAGCCCTTTGCCTCACCGGTAATCCACATAGTGACAAAGCTTTCCCCTTCTCCTCTGCCCTCCCTCTGTGCTTCTGAGGAAATGTGGAGCTACAGAAATAAAGTTAGTTGTAATGTCAGTCATTCACTCTCAGACTGTTCCTTCCCTTCCTCCCAAATAACATCCGCCTGCAGTAGTGTGCCCACTCTGGACAGACAGAAGCAGCTGAACATCCACTGGACAGTTAAGAGGACTTACATGGTTTGGGAGGTCAGGACATTTTGTTATTTCCATTACTAGAGAAAACACAGTCCTTGCGAATACCTGAGCTGTGCAAGAATCACAGGTCTCCTTTCCTCCATCCCATGCCCACTCCACGACTCCTGGGCAGTTAGCTGATTTTCCACCAAAGTTCAAATCTCTAGGAGACTCTTTCTCTCAAAGTCTCACACGCACCAGAAATGAGTATGAATCCTGGGTTGGCTGTGAAGTCAGAATTTTCCCCAGCATTCCGGGTTGCTCACATTTAATTTTCCAGTTCAGACTCACCTGCATAGATTAATATATTTGGGAAAAAACAGAATAGCACATTAGAATGGTGATGCAAAGCCTGCAAACAAAAATTAGATCATTTTTCTATACAGATACTCCCTATAACTAAACACATGTATTCATCACAAACCTGTTTGTAGATCTCACTCTTGGTTTCTATTTCCCCATACTCAAAAACCTCCTACACAATTATTTCCTATATGATTCTTTCCTTCCTACCCACCCCAGCCACTGCCCTTCCTGGTAGCACGCCAGTTTTGTTATTGTTCAAAGGTGAAAAACAAATTCTATCTCAGGAACTCACTCTGGCAAAGCTTGACCTGAAATGATTAATTTAAGAAGAGTGAAAAGGCTCAGTACAGGAGCCTTCAAGCAGGGCCAGTAGCCCTGATACAGCACAGAAAGTCACAACCATCACCCTTCTTTTCCCTTATTTACAGTGATAGACCTGACAGTCCTGCAAGTATAGAAAGCTGATCACCTTCAAGAAAGTTAAAAATGTGCCTGGAAGTTAATCATTATGTGTAAGTGCAAGTAATAATGAGGTCGCCCCAAGGATGCTGTGGGGTTTGAGAACGAAAAGTGGGGTGAGCCATTCAGTCATGAACGAAAGTGATGCTTCCATCCCACATAGCCTCAACACATAGCTAAAGATTTCCTCCACTTATACAATTTGTGAAACAATTTGACTAGGCATCTAGGTTGCCCAGAGGCAAACCTACAGCTTTCTTTAAAGCCACCTACAAAGTGAAGCTGAATAATGAAGCTCTCATTATTTGTACCAACTAGAGCTCTGCTTCCCCAAGGATCACTGGCACTCTGTAAAAATTTGACTGTCAAAATTTTGCACTTCCCTTTTCAGCTTACAAGATCAATGCCCTGGTATAATTTTTTCTAAGAAAATAAGCAGCCGCTATATAGAAGTGAATTAGCCTTCATTCAAAACATGTTTTGCAAAAGGTTCGATTTAATTCAGTGCCAACCCAAAGACAGACAGTGATCTTATTTACGAGGGCTAGATCTATTGTCCAGGTCTAATTAGCTGATTATTAGACTTCCCATTTCTGTTATTGCAGATCTTTAATCCTTTTCCTAACATGATGCGCTTTAAAAAATGTTTTCCAAAGAAAGCAGAAGACATTTCTATTCGTCCTAATTGTTCAGGAAATCAAAACATGCCAACATTTTTTCAACTAATTAGCTTGAAATACCTTGTTTGTCACTGCCAGACTGACCCGTAACATCTTTTTCTCGCTCTCTCTATAAATCACCAACTGCTCATTTGCTTCCTTTCACCATCCTACATCACTCAGCAACTTTTTCCACAGGACATTTCCTCTCACCAGTTGTTCATTTGCCCGTAAGAAAACATATCCTAATGGACGCATTGAGCTTTTTTCTCTCCAGATATCGACATAGCATACTACTGTTGATGGCAGAAGTCATTTCTGGAGGAATAAAAGGTGTTGCTTCATGTACACCAAGGGGAGCAGGGGTGTGCAACGTGCCAGCACACTGCAGGCACAGGTAGGCAGGATGCTGAACAACAACAACTTTGTTTTAACTGGATTATTTAAATACTGTGATCATAGGGGTTTTCGGGCATGTGGGGGTACATGTCAGGGAAGCAAGGAAAGACAAAAAGTTTTAGGACTTTGTCACCACTGATTCAGCCAGTAATTAATGTGACCAAACACTTTTTGGAAGTATGCTGACCTCTAACACACTGATTTTAGAGGCTAGTTTTAACAACCCCTGTCCACACATAATCTAGGTTAACCATTCCCACCTAACTGTATGTGGACCCACTTACTTCAGAATTAACTATTTCACATTATGGAAAACACCCATAGGAAGCCAGGCCATACACATCTTTCCCGGGATGCCCCTCTGTTTTTTGAAGTGTTTAAGATTCTGTCTGACCATAAGCAATTTGTTTCTGTAGCCAGTGCACACGGTATGTTTATTCTTCAGAGCCTGAACTACTGTCACAAGAGTAAGGATTTAAAACTACATTAACTCCCCTCCTTTTGACATTGGATCAATGCACCCATGAAGTGTGCAGCAACAAAGAATTATGGGTGAAATGCTTTTACTAATGTATGATTTGCTTTTACTGCTGTGTCAGCGAAACACAGAGTGCTTACTTACAAAAATCAGTGGCATGAAACATCTATCCAAAGCTTTTCTAAGAAAATAAATCAGACCATGCTTAAAATAACAGTAATTCTCCTGAAAAGCTGGCAAATACTATTCAGTACTGAGACAGGGAACACTCCCTCTATCCATAAATCACATATGACACAGAAAACAGCAATAAGGCTTCTTCATATTCTACTTCACTACTCCTTCAGCCCTCGTCTCAAGATACAGAAAATAGCAATAAGGCTTCTTCATATTTTGCTTCACTACTCCTTCAGCCCTTGCCTCATGATACCACTGTCCCAGAAAAATGATGAATGCTTACAGGAAAAAAATTGTTCTGCTGCCAAGCCCATTCAATACACGTCATCTTTCAGAACATAGCTTGGTATGGTGGCATTTGCAATGCAAAGTCATCTGCAAAGGATGAAATCATCAATGTATTTCAAGATACATCCTAGATCATTGAAAAGTTTTGAAGAGGCATGAGTATCTGGGTTTTTTTGTTGGTTTGGGTTTTTGTGTGTGTGTGTGCTTGGGGGGGGGGGGGGGGTGTTGTGGTTGGGTTTTTTTCCTTTTTTCAGTGTATTTTGGTTTAGAAAAACATACCAGAGATTTTAGGATGTGCAGCTCATCAAAATTAAACTTGAAAAACTGTATATTCACTAATTAAAGCTGTGGTACTGCTCATCTAGCTAAGGAATATTGTTAACTTAAGCTATTATCCTAGAATTGCTGTTTTCTAAAATAATCCCATGTCTCAGAATAAGGGATGAGACTATACCAATACACCTTTTTCCCTTTCTCCACTCTACTTGCAACACAAAGTCCTTGTGGCAGAAAAGCAAATGAACAATATCCTGTAAAGTGTTGCAAAAATCTTGGAGCACCTTCAGCTTGAATTTCCCTACTGCTCTCTAGCAGACTGCCTTTCCTAGGGTACCAAGGAACAAAGAGGAGAGGAGATTTTACTATTGTATGCCCATATGATTCTCCTTGCTCCTAAAACCCAAGAACCACATTCTTTGTACTGATGTTTTTTTGTCTGGCGAAAGTCAGTTGTCACATTTCTTTGAATGAATTTATGACCCCTTTTAGCTATTTAAGTCAGACAGCTACTGCAGGTCCTGAAAGCACCTGGAAAAAGACTCCCATGGGTAGAGAGCAGACAGTAACAGTGTTGGGGTTTTTTAATTCGTACTTTTCATAGATTTTATTTTATAAAGTTATTTTTAGGCTGCACGAAGGAAAATTTCTCTCTTCCACAGCTCATTGAAGGAATCCAGTCAATAAGATGCAGCCAAAAGCAAATCCTGAAGAAGAGGTATATTTGACGGTGCTTATGCATAACATATTGGTAATATCAACCATCCCAGACAGTTCAAGACAAATAGTTTTGGATATTTTGAGGCAGGCTCTATTGGAACTGTGGGAGAAGGGGGGAATGATGCAAGGACATGCAAAAGCAGTTATAATTTCATATCAGAATGTAAATCAAACCATTAAAACATGGTTTTAAAAGGAATAAAAAGCTGTTTGAAAGAAAACTATCCTCACTGAAAAAGGCATATGTATTCAGCATAAGTGCCACCAAACGTACCGCATGAATATGACCTGGCACTGCTGAAATTTAGAAAGTCTTAAAAACCTGTTAAGAGCAATTGAATGGCATTCTGTGTGTTACAGGATTTGTACACACCGGGAATTACTCTTTCACCCCAGCTTGCGTTATCCTAATAAGTATATGTATGTATGAGATAATGCATACCTAGAGGATTTTTGCTTTCTATCAAAATACCTCAGCTGGCTACAGTAATGAGAAAAACACATCCCACATTTTTCCTTAGTCTCATACTCACTGCAAAGAGCGAGTTACGGGAGGTCGGGTGAACCAGAAGGGAGCAATGACCAGTGCAGGTAGGTAACAGCCTTTCAGAAGAGTCCCACTGCAAAACCCACGTGAAGAACCTGTGAACAAGAAGGCCATACAGTAGCACCTATTAGTGAATTGAAAGTATTGAGAAACAAGCTAGACTTAAAGCTGTTCACACCTAAACCTTAGGTCAAACTTTTAGGACACACTATCACTCCCTGGGCTGTTTGTGTAAAGTAGAGACCATGCAAGCTCTGGGGGAATTTAAAACTAACACCAAGTTTACTTTTTGCAGGGATCTTTTTCACTACAGTCTAGCAATAAGTGTTACGACCCTCCAACCTGCCCCCCCAAACTGTGCATGCTCTTATGCTCTTGAGCTCTCAAGCCTTTATTTTCATATAACCACACAAGCCAAGCAATTCAACCATGCCCCTATTAAATTACATGTTTGTGAAACTGAGCCTGGAAAGGGAAATTTCCTGACAATTACAGAAGAGAAGCTGGAAAGATCAATTGATATAACCTGGTCATGACCCATCTATTATTCAGAGGAAGTAATTGGGCAGATAGTGTTACAATCGTTTTTCACACAGGTGCAGCACCATCTGCTTCTGGTCTTTTTGGCATGGGGCTATTAGATGTTCAGTCCTAAGACCCTAATTTAGGTATAGGGTGAAATTAATAGGTTCAACCTTTATGATCCAAGGCAGATCAGTGTCAAACACTCAGAGGAAGATCAGCAGAAGAAAAGTTTGAAGAAGTCAAATACTAAGTTGTACCTTGCAGACATTTGGCTTAAGATTTGTTAACAGCCACTTTATCAAGCAGCAGATATACCCTTAAAGCTTCAAATGCACATTTTTACAGTGGGATAGGTTTCATTGTTTAGCTAACACTGAGACTTCAACTAAAGGAGATCATCCCTGTCTCTCACGTGGACACCCAAAGTCAGGGGCAACAATTTCTTGATCACCCATAGCTGCATCTTTTCATACTGATCATGGTGGTGATGAGTACTTGGTTTTTGGAGGGGGTATGGTGAACATTTTGGTCTCAGAAGATGGCTATCCATACTCATTGGTTCTGCACTTCCAGAACTCAGCCTGACCTTTAGGGACAGACTTGTTTCGCAATAGGTCAGACTATTTAGACTTTACTTGTTTGTTCTGGCTTTAAATGAAGGCCTTATTTCTTCAAAATTCACAGCTCTACAAGTTTCAGGTTCAACACTGGAACTGTTTGAACTTATTCAATGAATCTTCTACCACTTCTAAGTCAGTATTTTGACAGCAGGAACAATGGCCCATCATGCAATCTCTGGCATTTAATAAGCACTTGCTTTACTCTGCTTAATTATTGGAATAATAAATCTCTCCCTTACAGTTTATTTAAAGTACCTTTCAAATGCATGATCCACACACTACATTCTATGTGCTCAGAGGTCCCTCAAAGGCAAGAGCATTCAACTATTACATTGCAAACTCACTAGAAAACTCTCAGACCTATGGCAAAGGGCAGAATATTTCCATTACTGGCATTGTTGAAAGTTTACAACAGGGACTCACCATTTGCTTTTTCAACTTGAAGTTTCCACACGATCTCTCAAAGATGTTTATAGTTTAATTTAACAGATTTTACCCTGTTGAAATACTTAGTTGATGACTTCAGCTTAGCAGTAGCACTCCAAATGCTGTTTAACCTGGTTGAAAAAAAAACAACAAAAAAACCACGAGAAAAACACCACACCTTTTAAATTCAGAAATCTGAAGTCTTTTTTATATTAATGACCTACCCGAAATCAGTCCTCAGAAGCTGACAAAATTAAAAATAAAGGAGTGACTATCTTACTGATCCAAAAAGGAGTTAACTTTAAATGCAACGAACCACCAAAGGCTGAAGTTCTTCCTTCCCCCCGGTTTCATTGCAGAATAATACACTATTATAAAATAAATAAAAATATCATGAACAAACTCATCTGCTGTACTTGTTAATACTATACCATAGCATAGCATACTTTCAGTACATAAGACTCGAGAAGGGAGATTATTAAAACAAAAATATTCCAAGAGTGGTAGGAGGGTGAGAGGAGCTGTAGCTTGAAAATCTCTCTTTAGTTTCTAGACTTCCTTTTGTTCACAGTGTTCTCTTGTGCAGAAAGATGTCAAGTGATACATACCCAAACCCGAAGAACTAGAATTTGAGCTTTGTTCACATTTTAATACCTCCAAAATCTCTGCTTGGGAAACACATTTTATATTTAGGAGTGGAGGAACCTGACCAATTGGAAAGTCGAAAACGACTTCACTTTCCAAAACACACAATGGACTGATAGGAAGCTTTAATGCAATGGCCACGCACTAGCAGAGGTGAGTCTAAAGTTTAGCTGTGCAAGTCTGAGCCCTGACTTGCACTGGCAAATGGAAGAGATGAAACCACCACGTTTAGTAAATTACTGAAAAAATTCCCAGTTTGTCATCTGGATGCCTGTAAAAGGTGCCGTGTTCAAGCTGCACTACGTGGAAAGGAAGAAGGTATATCAAAGAAAGCACCCACTGTAACAAGTCAAGTCAAAGTAAAGTCTCAAGGAGAGATTACCTTCTGTCCCAGTTTGTTGCCTCCTCTCACTTTTACTGTTTCCTTACTACCTGTTACTAGGGAAAAGTTTTTATCTTGGATTCCCAAACCTATACACTATCACTCCTATTTCTTTCTTCAAAAAAAAAAAAAAATCCTTTTTTTTTTTTCTGCTATTCAGGTAAAGAATAATTTAACATTAAGAGTTCCAGCTCTGGACTTTCTCGTCTGCTCCTGTAGTTTTTATTTTGACTTTTAGAAGTATTCATATTAAGAACACTCCCAGCCATAAATAATAAATAATGACTTGAGTACCAGACATCATAAGCAAAGAGAAAGTTGAGAGGAAAAAGATGAGGATGAATTGTTTCAGTTTGCCCTAAACCTTTAAATGCCAAGACTTTTTACATTTGTAGACATAATATTCAGAAGAAGCATTAAAACAGAGCAGAAAGTGAAGATTATTGCTTTGGATTATTTGCTGAGGATTATTTGCTATTATCTACAAAGGTAGTGTGGGAGGAAAGGGGAAGGAGGGGGCAGGCAGCCAAGAAAGCATGCACAGGCCAAGATCACCACCTAGTGACAGAACATTTGCTTTGCAGGTGGTTTACTTAAGTATCAGACAAGCTATTGTGCCAGAGAAACAAACCAACCGATCCTTTTACCATAATAATCCCCTAATGTAAGGATTATATATTCCTTCAGGAATAGGAAAAAAAAAAAATCAGAACTTATGATCTGGTGCAGTACGGTACTTATTACTTTGTTGGCTTTTTCCTTGTTTTAAAAAGAAAAAGAACAAGAAAAAAAACCTCTTCCATTTATGGAAGATTAATTTGGCAAGGCACCTGTTCTAGCATTCCCTAAACTAAAAATTTAAGTAACTAATAAACTAAATATTATTTGATCCTGAACAGTTTTAAAATTAGTTATTTTGGCATTACTTAACAGGGGCAGGTTTTTTTTGCACGGGTGGGACCCTGAAAGAGACAGAAGCATCCCTCCTACATGAGGGCAACAGCCCTGGATGCATGCCTTCTGCAGCACCTGACTGTGAAGGAGTGGCAGGTGAAGTAATTTGTCTTTAATTCTTCTAGCAGAATACATTATTCTTTTTCTTTTGTATCTCACTACTTACTTTCCCTCCCTGGACAGCACTGCCATCATTCAAAATGGTAAACTTGATGCATAATCTTTGAAATGGTTATCTATATTTTTATGTGCGGAATAACAAAACTCTCCTGCAGATAACAGGTTGAAAAGTAGCCTTTCAGAAGAAGCTCATGCCATCTACCCTTGTTAGCAGTACTTTTTTTTTGTTAGCAGGCTTTTTTTCCCCAGCCCTGAGAAATACACCTTTCTTTGCTCCCTCCCTTTCACACACTACAAAGATATTTGGCATAACCCAGTGCATCCCAGGTCCTGGCCACCCCATCCCTTGTTCTATTTCTTCATCCCACCTAAGATCCATGCTTTTGTTTGAAGGTATTCCATAGCTTGTGTCACTCAAGTCATCTACATTATCAAGGAATTTTCACCCACATCTGATAGGCCTGTCATGTCCCTATCCAGCAGTCATTAACTTCTCAAACACTGTTACGCTTTATCCCTAATCACTCAATTTACCTAGCTTTGTGATAATGGGATTATGTTGTTTTTTTTTTTAATTATTTAAACCCTATCATTTTAGCATGCCAAACAATGCTGCGTATTACCTTGTAATCCTGTTTTTAGATTACTGTTATCTGCAGTTTTACGTTAGTTATAGCCTGTTTGGGACAGGTCACGTGCATGCCTGCTGGCACAACGGGGGAACAGTCAGAGACTAAAGCTCTGGGCTGCACACCTCGCCCAGGTAGTGGCTGAACAAAAAATTAACCAACAGCTCATGCTGAATAATCAGTGGACAACAAATAACATCTAAATCCTACTAAAGCAGAAGCTAGAACCAGTAAGAGTTTGAAATACAAAGGCTGTTTTTGGACTTGTTGCGTTGAAATACTACATGTTAAATAGGAAGTTATACGTGCAGACAATTGATTACTCTGGCTCCCCTTCTACTGATAAAATTTTAAGCTCCTATTCTACAACAATATTTTAATTCAGCTTTTAACAGTTTTTAAAAACCCCTGCTACTGCCAGTATCTATCATGCCCGGAACGTCAGTAACCAGTGGTGTTCTGTAATCCATCAACACAGTTAGGCTGATACACGCCATAATTAATTTGGACAAAAGGAACGTATTTGAAATAAAAATCAGGTCTCCGTGCTCTCTGAATAATTTAAATGTGTATCCTATATTACAGTTGAACAAGCTCCACCCACACTATACTTCTGTGCCCAAGCTTACCAGAAATACTTCAAAAAGAGAAATACCAGGTATTATTTTTAAAAGGGTAAAAAACTCCATTATTTACACAAGTATAGCCAGTATGAATTCAATTAAACATGAACATACATATACAATTCTGTATTATACATCTATATTTATATCTACATGTATGTAAACATATTACATATTTCATACTATATAAAACTTACTAATGTTGTTTTATTCTGGTAACACCTACCTCACCAGGCCAATTAGTTTTGGTATTGAAAAGATGAAACTATTTCTCTTGTGTGTCAGAAAGAGTGAAATAGGTTCAAAAACCTTTCTGTGAAGCAGCGTAAGGTGCAGTGGCTTAACACTGTTTCCTAAAAGTAAGCTTCTCAGAAAGCAAGCAAGTCTGTTCTCCAGGAGAAAATATGTCTTAAAAATAAACACTTTTTTTTTTCCCCAAGAGGAATAACAAGCGCCCAAACTAGTTCCGAGTGAGCCACTTTGGTGCACTAGAAATAGCATTTGGACATCATTCTCCCCAGAGAGGGAGCTCTATTTTGGGAGCGGGGATGACTTACCTTGGAGCAGCTCTGGTGCTTTTGGCTCCTGCTGTCCCCCTGGTTCCCGATGCCCACACAGCTCAGCTCTTCCACAGGCGTTCCCGCAGCGGTGGAGGGCAGGCAGCCAGGAACCACTGTGGACAAGGTGGACTCCAAAAGTACCCAGATGTTGTGCAGAGGTACGTAGCTCACACAGGGTACAAAATTAAAGTAGCTCCTTGCTTCTGGCAGTTACTCTGAAAACTTTTGCACAGTATTGCATTGTATCTTACGTAGGTTCCTCCGGAGTTTATAATCTGAGAATACAAGCATTTTGAATCTTTTCTTCCAGAGTAATTTCCCTTCTTGTGCCTCCACCACTTGCAATAAACATTCATCTTGAAAGCAACTTTAACTTAGAAATTAAAAAAACCACAACCAAACAAAACAAAAAAAATGCCCAAATGCACCCAACAAAAAAAAATATTCCACCACTACTTCAAGATATAACCTGGTTTTATTCTCTCTAAAGCCCCTTAAGCTCTTCATGAAAAAATAAGTATTATGATGCTATCTCTAAAAGCAGTACTTTCAGTCCACATGGAAGAGATACAGATTTACTGGTGAATGTTCTCAGACTGATTTAATAAAAGATAAAGCGAACAAAACTGTACCTTGTATTTAAAATAGGCAATACAAAGCTTACATCTTACTTTATCAAAACAGCATCTCCAAGAGGTAATGACTAATACGCTCATCCTGAATTAGACTTCCTTAAAGAAAAAGCACATGGAACAAAATGTAGAATAAATAGCATCTACGTAACTGTCAACAACAAAACCCAAAGAAACTAAATGCAAAAATTTTTACATTATGTTGACTCAGCAATTTTTTCCCCAAACTGCATTCCATTGTGAGCTGTCTTAATCTGACGAACTGAATCAATTTGGTTTTCATTTCTGCAACCAAGTTGTTTTCTAAACTACACCTATCCAGTTGCATAAACAAATCTTTATTATAACTACAAAAGCAGGGACCCAGTTTCTGTTCTAACTAGGCACTTACATGTTTCATTTGCTCAAGCATTTTTCCCCCCACATGCTAGAATTTAACTATCGGAAACAGAGGCCACAGATATTAAAATAATGTGTAAAAAAATATTGGAGAAATGAAAGTCTCTCCCACAACACACTTTAGTCTTGTGCCAGCATATTATATAGTTCTATTAAGGTGGTGGGTTTTTTTCTATCTATAAGGCAGAAACAAGATGCTTGCAGGAACACACCACTACAGTCTAGAAGAAAGTGCATCACTTCAGTATTAATTTTAGCTTTATTGTATGTGTACATCTGTACATTTCAAACAAGTTCACAAAATGTAAAACTTTCGTTATCAGAATATTTCATACAGAGGTCGACGCATAGCTTTATGACTACTTATTTATGAGCACATGCAATAAACTATAGAAAGTTTATGAAAATATTTTAACAGAAAGTTTTAATCAAATAAATGAGCATGAGAAATTGTGTTTGACATATAAATTCTGTATATAAGCTACTACGAAACACTTCCCACCACAGAAGAAAAAAAAAAGATAAAAACTACTTAAAGGCTCTTGAAATCTTACAATTGGACAAGTGGTCCACTGTGCCTCCATTCTAAAACATGGAAGTGGAAATTGTGCACAAGAAAGTCTTACTTTAAATAATTGTCCAACTGTTATTGCTGCTTTTCAAAGAACCTGAAAGCATACTGTGAAAAGAGAACTAAACAGCCAAATGGACCTGTTTAGATCAGTACTGCAATTGAAATGTAGAAGTTAACTATAAAGGTTTCTCAAAATGTTGTGGGATTTTCATATGTACATAGAGAACTGTACACAAATAGGGAAATAAAAAAAGTTGCTTAAAAAAGAAAATAGTATACAGTATTTACAGCCTAAATATCACCCATTAAAGTACTTTTTTTTTTAATTGGAGCTAAACTGTTACATGAACATGCAGTACATCCACAACTCAAAATGAAGACCTTTTTTCGCAGTGTAATATAGTTCTGTACAAAGCATAAATCAACAATATATTAAATCACTCTTCTCCATCACTGTTCTTGCTATCTTTGAGCTTCATAATGTCTAGGTCACGATCCTTTAACTCAGGTAACTTCACCAAGTGAAAATATGAACATTCATTTCTAAAACAAATTTGTAGAATGCATTCTATCCACAAGACACTTCATAGAGAGATATTATGCTGCATTGTGTATGGTCTAAGCCATGCTTAATGGAAAACAGTATTGGAGGGGCACGATTTTGGAAGTGGACTAATGGATACTTTTTCACTTTTTCTTTTTAAAATATTTTCAAATTCCCTTTATCCTTTCCCCATTATTTGTTCAGCCAAATCCAAATGGTTATAATACTGATCATATTTGTAAAGCCTACAGTGCAACTGTTAAAGTTATCAATATAAATGTCAAACATTGTAGCCTTTTTCTAACTGTAAAATAGGCATCTATCTTCAGTGCCTTCTGTACGTCGTTCTGAAGAATTTTATGCTATTCTATATATTCCCACAGTCAAAAGTTTAGTTACAGAAATACCTGATTATTGTCTAATCCCCCATAACACTAAGGCCTTTCAAAACTTCATTATCTGTATAACAGTTAACTACATTTCAAGCAAGTAAAAACTTCCAGCCAAGCAATTTTAAAAGGTTTCAGATTTTTAGCTCTGGTGGCCTCATCAATGTACTCTGCATTGATGGATAATCCAAAAAACAGATTTTTACAGTGGCAATATTAAATAAACAAACTAAACTTAAAAAGTTAGATCTCAAATCAGAAGGAATGCCATTTATGTCAATCAAGCATTATTTATTTTAATCAAAAATATTTCTTCAGTATTTACTTTGCCTTATAGGTTGGTGAGGGTTTTTTTTTCAGTTCACAAAAGGAGCACAAAAGGACATACTACCCATTCCCCCTAACAGCTGACATCTTACTAGTATTTATGCAGTAACTTCTTAAAGCGCTCAGTAACTACAAGATGAACAATTAGAACTGGAAAAAAAAATGCACGTGCCTGAAAGAAGGTCCTTCTTTAGCTCATAACTTTAGAGTAGAATTGCTTTTACACCTGCTATACCAGGAGAATGCCCTAAGCAGTAACATATCTTCTCAGACTTTGAGATATCTTTGTGATTACATTTAAACTTAACGCAGAAACTGATTTCTAGGCACAAGCACCTGAAACAGCATGCTGTCAGGACACTCTCTCACTCACAAGGTATGGTAAGTACTCAGGTTAAAGTCTATCTTCTATGACAACTTAATTTTCACCAAAGGATGTGCAGTTAAGTACACAAATTAGTGCAGCCCAGCTGAAGATTTCATCACTGTAACATGGTACAGAGTATTTTTCCCACTGACCTTAAAGGTTGTGGTGGTATGACCAAGATGAGACCCAAAAATTGACTTTTAACCCAATACTAGGTTTTCAGCTGTGTTAAATTTACCTGTACACAAAGAACACCTATTTCTTCTGAAGTAACAGCTGAGAATTTAAACAGTCTTTTTACCTTGAGCTGCTCCCAATCTAGAGGTTAAAAAAAGGAAATAATTCAAAAGGTATTCTGTCAATATGCTGATGCAGTTGCATGTTTAATTCTGGTAGCACTCAAAGTTATGTTCTAGCACGTATATAGATGTAGCACTCCGTTATAATTTATGAATGGAATTCAGAATTCCATTTCATCTCAAATTGCCTGGAATTATATGAGGTTGCAGTTTTCATCCGAACCACCAGATCTCCACATTTCCCCTTAACTGAAATATGCATATGAAAAAGCATATTTACAGAAACAATAGACTGACTGAAAAAATTCCCACATTCACAATTGTTTTTCTAAGCCTTATTAGTCACATGCGTTTTTTTGCCTTCTCCCGAACCAATTCATACTTCATTACACCTAGGAATGTTGTGTCTAAAGAAAAAAATTAATCACTCGTGGAATTAGAAATGGATGACGTTGAATGGCTATGGACAAAACCATGCAGCTTAATATGCTCATGATATAATATTCCGATTTAGTGCAGGAAAGGCATTATTAGAATACACTTAGTGCATGAAATACATAAATTAAAACAGAAAATAACAATTAAATCAGTTTTTATAGTTATTAGAGCTTAGACTCCATTACAGCTTCCATTCAAATGACATTATATACATCTCCCCACCAACACAATTAAAATAGAAATTGTAACCAAAATAAATAACAATGTGCAATTTGTTGAAGATGAATACTATTTCCTTTAGAGTAATAAAAACAGCATACTTCAAAAATAGAAAGCTACATTACACAAAATCAGGACTACTCTCTTTGGTCCATGTTGAATGTTCAAATCTGGTTAAAGTATTGGTTTCTTTAAAAAAAAGTGTCAACAGTAAACTTCAAATTATGTCGCTAGTCATGCTACACAGGTTAGTTTCATAAACTCAGAATTACCCATGAAATGAAAGACAATAATGATTTGGAAATATAATCCCAAGATTAAATTGTATTGATATATTATTTGTTCTTTACTAGAAATTAATCATTAACAATGCACAGAATGCAATAAGTGAGACAATGCAGAGACAGGCAGAGCTATTTGAAGACAGTGCTAAAAGGTCCTGTGTGGGCATCTGCACAACACTGCATTGTCCAAAGGGATCCAGAGTACCATCAGTGCCATCCACACACAAGACATCTTTGTAGTCTCATAGCAAGAGAGAGGGGAAAGGTTATCTGAAATAACCTTCTTTTTCTTGGATTTCAATTGTTAGCATGTGTAAGGTACAGAATACACCCAAAAATATCACTCATACATATATATACACACACAAATGTATCTATGCATACACTGCACTCTGACTAGAGCACCTTACGTTTAACAAAGCTGTTCCTAAGCATGTGGAATTAAACTCCAAATTTTCCCAGACATAAGGCCACTTACTCACATTTCCTTTCACTATTGGAATTAGGCAGTAAGATCATGCCATGATCAAAGGATAATATTTGTCCTCATATATTCCTCACAAGAAACAGTTAAATTTTTTTTTTCTGTCAAATACATAGCTGTGTCTCTGTTAAGCCACTTAGGCATTATATTACCTGGCCATACATTGATGCCAGGCAATAATGCCATATAAAGCAGAGACAACTGAGCACCTAACTGTTCTAAAAGTGATTACAATGATTTATGCAATAAAAATTATTTGGAGGAAGGTAACTTTACATCCGCAAAGATGCCTCCTTGTCAAAGGAGGAAAGTTACAATGGCGACAATTTCATTGGCACTGCAATTAAAATTAAGAATGAATTTAATAATATTTTTTATATGCATTTCATAAGTTTGCAGTAGTTTGTTCTAGTTTAACTTAGTGAAAGACAGCAAGCGATTGATCAGTGGTAGCCTAATAGCCTCGTACAATAAATAAGAGTCAAGATGCTCAAGGAAATTTGGAAACTGGGAAGGAATTTAAGTGTGAGGTGAAGTCATGAGACAATCTGAATTACTGAACACAGTGCTTCATGAAACAGTTGGTTTTGATCCAGACAAGCATTTCCAAGTTGTCAAACAGAAATGTTTTAGTGTCCATTGAGTAAGACATTATATCAAATAATCAAATTAATTAGAAATGGCAAAAATAGAACAAAAATGAAGTTACAGTAATTTTTTTTAAATGCTTTCCCCTAAAAATATACGTAACAAGGCACATTAGGAGAAATCTCTTCAATAATTTTATTATTCAATTTGACTTAAATACCTGAAACCAGTTTTCATAATTTAAGAAAATGGGGAGTTTAAACTGCCTTTTACACATGTAATAATAATTTTATTGTCTAAAGTGCAATGACTTATGCCAAAAAGTATCAGCAGAAAGTAAAAAACGATGAGACAAAAATCCAAACCAATAAAAATAAACAAGTTTAAGACATTCAAAATAGTGAGACTATATGTATTCAGCCACATTTTAAAGCAATTCAAAGCCAAAATATAACACTGAAAGGTTTATAAATCTATATTTTACCTTGTTCCCTGCAAAGTCCATAACTTTGTACATTTTCCAAACAAGACTTAAATAATTTTAAAGAAAAAAAAAATCAGCATCCTTAGCACTTTACAAAAAAAACAGTTTGTGGAATAAAATAAAGGCAGACAGGTTAATTCATTGTAATATTTGAAGCACTAAGCAATACGGCTGGATTGTAAATTGCATTTTAACCATATTCTTTTATCTGTGCAGTAGGTGTCAGTGGTTTCAACAGTTCAGTAAGTCTTTCTGACATCTTAATAGCAAAAGCTTTAAGCAATTTACTCTTCCTGTCAACATTAAAAGCTGACTGTTGAAATGCATTCAGTTGAGAAAAGAGGTAAAAAAAATAATCCCTTATTCCTCATGGAACTTTGTGCCCTTTAAATTTTGCATTTCATAAATAATTAGTAATTAGACTTAAAATTTCTATTCACTCCAAAACATTCACATCTAAGACATTTCACATGCACAACACTACCATCCCTTTTAAACTAGAAAAGCACAAACTACTGAAATCTAAGTATTTCAAAGTTCCAGGTATCTTAATCTTTCCAAAGATACAAAGTGTTCAGAAACAAGGTAGTAAATACACTAATGCTGCCCAACTTCCAAACTTTTGGATTATACTATTTTATTAAACTCTAGATTTTTTTTTTTGGTAGAAAACCACTATACTTTTTTGTTTGTATCCCTTTCCATTTTCCTCATAGGTGTATTCTTTTAAAGTCTGTTATATTTGTGTGTTCTTTAAAGAATACATATAGGGTTAAGAGTCCTACCAGTGCTTAAATAAATATAGGGAGCTTATTTGCAACAAGTAGCCTTTGTGAGGTTTTCAGACGGGCTGGTAATCATCTTTGTGTTTAAGACAAAATAATTTCAAGGAAAGCATCAATTTAAGATTTTTTTGTGCATACACAACAGATTGTACTTAGTAAACCCCATACAGCCTCCTTAAACTACTGATTTCTGACAAGCTAAACCCATGTAGAAGTGATGTGCTGAACTTCAGAAAACTGCCATGAGCCGTTCTACACATAATGCCAATTACATCAGGGTTGCTAAAGTTGTGGTTCTTAAACCCCATCAATATTCGTCTATACTTCAAAACAGACCTAACAGTTGCATTGGATACTGAATAAGAATATTCAGCATTCAAATAGATTCTGCTAATACAGAAGTCAGTTATCTTGCTATTTTACCCAAATTGAAGTAAACTCTATGTTCACAGCATTCTTCTACAATTGTAGTTTCAAAGCTTACCCAACCAACAGTTAAGCACTAAACTCCAAGTTTGGCACATGCAGCAATTTTCAGGAGCGTCCCTTTATTACAACACTGTTAAGAACAATAATCCTATCACCAAGCATTAACCTGACTGGCAGCTACTCAAGGTGCTTTATCTCAACTTCACACACGTAGATTGCACCTTGCCTGCGACTGAGGCACATTAAGGCGCAGTGCAGAAGTACAACAGTTCAGACACTAGAGGACAGTCTGCTGATTTGACTGAACCTCTAGATTTGTAGTGCAGGTTCCACATAGCTTCCTTCCTCTTGCACTAGAATTCAAGTTCATAAGCTGATGAATCCACTTTCAGGAAGCTTCTTTTCAGATTAAAGATTTCTTTAAACTAGTAGATTTTTTTTCCCATTCTATATACGTCTCAAAGCGTTGCAAGAATTCTTGAAAATGAGATAATTAACGTCAGTACTGTCTGTCCAACACCAAAGACAAGAGCTTCTAAGGGAGCCATATTCTTTCCTGCTACTCTGTAAATTCCAGCTACTGCAGCACCTAAGAATCACAAGAAAAACAATGATCAAATCACAGAAAATCCAAGGTTGAAATATGTGACAAATTATTTATTGTGTCTATGCCTCAGCTATTTATAGAACATTACCAAATGCTTATTACTTCATGGCATTATGGAATTATTAGCCTTTCTTTTATTTTTCTAGTTATGCAAGTTCTTCAGGAACTTTTTTCCCAACTGAACCAGATTAATTTTTCCAAAATCATTTTTATTTAAGAAAATTGAATCTTGCCTTTTCCCTGGAGACATCTTCAAAAAGTTAATTTTTGGGCTTGTTTGTTGGGTTTTTTTATATTTTTGCCTCCTGCTAATTGCAAAGGTAACAAAGAAAGTCCTCTAAAAATTGAAAGTCCAAAGTGTGGTTTAATATCGCTTGTGTAGGCAGGGAAAAGACAAGAACAGTAAAACTCTTAGTGTCTACAAAATAACTGTAAACCCACATTTATCATCTTCATTTAATATTTTAGTTGAATAACCTGTGCCAGTTCAACCTTTGTCTTAACCTACTAAATTGTTAACAATTGTTTAGCAATCAAGCAAAACATGAAAAAGTCAAAGTATTTCAGTTATCCATGAACGTGCATGAGAGGAAATTTCTAACCAATATGATTAGATTTTGAGGTCTAACACATTCAAGAGAGACTGTTTTTCTTGTACAGTTGTGTGCAAATGCCCATTTAAAGTATAACATCAAATGGCCAGGATAAACCAGAAACAAAATACTGCACTGTAAAAAAAGCCGTGTGCTACTAACACCCTTTTATTGTCTTTCACATACTGAATTTTTCACATGCATTTGAAGAACAAAAGTCACAGAACGAATGTATAGCTGTGGCATCTTGGAGCAAAAACCTGAGAAAAAGGTAAGTCTTCATATCAATCAGTGAGAAAAATAACACATTAATTATAAAGAACACTTTCTGCTCAACGTCTGAACCTTTTAAGGACACTAAAATGTTCATTCAAAAAAAAGAAACTCAGCCTTGTACACAGCTGTGTCTACTTTAAAAATTTACTCAAATCAGAATCTCAAATGTTCACTTAGAAGAAACTTCTATTTAATACTTTCTGAACTGATATTTTTGATGCAGTGCTTGCTTTCCTTGAGTGATGAAAAAACATTAAGCTTATTGTCATTTATTTCAGAATGAATGAATTTTTCCTGAAGAACAAAACACAAGATTTAATTATAGACCTTTATATAGCATCTGAGACCATACATACTGATCACATTCAAATGCTTTCAGATATCACAGAGGTTTTTTCAGGCTTAAAGAAAACTGAAAAGCCAAAGTTTTTCAAGTAATAGGCAAGAGTTAAAAATTTTGGAATTTTCTTGGTTTTGCACAGTCACTAACAGGAATAGTCTGCTGAAGTGATCAAAACCTATTAGTGACACAGAAATACATTCAGTCCCAACAGATTTCCTGAAAGTACAATCTGTATCTGAATCATCTGATATCTTAAGTAACACCTCATTTTTACAAAAATTTTAGGAAGATTAGAATTCACTAATAATTGTAACCATAACAGTATTTACAAACACTATTAATGAGACTGTTAGGTGAGTACATTTGGAGTTGTTTGGGTTTTTTTTTTTTTTTTTTTTAAACCAACTTATTCTGTGCAGTAGATGTTGTCAGAAATATCTCCCCAGAAGGTTAGCCTTATGGTATTTCACTCAGCTACCTTGCATAAGCATAAGCTTTTTCATGTGTTCCTTGACTATCTGTTGTCAGAATACAAAAGAGATCCTTTAGACTGAGCCCAGTACTGACACTAAAATTATTTTGGTGATTGAATTCTCGAAGTGAATTCAAATCAGCCAAATGGATTACCATAATTCGATGCTATTAGCTAATCAATAACAGAAATTTTTGGCTTCTTGCGAAAACACTGAGATATTCTAGAAAATATCAATAATAAAACCATAAATAGTTGGTTGTTTGATAATTATGTATTTATACGCAAATAACAGTGTGCAATACAGCCTGTAATGCATAAACCAGCACAATTGGCACAGAGCCAAAGTACACTACAAAGGGCTGCCAATGAGGAAAATGAGAATATGTCACCAAAAAGGAGTGAGCTTGGGGAAAGGAAAAAGAACAACAGACCCTTCTGGATGAAATACAGCTAAAATCCTTGTCTCAAACTGCCTGATATTTATTTGTTCTTGGTTTTGGTTTTTTTTTTTTTGAGGGGGAGCGGGGAGGGTTGGTGGCTTTGTTTGTTTGTTTTGACAGTATCCAGTGCTACTTAGTAATTTTTTATACCTTTTAAAATAACTGTTAAGTTCCATGATCCTTCAAGGCCTAGAAACTGAGGGGTTTCTTGCTTTTCTACCTGGCTAGAAGGCCAGAAAGTCTGAACCTGAGCAAAATTAAACTTGTATTATTTAATAATCTATACTGTATTTATTCACCTACACAAATGATGCAGAGAACTGGAAATACAAAATGAAAATTGAAGTCACTTTGCTATTTTCAATTTCTTATGCACTGGACAAGGCATATCCAAATGAATAAATACTTCAAATTGCATTCCAGTTTGCAGCACAATAGCTGTTAAAAATCCTCTCTTTAATGTTTTGTCACCATAATTTGTCCTCAGAAGGTCCCCACAGAATTTCTTTCAGTATGAAACAACCCATTGCTGTCCAGAAATAAAAATACCTGAAAGTAAAAGTATTTGGCTATCCAAGTTGCAATGCTCTGTACAAGACCTTTGGGAACCACATAACAAGTCTATAGTCTAAGCTTGGAGAAATTCTCAGGTGAATTTACACAAACATAGCACTGCTTACTTGTTTTATGTTTTGACCTGTAAAATAGAATGCCAAAGATACAACTGTGTTGCTCCTCTTTTTATGCATAGATAAAAGACAAAGTACTTTAATTTGAGAAACACCGAACCTTCCCCATCACACAATACTCTAAGTCTCTGCTTGGGTATTCCAGCATCACATTTCCTATCTTCTGTTCTTCAGAAATGCTCATGCCTGATTGACCTTTTAAGAGGGCCAATGCCATTTTAATCATAGGACAAAAACCAGCATAACAAGTAAAATAAGGCACTCGGCTGAGTCCACCTCACCTTAGCTAAAAAAACAAAAAGTAGAGTCATGCTGAACTGTACTCTTGTGCCAGCACACTTTGCCGACTCATGTTGGGCTTCTCATCCACCAACACCTCCACGTCCTTCTTCTCAGGGCTGCTCTCAATCCAGTCTCCGCCCAACCTGTATTTGTGTTTGGGATTGTCGTGACCCAGTTGCAGGACCTTGAACTCAGCCTGGTTGCACTTCATGAGGTTCACACGGGCACACTTCTCGAGCCTGTCCAGATCCTCAGGATGGCATCCCTTCCCTCCAGCAAATCAACCATGCCACACAGCTTGGTGTCATCGGCAAATTTGCTGAGGGTGCACTCAATCCCACACAATCACATCTCCAACAAAGATGTTGAACCACATTGGTCCCAGTACTGAACCCTGAGGAACACCACTCATCACTGGCTTCCATTTAGACATTGACTTGTTGACTGTAACCCTTAGAGAGCAGCCATCCAGCCAGTTCCTGATCCACTGAGTGATCTATCCATCAAAGCCACGTCTCTCCAGTTTAGAGACCAGGATGTCATACAGGACAGTGTCAAACGCTTTGTCTAAGTCCAGGTAGATGACTTAGATCTGTTGCTCTCCCCTTGTCTACCAATGCTGTAGCACATTCGTAGAAGGCCAGCAAATTTGTCAGGCATGACTTGCCCTTGGTGAAGCCATGTTGGCTGTCACTTACATCACCTCCTTATTTTCCATGTGCCTTAACAGTCATTCCAGAAGGATCTGCTCCATGAGCTTGCCAGGCACAGAGGTGAGACTGACCAGCCTGTAGTTTCCCATGTCTTCCTTTTTTCTCTTTTTGAAAATGGGGGTTATGTTTCCCCTTTTCCAGTCAGCTGGAATTCCACTAGACTGCTAACATTTTTCAAATAATGGAAAGTGGCTTGGCAACTTCATCTGCCAGCTCCCTCAGGACCCGTGGATGGATTTAATCAGGTCCCACGGACCTATGTACCTTCAGGTTCCTTAGGCCTTGAACCTGGTCTTCTACAGTGGGTGGTTCTTCATTCTCAAGCCCCTGTTTTCATCTGATCTTTCAACTTGGGAGGTGTGAGGAGAGGGGTTGGCGGTGAAGACTGATGTAAAAAAGTTAAGAACCTCAGCCTTCTTCTCATCTGTTGTTACCAGTTTGCTATTCTTGGTAGTCGTGGGGCGCACACTTTCTCTAACCTTCCTTTCCTGATTGACATACCTGTAAAAGCCTTCCTTGTTATTCTTAGCATCCCTTGCCAGGTTCAGCTTCAGCTACACCTTGGCCTTCCTGACATTGTCCCTACATAACCAGGCAGCATCCCTATACTCCTCCGAGAATATCTGATCCTGCCTGAACAGCCTGTGCAGTTCCTTCTTGGCTTTAGTTTGACCAGCAGGTCATGACTCAGCCATGTTTGTCTCTTCCATTTCTTAAACCTGAGGATTGAGAGCTCTTGTGCTCTATGGAAAGTGTCCCTAAAGACCTGCCAGCTCTGTGCTGACCCCTTGTCCCTGAGGACCATTTACCAGGGGGTCCTTTTGTCTAACTCCTTGAAGAGCATTTTACCTAGAACAGCAGCATAGCTTGTTTTATTTTTATTTTTTTTTGGAAGGGGAAAGTCTAATGGCCTTCCTCCATCTTTCTTCCCTACCCCAAATAAACGAGAAAGTAACGTTCTGGCCAAGCCAAAACTGGAAAGTTCTTTCAAATCCATGAGCCAAGTGTAACTTCTCTAGACAAACAAAAAAATTTTCTTAGCTACGAATCACTATCCTACATTGCACCTTTATTTCTTTTAAAAGAGCAATATCCTATTCAGGAGCAATTTAAGAGCCTCCAGCAGGCCCAAGGAAACAAGCAGGAATTCAGCCTTGTCACCAATGGAATCAGGACCTCATTTCCAAAAGAAACTTCAAGACTTCAAAAGTGCTAAGAGGTGATCTTGATCAGAAACATTTGACCAAAAAAATGTGCTCTTCCTGTTCCCCAGAAGATATTACCTGCTGAGCACACCCCTTTTGAATAGCTTGGTACTCAACATTTACAAAATGAAGAGTAGGATGGTTTCTGTGCTCCTCTAACAATTTATAGTAGCTTTATCTTTACACAACAGAAGAGCAACTCAGCTGTCATTATCATTAGGATATCTATATAACTAAGGCAAAATCCTTAACAAACAATTAACAAATCACTAAGAAAAAGTTATTTTTCTTTTTTTTATTTTCTTTTTAGATGTTAGATGTAAAAGTAACTAACTTACAGTAAGTAGATGTAAATGTAAAGTAATTTATAGTAGTTTTATCTTTGCACAATAGAAGAGCAACTCAGTTGTCATTATCATTAGGATAGCTATATAACTAAGGCAAAATCCTTAATAAACAATTAACAAATCACTAAGAAAAAGGGTTTTGTGTGGTTTTTTTTTTTTTTAAGAAGTTATCTGTAAAGTAAGAAAGAGAAAGAAACAAAAACAAAAGACAGACTTACTGGTTATCATTGCTCCAGTTATAGAGCCCAGAAATCCAATGCTGACCACAATGACAGAGATCAGTCTCCCCTGCCTATGCCTCTGCAGCATCACAAACATTAATACTCCCACAGCACCATGGACAAAGAGAGAGGAGAAGAGAGCCCAGAGGAAAACCCAGTACCACATCTCTGGAAGAAAGCAGTCAAAGGGTTAATATTTCTGAGACAATAACTTTATAAGTAAGAAACTTTAAAACATTGCATACAATCGACAGTAAGAGAAAAACAATACTGATTTCCATCTTAAAAGGAGTACACATGACACCAGCATATGCTCAAGACACTTTCCCCCTTTCAGCATAAAGAGCATAAAGGAATAACTCTATTATGACCAAAAGATTATTGAAAGGATTTGGCACAATTATTGATTCAGATATATTATTACAGTAACCCCATCATTCTTTTAATGGTTTCTTTAAACATTAATTGCAATTTCTTACTAAGTATTGCAACTACTCCACAGAATGCAATATTCTCAGAAACAAAGACCGAACCAGGGACAAGTCAAGCACTGGCGGGGGGGGCTTGTGGTTTGTTTTGGTGTGTTTTGTTGTTTTTTTTAAACCAGAGGAGATTGGGTAACATCAAATGGGAAAACTGAGATTAAGAAGTTTATTTACCTAGGATCTGTAACAGAGTATTTTATCAAATTAGCTTCAAAGGCAAAAATAAAACCACTACAATTCTAACAAATTTTAACAGGTCTAACTCCTTGGTTCTAACTGCTTAGCACAAAGCTTCATAGAGACAGGTAATCACTCTTATTTAAATTACTAAGCAAGGACAAGAGATGATGAGAATTTGTGGAGTACAAACATTTCCCTGAAGCATACTAGCCATGATCATTACCCTTCAAATAAAAGAGCATGAACCATCAACGAAGCCACATAAGCATTAAAGAGCCTTTCTCACTTGATTGCAATTTTCTAAAAACATTTACTGTAACTCAAAAGGGTGGGG
Source organism: Tringa tobata (assembly GCA_033628505.1). Lineage (NCBI taxonomy): Eukaryota > Metazoa > Chordata > Aves > Charadriiformes > Scolopacidae > Tringa > Tringa tobata. The sequence goes on along the minus strand of JAHREE010000131.1, from coordinate 6,511,263 downwards.
AAATGCAACAAAAGGGAAAATATTTTTTTTTTTTCCCCCCGCAAGTCAACTACAGTGAGTACATATCATCACAGAATTCAGGAAATTTGGGCACTTTTTCCTGGTTGACATAATCCCATGAAACTGTCATTAATTCAGAGTTTTTGTTGCAGTTCCCTCTCAAAAAAACCAAACAAACCAACAGACCAAACCATCAGTTTCCTTACAACAGCAGGATACTTAATGTCTATGAAGTGAGCTTGCATTATTGCAGTTTGACACACATCACTCATTTGAGCAGAAATACTACCCAATTAGCTAATTTAACAATACTTAGCTCAAACAAAACATACTGTGAAAGGATGCTGAGAAAGAATGTTTGCTAGACAATAACCACAGTCCTTTAAGTCTAATGTCAATATTGTATGTATACCTATAGCACAAATACAGTTTAAGCTTTTTCATTTAGCAGTACTTTGAGAGTAGGCTTAACCCTTCCCCTTTCATACAGGCATAGAAGGCAGAACTATGTCATAGGACTTACAGCTTCTCTAAATTATGGTAGCCAAAAGGCTCTCTTAGCAGAGCAGTGAGGAAAGTGGGTGGTAAACATACATTCAGTTAATACTAACAGCTGTAACAGTAGTTCAAGCTGTAACTTCTCTGAGTGCTTGGACATACACCCACGTATACTGAGGGTGGCTCCAAGCAGCTCTCCTCAGATCCTCCATCCCTTCACTTCTGGCCCCAAGTTGGGTGTAAAAAATCTTTGCAAAATGACAATGATGCAACATTTAGTACAACAGTACTGTGATCATTCTCAGAAGCTACTTTGACAAAACAATGGCAAGAGTGCCAAGCAGTCACTCTACAGACACCGGACAAAACCTCTCACTAACATTAAGGAAGATTGACCAATTGCTGGAACAGGCTGCCGAGAGCGGTCGTGGAGTCCCCTTCTCTGGAGATTTTCAAGACCCGCCTTGATGCAGTCCTGAGTGATGTGCTCTGGGCAATCCTGCTTAGCAGGGGAGCTGGACTAGATGATCTCCTGTCCCGTGACGGATCATTTCCTTGAGCACCACGTAGCTGACACTTTTAAAAGTATGGACTGAGCAGACCTGAGCAATACACTGAACATGTCCTCAAGTCTAAACTGCTTTGTCAACACTGGCAGTGAAAAAACTCAAGGTCTATGTTCCACTTTAACTCTTGTTCTTCATGGTTATTCAGATAGTAAAGAATTCTAATACAGGAATTAAGAACGTATCTAGTAGGCAAGAGCAAGCATTTCCGTGCTTGCATATGTTGGTCTCTGAAGACCTTCAATCCTAACAGACGATATATGCATATCTTAGATCTTCCATTTTAGTTCTCCAGAGTAATGTGGCTGAGCCCGTCTCCCAGATTATTCAGAGAAACACAGAACTGAATTGCTGGCAGGTCAATGTGATGCTGAATGCACCACTTCAAAAGATAAATTGTTTTTACACAGAAGAGGATTATTTGCCTTGTTTGCCAGTAAATACTGTAGCAGAGATGCTAGTTATTTTCTGGACACAAAATATTTCTGTGTAATATTTCAAGTCTGCAGTTGAAGAAAACCCTTGGTTCTTACATAAGGTTACATGACAATTGCAGGCTTCAAAGATTGCTAAACACTCCATAACTACACCAATAGTGTATTGATTAGTATTATCTAAAAATCTCTTCCATAGTCTAAAAAGAAACTTCTGGAAGGTGTGCTGTTGTGAAGGCTGAATTCGGGCAGGTATCAAATGATTTAATAAAACTGCATAAGACTGACACAAACTTGTCTCCATTTAACTGAAGCCCAAGAACAGAAGAGACAGGGTTATTTCAGGTGAGAAGGGACCTGCAATTATGGCAGCCTATTCAGCAGCCAGTTATTCTGAAGTGAACAGCCAATATGTAGATATGCTCTGGGGAGGAGAAACAAAGCTCTTGACATTGTCTCTGCAAACATATCTGAGGGACAGTCCCAGGACAATGAAAGCTGCACTTTCATTCTCTCTTAAAACACTATTGCAGCTGAAAAGCTTGAAACTGGACCAAGAAAGTCTGTTGGAATCTGACTCAGACACTGTCATTCCCTCTCATTTCCACAGGGTTTACTAGGCACTGCATTACCTTTTAGGAAATCAGTGCTTGTGGTCCTTGTCAACCCTCACCAGGTAGAAAAGTGATTTCCAGTCTTTGGAAGACTTGTTAAGATCACTATATTTTCAGAAGAAAAGGAAAAACTAACTACTCCTCTGTAACTAAGAAACCAAAAATATTTACAAACCCCTACACAACAAAATAGCTTCATAGTCAGTAACTATCTTGGGTCTTATTTACATTCCAAATAAAACTCAAGGAAAATTAGCATCACCCCTCACTTTATATTTAGGGCAGGAGACATGAGAATAGAACCAGCCCCAAATGTCCTGTTGGATAAAGGAATATAAATTTCAGTTCTTTGGTACAGAGTTTCTTCTCCTACTTCTTAAGAGCAACACACATATTGAATGCATTCAAAAGGAAATTAGAGAACATCCAGAAATATTCCTTGTTCCACGCAAATGCAGCTGCGTTTAAGGAAAACATCACTTCACAGAGTTAGGTTTCCAAGTCAAGAGCATCGTAAAGTCAGTGACGCAAAAAATACAGGTAGTGTTACATGTGCCAGCAATAATCCAGTACCTCCTTATTATAAATTATTCACAATAGGTTATCATTTTGCCAAACTCACTACAGATGCTAAATCTTGTAGGTGTTTACTTCAGAACAGTTGGAGGGGAGGGAGGCAGAGGGAAGGAACGCCTTCATGTCCAGCTGAAGATAAGAGGGAGGAAGGAGCAAAAATTTGTTTATTTGGGAAGGAGACTAAAGCGGAAGTGACAGGTGTAAACAGAAGGGTTGGGGACATAGACCTGTGATTCTCCTATTTGCAGAAGACGGGTAGAAGGGCGAGGGACATAGCAAGCAGTTGAGGACTGGGTAACTCTCTTTATCCTGTAACTAGGCAAATAACTTATAGATCATCTTCTATTTGGAGTTGCTTTTTATTTGGGCAACTCCATCAAGTACATATATTCTATTTACTCACCACCAATTTACATATCTAAATTTGTTAAATGAAAGCAGCTGAAAAGCTTTTATTTACCAAGTCACTAGAAAGAGTTAAGAACAGAGAGACTAGAGAAATATTTTTGTCCTCCACTCCCACACATTCTTGTTAAAGGTTCTCACCTGCTGCAACAAGAATTAGATTTTAAAAGGGAAAAAAGAGAAAAGTCTCCCTGAACAGGAAACAAAGTACAGTTCTGCCACTGTCTTGTGGTTGGAACTATTCTAGTATCTTCCCTCAGTACCAAGACACCTCTAATTTCCTGAAGACTTGTTATTTGGTTTAGGGTGGGGTGGTTTTTTTTGGTTTTGTTGTGGGTGGGTTTTTTGTTTGTTTGTTTTTGGTTGGTTTGTTGTGGGTTTTTTTGTTTTTTACTTTTAATAGTTGATATTAGCAAGGAATAGGCAATAATTTATATTGTTGCATCCTGACACAAAATAGAGAAAAAAGAATAATCACGCTACTCAACAAATACTCTGAGATGATAACTTGAAATTGGTAACTTGATAACTTCTTAATCATTGATTTAGATAACACCTTTCTCTTGCGAAGTTGACTTTTTCTAGTGAGGGACTCAGGAAACACAGCAACATATTTGCCAGGAAACTCAGACAACATAAAAAATTGGAGTCTTTATAATCATAATTCATGAACCTTTCATCAGTCATCTTTGTCATGTTAAAGTAGCTGTTATACATGAAAGACCTGCAATTCAGAGAATCGTATCAATTGATTATTTCACATGTATGTTTCCTGTTCTTCAGCTACAGACTACATATTTAGTAAGTAAAGTGACGGGATATTTATTAGCAATTCTTCTGAATACAAAAATTTCTTTAGATTCCTGAGTAGACATCATCCACTTTGTTAAATCACCTCACTTCATTAAAACATCATCTCAGTCCTAGAACCTGAAACAGGACAAACATCTTTAGAGCACCTTCCACAGGAAAGGGAGGAGGAGTCATCCTTTCTTAGCCACCTTTATTTATCCTTTTTATGTCTTGTAGTTCAACACATTCCCTTATTTATTTCCGCTCACTAATTAGGCCAGAGATGAAGATGACCAATGTTTAAAATGGATGAACAGAGTAAGGAGGAGAGCCAACCTTCTAAGCAAACTGGAGGAGGCTTCAAATTCTATAAACCCAGAGGACAACTTAGTTGTTCTTATCCTGACAGGTTGAGGGCAAACAACTTAAGGCAGAGGAATTTCTGAGGGGAAGAGTTCAAAGTTCACTAAAATTCAGTATGATCTAACTCCAGAACCATTATGAGAGATGGCCACCAGGAAAAAGAAAAAAAGCATGCTTGAGTAACAATCAGAAGCAAAGAACAGGCTGACGATAACACTGAGAAACGCCACTAGAAAACAGAGAAAGAGAATGTGGACCTCTGGACACAAATGCTCAAGAGCTGGCTTGCTCAAAAATAATCAAGTAGTTGAAAGATTTGCAATATCTGTAAGGAGGAAGTGAGACTGGAGTGTCTCAAGAACATGCTGACACAAAAGCTATTTATGTCCTATGTAATGATTCATACTTTAAAAGGCATAAACTTACCTACATGATCATCGTTGCTACCTCGATAAAAAAAGCATGTTGTCAAAACCCCTCAGTCTTTGTGTAGCTATACTAAATAGCTTGCTCTTTTGATGAGGAGCTGTGCATATGGAGTACTTTGATGGTATGGTAGTAAGAATTCAGCTTTATCTGGCAGAGAGCTCCAAATACTAACCTAGCCTGAGTTTTTAAGTCATGTCCTCATAGCACTACCTTAAAGTGCCGTGAATAAAAAGACCTCCCAACTTCCTTTGCTTGACTCTAAGAAAGTTTCAGAGTTTACTTTCAGTGTATCCCAATTACTTTAAGTAGGCAAAACACAACTTATTTGTACCAAAACTCCACAGCTGCCAGAGGAATGCACCGACACAGAACTAGGAAAGATACTAGCTTACAAGCATAGTGACATTCAATCTACTGTACAGAATCCAGAGCTTTTCTTATAAGGACGACTGAGACCCATATTTCAGGTTTATTGAAAAAATCTTATCAGTTAACCAGTATCTCAGGTCATATCTTGTTTATGTTCCTTTCCACTGGTTTTACTTGGGTGTTTGTGGGTGGGTTTTTTCCTACCAGAAAAGCTGCAAGGCTCTAATAACTTGTAATCTATGCCCTGTTACTCCAGTAACAGTACTCCTTTGTTAATTTAGGTATCTATACATATCATAGATACATAAATATCATACATACAATATTCTTATGTACTACATATACACAGTATACATATTGGTGTAGGCATACACAACTGTAAAGATTAGTCTTGAGAGTTTTAAGCATGCCACAGTTCAGAATAACATTCATATTACTTCCAACTTATCAAAACTTGAAGTTGCACTCCATCAACAGCTTTATCTTGGGCAAATGAAAAAAAATGCAAAGTCAACACACAAAATATATAAATGTTAACATTTTCAAATATTATCTCTATATACGAACATGCTGTCCTACTGCCAATCAGCATCAGTAAATACAGAGTATTTAATCATCAGTTTTCTTTTCCACTAGTACTTAGCTTGATTTGCCCAATAAATAATGATTGCCTATAACATTTCATAATTGATTACTCCAAAAGAATCTCTTGAGATTCTAATCTATGTATGCAGCCTATCACTTTGAGCTAGAGTTAAGTCAAGCAGTAAGTATCTGTGCTGTGAATACAAAGACACAAATTTAAATCAACAAGGTAGCATGCATTGAAATTTGAAATAAGAAACTGTATCATGTTATTTTTAATTGACTTATAAACTCAAAATACTCAGAAAAGAAATGCTAGTATACTATATCTGCAAGTGTAATTCGGCTCTTCACATGTTACAGTATTTTCTCTAAGTTATCAGGTCTATACTGTCAAATTTTTGTTTGGAGACACTAACTTCTTGCTTCGTTGAGTGGAAGAGCAGCACTCAAAGAGTATTTAAACTGTAAGTTACAGACTCAAGTTACAGGATAGGGGACAAAGACATAAACCAGGCAAACAGGGACATATTACAGGATGAAGCTTAGGAAAAAAAATATAACAGACAAGGAGCATTTTCTATGTGACATCCATAACCTCTTAAAAATGTTCACTTTCAACAAATTCAGGAGATATTACTGTCCAGCACTTTATAATTTCAGACTTTTATTTCAAAACTAGTTGTGCTCATCATCTTAGGATGCTGGAGGTGTGGTGAGGAGAAGGAAGATGATTCTGACTTTAGAAGTCATACAGTACAACTCTGAATGCAGTGGCACAGAGAACATGACATTCTCCCCCACCTCCTCAGAGGGTAATATAAAACTCATTCAGACCAGAAGGTTACATCTTTGGAACATACAATGACTAGACACAAACAAAACATTTACATTGGTTACAGGAAGAGTAGAAACATTGCTAGGTTCTTCACTGAGGATGTAGCCTTTAAATGTAAATATTTATGGGCACTCAAAATAGGATGGGTTTTATTCAGTTCAGATTCAGTTATTATCTGACTTGTTCTATTAAACCCTGATCTACCACTAACTCTAAAACACAACCAGTCCATACAAAAGGGCTCGTCTTGGAATTTGCTGGAAGAGGTAAAACAGAGCAAGTTAAAAGTCTCCTCTCACATTGTTACTAGAGACTTACCTCCACCATTTACAGTAACACTCCTCTTCTTCCCAAGTGAAGGCAGGAAGATATGAAGCAAAGTGTATCATGTTGGTGGGCCAAGGTTCAGTACAAAGAACAGTGCTTGCAGCTTTAGCTATTGCAGGTTGTGCATGTAGATGCAAATGAAATTGCATTCTCCTGGGCATTTTGGGCCACAAAAGATGTGATTTCTTTTTTTATGTTAAATCTGAATCAGATATATGGTATAAAAATAATGGTTTAGCTTCTAATATCAAATAGATAGAGAAATATCAAAATGAAACCATTAAGGTTTGAATCACTTCCTGGTTTGGGCTGGAGTTCATATCAGGTTCCTGTTGAAAGTTTTGGAGAAGTAATATATTTTAAAGAAGTTTACTGATAAAACTTTATAGCTTTGTGCAAACATAATCAACATTGTTTATCTAAAGAAGATAACTTGTACAACTTAAAAGCCATTTCCAGACCGCAAATTTAAGTCAAAAAATAAACACAAAGCAGTCTTAATGAATCTTCATGGCATACTGTATATTTATGAATTTCTTTTCACAGTACTTTGAAGAAGTTTCTCCTTATACTCGACAGACAGGCAGAGGGGAATGAATTAAGTATTAAACCCAGACAAACTCACATACATACCTATTTTTTTAGCATGGAAAACCAGAACTTCTGTTTTTGAACAGAGCTTACCTCGACAGTTGGTAAGTATTTTAGGAATGGTTTAAGTTTAATAACAGTTATTTGTTAATATCAATTACTATAATCAAATATTATATTGAAAAAATCTCCTAAGGTATAATCAGTAACACCGTATCTTACACAGAAGACTTTAAACCCAGTGAAAGTTATTAACTGTTCACAGTCCATGAGAACACTCAGCACAACAGGACAACCTGCATTTAAGCACCAAATCAGAAACTGTAGTACAACTACAACTGACACTTACATATTCTCCAACAATGCTACAATGGATGAATGAGTCTTTTTCATATTCCACAAATTAAAAAGAACAACCATTCCACATGAAAAATACATTGCGGAACCCCTCGTTATATTGCAAAAGCACTGAGAAACAAACTGCTTTGCTTACTTAACACTCAGCACTGAGTTTCACAGAAACGCCTATGTTGCATAATGCTCTAATAAGAAAAACTTTATAGAGGATGTCTGGCACAAAGAAAAGTTAAACCCATTGCTAACTTTTTCCTTTAACAAGATATATTTTTATAATAAGCATGCAAAAATAAAAAATCACAAAGTGAGCTGTATTAGTGTGTCATCATACTAATACCTGGAAAATTTAATCATCAGACACATATCTTAAAGAGTTCATAGATCAAATAAAAAAAATAAATCAGTATAACCTTTCTATTACATTAAAAAGTATCCTGAAAGTTAAAAAATAAAGAAGGATAATATGATAACTTTGTTTCCTGCAGCTTCAACTTCAGCTACCTCTCTACTTTCATCATATTTCTTCTACCTTGAATAGATTATTTTTTTTTTTAAATATCCTAACAATCATTAATATGGAAGGGGGAAAAGACAGCATAATACTTTTTCATAAGTATCAAAATATTTTCATAAATATTCAAAACGTACCCTCTTTATATTTCCCACTAATCTATCACCACCTAATACAAAGGAGAAAGAATTTACTTGGTAACTCTGCTACTGACACCAAATCCCTGCTTATTCAGAGCTGGAAGCTTATGTCTTCCTTTACACCTGGACAGAAGAGGAAATCAGAAAATTCACCTCTCCACTATATGCCTTGGGTCTCATAGTGGCCCGTACCCATTTTTCAGCATGAGACTGAGCAGGAAAAAAAAAAAAGCTGAGTTCTTGCCAAAGCTAGCTAAAGGCTTCCCTATGCTAACAGAGGATGAAGACCTGACTCTACTTTGGTTCACATATTTTGTTTCAGAAGAGCTCAGTCTTTAAGAACCCCACCAACCCACACTACCCCAACCGTACTCCAGGCCGCCATACATATTTATACCTTCACACACGCTTCCTACAACCCTTTAGTCGTAACGCAGGTATCCATCACTTTGGTCATATGCACATACCTCACACCGTTAACTTTTTATTATATATATACACATATAAAAGTGAGTGAACACACACCCACTCTCAGCTCCTTTACTCCTGCGGGCGTACGGGATTTCAGGCGCACACACCGTTCCTCCCAACGCCTAACACACGCATCCCTCTGGCTTTCCCGGCCATCCCAACCCCACGCCCAAGCAGATACCCCACGTTATAGGCACCCTTAGGGAACAAGACTCAGGGACACAACCACCAGCACACACACACCCGGCGTGTAACACGCGGGGAGGCCGCCCCCAGCCCTACACACCGGTCCTACACCCACGCCCTCCATTGTGTGGCCCACCGGGG
>JAHREE010000131.1:6356093-6492153 GCA_033628505.1 Tringa tobata | reverse complement strand
CTTGGGAATGCTTATTTGTACTGTCTTCACTACTCCCACCACCTGACTCTTCAGTAATATTACTCCTAAAGCGAGGAAAAACCCAGCAGCGTAACTGAGGTGCACAACCAACAACCAGGAGACACGGCATCACTTTCTAGCCTGGCCTCATGCTGACAGGTAAATCACTGGCCAGATTCACCTTAGACAGTATGATGCCCAGTGAATACCCCTCTTGTCATCAGTGGGCCCCGGAGCTTGGGTAGTACTCAAAACACAAAGGGGTCTCCAAATTCTATTTGTAACCCCTTTGGTTTTTGGTTTCTCCAATTGGAAAAGAGAGACAACCTTACCTGCGAGGTTTAATTTACTGACGGTTTAATATGGACTGAAAAGATTCAGATAGACAGCAACGAGAAGCATAAAGTATTGCCAAATTGCCACTTTCAAGGTGGCTTTGTTATTGTTCTGGCCATGTGCCCACAGTGCTTTGCATGCAATTTAATACCACCAGTTGGAGAAATATTTGATTTATTAGATTTCTAAGCTCCAGGTGATCAAAAAACATAAGTGAAGGGAAAAAAAACCCTGAAGTATTTGATCAAGCCAGTATTTAACACCCTGTCCAGAAGCACTCTTCTGGTCCTTTCCAAGCGGGCTGTCATGATACTCAATTTTAAGAACAGGGGAAAAAAGAAAGAGTCAGGTGAGGATGGGAAGTGTGCTTTCCCATGCAAAGGATGGCCTCGATCGCTGTGTCGGGGCTCAGCCTCCCTCTGTGATCTGCTGCAAGAAACCTTCTTTCAGGAGGGGAAAATTTTGCCGTTTGGTTGTACGGACCACCTCGCTGATAGAGGCTTGAGTTGAGAAGGCCACACAGTGCAAGACCCTCTTGCCACCCTGGGTCTGGAAGCAGCATGGCCACATTGGCACGGGGCTGTGCCCGAGCGAAGGGGCTCTGCCTTCTGCATTTCTTTCCCCTGCACTCCCAGTCCAAGTACTAGTGCAGGAGGAACTGCATGCAAGCAGCCTGCACCTGCTTGCACGGAAATGCCCCAAGTCGGGGGCATTTTGCAAGCAAATAGACACCTTCATGGCCAGGGTCCCTGGCCAAAGCCCTCGTGAGAGGTGTAGTTTCACAATCAGCTTGAGCACATCTAAGGCTGCGCTGATGCTGAAAACAACAGCCTCACACTCTCCCTTCAGGTGCCCCCTCCAAGACAGCACTGGCAAAGCTGTGCACTGAGACTAGAGTAGTAAACTGGGTGGCCTGAAAATGAATTTATCTGTAGGGGAGGGGGGGAACGAATCATTAAGGTGGCATCATTCCTTTAAAACATTAGTAGATAGCTCTGTACACAAGTACGTTCCAAGTCCTTGCTTTCCATGGCAGTAGCAGAAGAAAAAGAAGGTAATGCAAACTTATCCCTGCTAGGAAAGGCAAGATCTGACCCAAAGTGGCCAAGAATGCAATGGCAATACTCCCAGTTTACACAATGCTAGCTTTTGACTGCATCAGCTGCTATAGCCCTGTCCTAAAATACTCCTGATAAGATGATAAAGATCATCTCACAAACATTTTCCTCACTTTCTGCTTGCTTGGCAAGGATCAGAAACTGTACAGTTTGTGCAGGTAGCAGTCATCGCAGAAATTGTTAAAATAAATGAATAATACATAAGGTGAACCATCTTCCCGAAGACATCAGAACTTAAAAAGGTTTGCTTGCAATGTGCACTGAATAACGAACCTGCCTTAAAAAAATCCACTACTCACAGAAAAAAACAACCAAACCACAAAGTCAAGAATAGTCTTACAAAAGGGAAAGGACCACAACTAATTGCATAAGTTATTTTCTACAGATAGTTTTCCCATCCCTACTCTGACATCGTGAAAAAATCTGGCAGGGTTCAGGTAGACATCAGCTGTCCTGTCCTCAGGTAATCTTTGAGAGCTGAGAGCACAGGAATTAATGTAAACAAATACAGCCCATTTGAAAAATATTAAGTAAAGCTGGGAATAAACTATTCTCTAATGGAGGTCTCAGACCTGATTAACAAAGAGAAAAGCTGAAGCAGATACTTTCCAAGGGCAATGTATACAACAGAACTATTCCAGGCTTTTATGACTTGATCTTTAAAATTGGCCAAAAAGAGATTTCATTTCGTTTACTTAAACAGATTACAAAAGGAAAATGTCTCACTACTCTACCCCTTTGTCAGACAGACTCCAGAACAGAGGATTAGCTAACAGCTTGGTCTTACAGCCTGCTTACACGTACCACCTCGCATCAGCAAGAGGAACTTGGTCAGTTTGCGAAACGAGGAGAAACACACGTTGGTCCAAGTTCTCTGTTTCTGTCAGCCACTACGGGTAAAGCGGCACAGTGGGTCAGGGCGTTAGGGAAAAGGGTTTAGGGGTTGGTTTCCACTTCTCACTACACAACATGAAAAAAAATACCCCTTTCTGTTTCTAACTTGCTCAGGTAGGAGCAAACAAATGCAAAAAAAAAAAAGCAGGCCGGTACTGTAGGCGCTAATATCATCAGTATTACAAAAGCGTTAGTAACAAAATCCTCCTAACTAGGGGCTGAACCCCGGTGCCAGCAGTAACCCTGGCACGGAGCCCTCCAGACAGACTGTCTGTCTGGGGAGGAAGTTGGAGAGAGTTTCTGCAACCCCTCCCGCAGCCAGAGCTACCGAAGGAAAACCAGCGCCGCTCAGCAAACCCGGCCGGAGCTGGCTGGAGAGAGCTGTGCCGCCAGGCTGCGACGAGCCAACGCCGGCCGCCAGCAGCCACCTCTGCCAGAGCTCTCCTGGAGGGTTGCCCAGGGCTTACAGCTGCCCCACCTTCACCCGCCCTCCTTTCCAGTCTGCACGGCATGGTACTGGAAACCTGATAGCTGCAAGGCTTGCCCAGGCTGAAGCATGCGCTGAAGAATCATAGAATCATAGAATTTAGGTTGGAAGAGACCCTTGGGATCATCGAGTCCAACCATCTACCCTACTCTACAAAGTCCTCCCCTACACCATATCCCTCAGCACCACATCTAATTGTCTCTTAAACACATCCAGGGATGGTGACTCAGCCACCTCCCTGGGCAGCCTATTCCAATGCCCGACCACTCTTTCTGTGAAGAATTCTTTCCTAATGTTCAGTCTAAACCTACCCTGTTGGAGCTTGAAGATGTACCTTAACGTTGCTGCTTCCCTTCCTTTCGGATGGAGTCCTCCCTGCAAGCCTCCATTGCCATGCAGAACATTTTTTGAACCTATCACTTTCAGCTCTTCTGCCCCTCACTGCTCAGAGGCAACCCACTCCCTCCTCCCACCTCCTCTGGAAGCGTGCAGAGGGTCTTAAAGCCTAGAGAAAGTTCAAGCATCTTTAGTTAGAAATTTAGCCCGTTTCTAAAGGTTTACAGTGGATGGTGATTTGGTCGTAGTGTCATTTTGGCTGTATTACTTCTATTTTCACTTCTGCAAGTACAGTCTGGTTTTTATGCCAGGGGCTTGCTGATTATACTATAATTTCTATTTTACCGTTTTGAAGGGATTTCTAAGAAGAGAATTTCACTGCTATATGAAGAGATCAGTGCAAGGCTAGAACATCGCTCAAATTTTCAGACTGAGCTGAGATCTCATCGGTGAATAACACAGGCAAGACCCAATGCCTCGCAGGGGTGAATTACAGCCAATGCTCTTTTGTAAGGTGACAGAGTAGTTTTCCAGAGTGGTTTCTTGACAAAATGTAATGGTAGTGATGGGAACTGTGATGATCGAGATAAGGAGTTCAAGCAGATCAGGATAAGCAGTTGCAGTGAAAGGCAGAGATACAGAAATCCTCTAATTTAATTGAAAAACAATATTGTTAAAAGAATGCAAAAACAAAAAATAAATTGCTTTAAAGCAGGACTCAAGGTCTGTGTGCAGAAATATACCTGTCTGCATTATAGATAACATTCTGTGTACAAACACAGTGCAGCTGGCAGCAACCTGCTGACCTCTGTAGATAAGAATTATCTCATTGATACACACAATTGTTCTATTTGCATATGTGGTGATTAAATGCACTTGTTTCCTTCTGGACCTTCCAAGATAGATAGTCTTCTCGATGAAGGCTGTGATAAAATGTCAACAGTCCAGTTACAGAGTTGAAAGTCTGCTCTTTATTTAATCAGTACAGAGCAAGGGCAATGTCTTATTACCCTGTCTCACCATAAATTTGTTGCTGAGAGGTAGCTGCCATGAATTTATAGCTGGTTAAAAAATGCATGCACAGCCAGTTATGGCAGGTTAAATTAGAGGCTATGAATGCAGTCTTAGTTTACTTTGTGGTGACTTGCTCCTGGCACATACCTTTCACACTGATCCTAAATGAGCACAGCTGAAAAATAACTGATTTTTCACAGGTAACCAAGGAATCAGAAATAAACTCTGGATCCTTTTCAGCTATAGCTTTACGTTTCGTAATTTAATTTCTAATGAAGCTGGTGAAGTCAAGATCTCCAGGGAGCTGTCATCTTTAACTCCAAGTGTCTTTTCCACAGCTCTGTTCCAAAAATACAGGGAGCTCAAAGTTGCTTTAATCATGCTAGTCCTGTTGAATCTGTTAAAACTCAGACAAACATGATGTCAGCTGCAGGCCCAGCAGGGCACTTTCAGGAGATCAGATTTCTTTAAATTATAAAACCACTCTCTTTACAAGGAGCAACAGACCCTTAATGTCAACGTTTTATAATCCAGGTCATGGTTAGTTTTTTCACCCTGTAGTTAGAGCCACCGCCTTAGCTTGGTTGGCCTCACACTGCCATACAGATGTCTGACATAGAAAATTCAGGAGGAACATTAAGCAGCGTAATTAAAGCACCTTGTGACTTTTGGATCAAGGCCAATATTACCCTGTTTATGTTCAGCACTTTATAGAAGAAGAAGACCATTATTTTGCATTAGGATTTTATTCAGAGATATTTAAGCTTAGTCCCCCTCACGTTGTTTTTCAGCAGAATAGCACAGATTATTGCTGCTTTGGGTACTGGTGCCACCATGCAGCAAAAGCTAATCTTACTCAGACTGGGTAAGAACAAAATGTTAGGTAGATCTTAAAAGAAGAGAAAGGCAGGCAGAAGGGAAGGGACAGGTCTTGAGCTGATGTACATTATGTTATGTTTCATCTTTGGCTACAGACCCTACAGTTGCCGCAAGGGGCTGGGAGATGTTTTGTAGGCTCTGGTGCATGAGGTGAACTTGGTTTGGTTGGGTGATTGTAGGGACGGGGTTTAGCAGAGCAGATGACCCCTTCAGTTCTACGCTCCGTGGGGGTGAACCCCCATGCTCTTTTTGCTAAGCAGGAAGTCATTCTGATGGTTGATCCAATAGTTTCCAACATCACCATTACCTCTGTTCACTTTGATCTTCACGGGCTGAACCACAAATACAGTAAGAAATACAGAAGCTGCGTGATGGAAGGCCAGTTTCTGACACCCCAATTACTTCACTCTGTTACAGGCTCCAGTACTGACAGTGATGCAACTTGTGAAATAAGAAATTGCCCAATGGAACATCCCCTGCTAAGGCATTAAACAGGAGATTCTGATCCTCAGCACTTAAACATGTATTTCAATATAAACTTTTTGGATGCTAATTGGAAAAGCTCAATAACAACTAACATAATATGATGGGCCACCTGGGCAAATAAACCACAGAAGCTGTGTTTGTTTTCTGCAGAACACAGCTAGATTTGGTCTTTTCTTTCAGGTAGATGGGACTAAATTTTACATAAAAGTGTCAGCAGCTTTAAATGTAACCAGATAAGAAATGTAAACAAGTCAGCTTTAGGGAGGCATAGTGGTAGAGTCTAGTCATATTTAGATTCAGTTTTCACCAGATTTGTGCAACACAAAGTATGATAACATAAACCCAAATGGTGAAATTCAGCAGCAGAGGTAGTAGTCCAAAACCACACCACTCTGAGACAGGTTCCAAAATGCTAGGGATTAGACGGTACGTAAATATTGTCTAGGCCTCAGTCAGGTTCTCTGCATGTGGCTGAAATGTCATCCTTCATGAAAACAGGGGGGGGGGGAAAGTGCATTTCTGAAATTGCTCCATTTATTATATTGATTCCACATCTTCCTGATGCAGATAGAGCCTGCTGGGTTTTACATCAATCAGCCTTGCCTTCAACCAGCTCAGGATCCCGTAGATTTCTGTGGCAAGTTATAAAGCTACCTTTTGGATAATGCCAGATATACATCAGGTGTGAATAATGAGCTCTTTCCAGAATTAACATCACAATTATTATCACTAATCCATTGTCAGTTGTTCAAAACATGTCTTCATATTACTAACATAATAATTCTACAAGCCTAACAAAAGCCTGTTTTCTAGTTAATACCTATAACTTCTGACATTTTAATGACTATCTCCTGAATTTACTCTCAGTACCTTTCCGTTTCTCATACTATACCACCGGGCACAACTATTTAATCCCTCTACTCTAGCCTCCGTATCATCTAGATACAACTCTTTTTGACTCCTCTGCTAACTCAACCACATGCCACAAATGAATTTGAAGCAAAGGTCAAATTTCAAGGCATGCTACGCATACACCTTGGATTGGGGGTGTAGAGCAGGTCCAGAAACATGCACAGTCTGCCTTCTGCATCCTGCATTACCAGTCAGAAGGAAGAGATCCTTCATATGCCAATGTAGACTTTGGCTGAAAGACATTTTTAACTTTGTTTTTTGATTTAGTTAGTAAAGACAACACGGGTATTGAGTTCAAGAGAATCTCTTGGGGTAGAGTAACCAAGCATTGATAGAAACGTGACTCATTCTGCATTGACTTTGCAGCTGACATGGCAAATGACATCGGAGAATTAATGTTTCATTGCCTAAGAGCCCACTAATAAATGCAGCTGGAATTAACAATTGCATGCTGGGATGCCTAGAAGTAGCGATGAAGGAGATTTAATATGCAGTTAGTGCTCTTTGCTTTACAAAGCAGTATTTTAGCTGGGAACATTACTCGCATTATAAGTTCCTTGGGAGCCAGCAGTTCAATTTGATTTCACAGACAAGTAACATGAGATCCTAGAAACGTCTGATCTACTGGATATTGCTGGCACTGCTCACTGTTGCTTTCTAAGAACGCAGACTTCTGTCACATACCTGTCCTTAGGGCACATATTGCTTTCTGTCTTGGTCAGGAGTAGACCCGTACTCTAATTAAAATGCAAGTATACCTTACCATTATTCAGAGGCCATCAAAGACTTCGCATATCCTTTGACAGTTCTGTAAGCTCCTCTCTCCTCCTTGATTTATACTACAGAACAATTAGAATATTTATTAGCAAACAGGTGTTGTTTAATCAATGCAGTCACTATGACAAGCGCATTGAAGTTGTAGAAGGCTAGCGTGCGCACAGAAGCTTGGGATTAAGGACAGTCAGGCAGGTTTTCTTCCCGCAGGGCAATTGAAATTTGCTGAATATTTACACGTTTAAACTTTCATTCACATCTACAGAACTCAGTGCAGTGCAGTTTCTGCCTCTCGAAAAAGGGGAAGAGAAGGGGCAAGCATGATTCATAGGGATCTTATTGGGAAGGCAGGAAGAGGAGAAACTGGATATTCCAGTGTGCTATTTTGTACTTCTGAAAATGGGGTAGGCAAGACCTGAATAGTCTCCTGCAATGTGTTTTGTGAATTAAAGCGGTCTTTCCAAAATTGATAACCCAGCTGTAAGCAGAAATCAGAACTCCATGCTCTCCTAAGAGCTTCTACTCCAAGTTCCAAGAGGTGCTTTCAGCTTTTTTTTTTGAATGGCCTATCACTGCCTTATCAGCTGCCATTTTTGCATGATTGCATCCAGAAAAGCCTGTCAAGCTCTTCAACATAGCATCTGCTGCTGCACACGGGGGTGGTCAGTGGCCTTCCGTGTCCTTTGGCAGGGGAAAACATTCAGGACACAGCACCACAGATGGCTGCACGGACAGAGCTGAGAGGCTGGCATATGGCAGCACAGTCATGGGACCAAGAGGTCAGTACTCTCCTTGGATGAGAGCTGCCAATAGAGAAAATGCTTCATGTAACTACATCCTAAAACTTCCACATTTCTAGGAAAGAAAAGAAAAAAATATATCTTTCTTTAGGTTCAAGGGAAGATTCCATGCTCAGATGTCTAGACTCTTTTCTCTAGACTTCCTCTTCCCTCTTCTCTGTTCCTATAAAGGTCCCTCCATACCACTGATGGTTACGAACCTCTCACGCTGCCCAGAAGAGTAGGAAAAAAGTTTTAGAACTACCTCATTAATAGTTCCATTAACCAGCATTTCAGTTACGCTCTGTGGTGTACCAGCATAATTGCTAGATGGTGAGGAGCTCACTGGGCAGTTTGGCACATTTCTCCTATACTATAATTGTCACAGATCATTATACTCCTGGCAAACAATTATGCAATATTTGTTCACCACTTTAGTCCGGCTGAATTCAAAGTAGGTTGAAAGAGTAAGGGGGACTCTGTTATATGCTCAGATGAGGAAGGCTCTGTGACAGTTTACCGGCTTGTATTCACCCCTCCCTTTCCCCCCACCCCCAAATTTTAACTTAGTCACTGTTAAAATATCAAGAAGATGCATGCTGACACACTTGATACAGAAGACCTTGCTTCTGTCACATGTATTTGTTCCAAGCAGTGCCTTGCTATCTGCCCATTGTCAATTAATGCCTTAATTGTACTGGAGCTACTTTCAAAACAGGATTTGGGATGAGTAAAACCCATGAAACCTGGTCCAGAGGAGGAATCTAAATAACATCAGCTGAAAAAAAGGCTCACTTGAGGGTAAAGCATAAGAGCATCAAATTCCTGGGTTTAGTTTTCCCAGGTTTTGCTTCTGATTGATGGATATTTATAGCTGCCGTTTTCAACTATTATTTAGGTTGATGCAAGAGGGAATACACTTTGCTAATTTAAGGAACACCTAGAAGACCTAAATCATGTTTAAAGCTACAGTACACTTCCTCAGCCTAGGCCATCAGCACCTGCCACCTGCTATATTAAAAGAGGCAAACCAGCCTAACTAAAGTAGCCATGAACCATGGGGCGAGGCAGGAGAGAGGGGGTGTTAAGCCAACCTACACCTGTGATTTCCATCATGGACAACATTACTCAATTCTTAAAGGGAAAAAAGAGTCGGGAGGTAACCAGGCCACCATGAGATTAAAAGAACTTCAGAAAGCAGCAGAAAAGTCTTTTCCTTCAATGCAGTCCCACTGCCTGTTCTTACTTCTGCCAAAGTAGAAATGGACAGCTAAAAGCATTCACGTAGGAAGAAATTGGTGGAAGAGATGGGACTAGTAGGAAAGAATGCAAACAAGTACATAAGCCCATTTGGTGGTGGATCTGGCACATCACAGGTGTTCTTCTCAGGAGAAGGTAAAAGGAAGCAGCCCTGTTGTCTTTGCTTTTGTGAATCTAAACTCCCTCAGGCGTTTACTTTCAAAGTGTCCTTTGCAGTCACCTATGGTTTTACAAATCCTGTGCAGATTATTAGGCTGGCAAATGCCAGCCTGGAAGAACATTAGCCTTCACCTCTTTCTTGACTACAGGCCTTTCTGCTGCCCTATCCTTAACTCTTTAGTAGAATACCAAGAGAATTAGAGTCATCATTCTTACTATCCCAAGACTATTACTGGTGCCCAGTAATACCTAGTTCATCTCTATAACTTTGCTATTCTGTTACCTCGTCAGTTTTGCTAGTTCATTGACTGGAGGGCATTGTGACATGGTGCTCTTTTAATTTAGCCCTGCTGGGAGGATTTTAATCAGAGAACTAAGCATATTCTTTGTTATATTCCCAGACCGCAAAGAGTAAGTAAGAGGCTGATGCATGGCACAAAGGACTCTGGTCAAAGGGTAAAGCAAGCTGCCAAGTCAAGATTACCAAGAAGTGAAACAGTAGCTTTAGTTAACTCAGCTTTACTTCTTGTGGTATCCTGCTGCCAGTGTAGTCCTCGATTTTGGGCTAACCCCACTCTTCCCCCTGGGAGCTGATGTTATCCATAGCACCGCTCACCAAGAAGTGGTAAAGGAGATTATTTCTCCAAAGCGTATTATAAGGATCAATTAACTCTGGTTTGCAGATGTCAATGCATTACCTGAGATTTTGTCTTGCATTATTTAAGCAGTAAGGTTTTGAGAGTTTTATGCTGGCTTTGAAAAATGGGGAAAAAAAATTTATTTACTTTTTTAAACGACCTGCTAATTCAGTCAGAAGCTTTGTTCGAACATTAACTGTTACACGTGAGGCTGTGTGTGTAGGCATCACAGTTTACACCCACAGAACCTAACTCTACTCAGAACATGACTTCAGAAGACTACAGCTTTGAAATGCAAAGCCTTAACCAAGGTCACTTCTGCAAACGTAACCCTTGATTTAAGAACTGGCAGAAAACGTTCTTCCCCCTTTATAGATAGTAACTGTTATTACACATTGCCCTGTTTAAAATCTTCTAAAAAATAAAAAACTGTTTCTGAATTTTGTAACTTTACTGCCTTAGAATTACATAAAGCATGCTGGTGTTGGGTAACACTGTAATTCATCTTCCTCAATTTTTTTTTTTTTTTAAGTAATCAGAAATAGACAAGGAAGCTTACACATTTTTTTTAGATATGTGCCAACATTGCAAAGAAATTATCTAGATTTTTAGGAAGTTTGCTTCATATGGCAGTCTTTCAGACTCCTTTTGCCGCTCTTAGTAGCTTATATTCCTACTACTTCTATTTTTCTTTTTGTTTCCAGTTGCTGAAAATAAAACATTATGTCAGAACCACTGTAGGCATCCCCCACTCCCAACTCCCTTCAGGTAAAGATGTGGACACTTTGCAAAACATGCTGGAACTTGTCAGATTTAACAGCTGAAACTTCTTCCTGGAGGCACAACATTTTCATGGTGAAGGGCCCCCATTTTAATTTAGTGGGATTACAGCAGAGAAACCTTTCATGGCAATATTTTCCTGGGGCTTCCTTTCCTCAAGAGAGGATCAATACAGAAAAGGCAACTCAGTCTGAAAAACAAACAAATCAATACGAAAGCTAAATACTAAACCAGAGCATGAATACCCAAAGCTCTGTTACTTCGTGATTCAGATTTATCCCACACTGGGCCAGGGACACAGTCTCCATTAAGCACACTGGAATTTCTGCTGTAGGTTTAGGTGTCTTCTGCAGCATCTAACACTGGATACACAGGGACGTTATTAGAAGAAAAACAATTAAAAAAATCAGTGCCTCAGGAAACACAGTGACAAGAATAACTTGCCAGTTGATATTACTGGAGACATACAACATAGGAATTCCCTAACAGCTAGGAGCCATCCAAAATCACTTTGTTAAAACAAAGTTTCATCAACCCTTACACACTTCTTTCCCCACACCTACAAAAGCTCTGTCAGCTGTAGTGGTTCAGGAATTTTGCTGGAAACAAAGCCACAGCCTGTCCCTTTTAAGGCACTCTACCTGTAGCCTTAGGGCATCATCAAACATTATATCTCCAGGAGAAAAGAGTCCAGGTGTTGGGTAGCTCTAACCCAAAACCTATAGCACAAAAAGGGATCAAATCCAAGCATTTGTTGTTTCCATGAGGGAAAAAGAGGCACACAACATGGTCCTGTTCCCCAGTCAAGAGGATTGTTTGCCACCCTAAAGGACTCCCTTACTGCCTATAACATGGTACAATGAAACCACATACCCCCTCCTAACAGAAGGTAGCAGCAGAATACTAGGACTGTAACCAGCTCTATCTACAAAGCCTTCTTCTGTTTTGCTGTGGTGGAGTGATGCAGCTGATTTGACCTGGAAAGTATCCTACTTTGAAGGTAAGGCAAAGGATTTCTGTAAATCATGTTTTTTCTTCAGTCTAGTCTTGACTTAAAAGTCATTAAAAGTTACCTTGAGTTGAAGCAGGAATTTTTCCAATGTTTTTGATTTCCTCCCTCAAAAGCCTGCTCTGTCCCTTCAGGCTTACCATATAGCCTCAGAGGGCCTTCTGTTTCCAGTAGGGTTCAGATTGGCAGAGCACATGAAAAGCAGCCTTGATGGTGGGTGGCTTTCAGCTGTGAAGTGTGACACCAACCCCCGCCTTCCTCTGGCACTCACACCTGCTCCATATAATTCACATCAGGCTCCTAAAAGGAGTTCAGAAAATCCTTTGATACAAGTTCATCAAGGTCTTACTGAGCCAGAGGGATACATATCATTTACTCACAATGAACCTGCCGAGAGACCAGTCTGCTTAGTACAATGGGCTGCAGTTTTGCACCAGTGGATTTCAGCTGAGAACCAAACAGGTGTAACGAATTGGGCACAATGTGCCCACCACATCAAACACAGACACCTCCTGAATAATAAACAGGCCCTGGGAACCTTATAAAGCTCTCTATTTGTGCCTTACTGAATGTAATAGATACATCTACATGGCATGTTATTGCATTTTGGCCAAAAAGAAACCCAAAACCAACCAAAGAAACCCACCAAAATTCAAAAAGGAGAGTGAAAGGCTTTGGATTGATCCTTATTCCACTAAAGTCAATAGGAGTTTTGCTCTGTGCATCAAACCAGTTTGGCCCCTACTGTCACAGAGGTGTTTCCTTCCCTCCACATCACCCGCTTAAAAGATCAGTGAGAACCAACGGGTCAGTTTGGGTAGGGAGGGGAAAGAAGACAGGCCCAAACGAAAAGAGAGGAAGAAGTTATTAAAACTTCCCAGGACTCATTTCAGGTGTATCAACATCAGTTCACAACTAATACCGAAGCAGGATGATAGGAGTCTGATCCCTACGTTCGGTGAACGTTATATAAGCCAAGTAAACAGATATTTATAAATTCCTGAAGTGTCAGGCTGAAACTGATGCCAGTAATAATTTGAAAAAGGACGAAATTTGTTTCTGAGTAATACCTGATGTAACAGGTTAATAATACCTGATGTAACACGGTAGATTTCTGCAGGTTTTCCAGAGAAGATGATTCAATGCCCTGTGAGCAATAAATTAGGAATCATAACCATGATTGTCCTCTTAGATTTGCAACACAGATTGCCTCTAGACTCATAACTGGTTTCCCTTCCTAAAAGATGCTTTCCTCATTCAACTAGCAGATGTTGCTCACTGCATGATCACACCTAGTGTACAGTTAAGAACTGTTTCTATTTATTTATATCTAAAAAGCCTCAAATTTAAACAAGCATCTCTAAACCTTGGAGTTCTTTATTTTCAAGCTTCCACCATTTCTTTAATTAATAAATTGTCATTTCTTAGGACCTGGGAGAGAGGGAGGAGTGACGCCCCACCTTATTCCTTAA
Source organism: Tringa tobata (assembly GCA_033628505.1). Taxonomy (NCBI): domain Eukaryota; kingdom Metazoa; phylum Chordata; class Aves; order Charadriiformes; family Scolopacidae; genus Tringa; species Tringa tobata. The sequence goes on along the minus strand of JAHREE010000131.1, from coordinate 6,478,820 downwards.
ACGCTCATTGAATCTTTTTGCCATTTTTGTGCCTTTCTTCTCACATGCTATCTCTATCTCTGCTCAATGCCTTTGCTCAGTGAATTTAAGTACTTTTCCACCAGTTCTGAATCCAAATTTCCTTCTGATCTTCCCCCGCAGCTTCCAACCTCAGATTTCAAGGGGGTCACCAAACCTTCTCCTCATGTGAACAAAACTCTCTTTCTCCCCTGCACTAGCAGTGTGTCAGCCCTTCAGGTTCGTGTTTTTCTAAATAAACGAATCGATTTCTAAATCCAAGCCTGAGACGTGCATCTCCTTCCACAGAGAACGTTTGACCAAAAAGCAGAGCTGCTGAAAGATATCATTTCTCAGCAGGCTTAGGCCAAAGCCAGAGAGCAGAATGCAGTAACCGGTGCCATTTGTTAACCCTGCCTATAATTACACAAGTCAATAAGAAACAAGCGAGCTGTGCCCAGGCCATTTCCCACTGACGTAAGGGAAAAGGCACAGCTGGCTGAAACGAGCCCGTTTTCTTTGACGAACGTTCAGTAATGGACTTGCTGCACCTAAAGCAAAGCTTTATTTCAACACTTATTTTTTAAAAAGCAGCAACCGGTTGTCTACACCCCAGTGATCTGCGTAATTGAGTTCATGACATGATATCACAATGTTTACTAAGAAAGTGGCAGATGGTAGTTATTGTGTTGGGTTTTTTTTTTTTTTTTTAAAAAAAAGGGCACGTATGTATATCATGATTATAGTCAGGGTATTCCTGTTGAAAACAACACTCCTTTAATTTAGCAGAGGATATTAAAGTTTGTTTAAAAAACATATACTCGATGAGAAGAGTGGCAGATGGAGTTAACAAGCTCACCTGCTGTTTTACTTAAAAACACTGTCTAATAAGAGGTTGTGTGTTTTAAAAAATGCATTCATGCCATAATTTGTAATCCTTTCCTGGGGAGAGGACATAAACACTCTAAGGAAGGTGGCATGGCTCTGAGGAGCGGGCACTTCTCCAAGGCAGAAGGGTTAGGCTTGGAAAAAAGGAAAGGTTGGTTCTTTATAAAAAGAGCAGCTGAATCTCAACGGGAGAGAGAAATAAGGGCAGCCACATCATGCAGGTTTATGCTCAGCTCCATCAAAACAACATACATAGAGGAGGTGGTTCTCAGCTGCCAGGTGCTCACAGAAGACAGAGATTTTTGGGGGTGAGTGTGGGCATTCAAAAGGACAAACTCCTGAGAGGGAAGTAACTGTCTTAGTAAGCTCACAGTGAAATCACTCTGGGCTGAAATTGCACAACTTATGTCCTGGCTCTTCAGTTACAACAACCCATCTGATGGACTGTGTTTCTTTAGCAGGTCCAACTAGAAATGCAAAAGACAACTTTCCAGGGGCCAAGATGTGGGCAAACTCAAAAACTAGCAACTTCCGACTGCCTCTTCTGAACGGTGTTTTGCCACGTACCATGGGACCCGTGACAGACAGTGAGAATCACATGAACCTTGGGTCTGCAGACCCCTCTTCTTCCCTGGTGGTACAGATGGACCTGCTCTTTACCCCTCTTCTTCCCTGATGGTACAGATGGGCCTGCTCTTTGATGGCCACCGATTCTTCTCTTTCTTCCCACAGCTTCAGGAGGCAAAACTGTTTAAACCCTCTGAGGTTGTTTCCATTTCCATGTTTCCATTTCTCCCAGCCTGGATTTCCCCTTCCCCTCCCACAGGAGCTGGGGCATGGAGGCAGTCTCCCCAGTGCTGTCTGAAGCAGGTTCAGTACACTCATCTTGGTGGCCAAGGGTTTCAGCAACTGCTTTCAGTGACTACTTTTCCACAGATACATAAACACAGAACAGGTTTGGGGTAATTATTTGTACTGCAGAGGCAGATGGTGTAATAGTGGTCAGACAAAATGATATCAAAAAAACAGTGGAAAAGTGTATATTATATAATACCAATTTGAGAAAGCTTTGAAGAAGATACTGATAAAAGATTGACTAATGTGACCCTTTAGGTGGCAAGAAGTTAATGGAATATGTTTTCTACCTTGAGTATGTAAGATGCAATTACTATTCCAGCCCGGGCTACATATTGCAACACAAGATCAGCATTTCCTGCCGTGAAATCAGTGAAAATAATTCAGAAAGCCGGAGGCAGAGAAGATGGCAATGAGAAGATTATCCTTTTATTTTTCTTTAAATGACGCAGATGTAACAGAGAAGTACGATACTGTGTTTTTGAAAACATCTCAGTCTGATGCTGCACCTGCTTACGGGCAGGCAACAGGAGTATTTCCTTTCGATTCTGCCGGCTGGTGCTCACTGCCAGCGCTTGCTTCGCAGCAGAACAGCTCTGCACAACGTCTTGCTCAGTTAAATATGATGGAGTTTGGCCTTTCGAGTCCCTGTGTTTGCGTATGTATAATGGACCCAAATGTTGGATCTGAATTAATACGAGCTTTTATGAAGATTCAGTGAGCTTTGTTCCTTTCTGAACTGAACAATTCACTGAATACTAGACATATAAATAAATATATAAATAAACCTTTAAATCCGTGGAGTAAGAACTGGAGCCTGCAATGAGTATTTAACCACCACACAGGCAGAGTCAGTCTTCTGTAGGTCTGTACCTTCATAATTGTACATGTAATTACTTCAAGACAAGAACTGTAAGAAAGAGAGCACCACTTCAGGATACTTTCTAGTTAGCTGCTTAGGACATTCACTGGGGAAGTGAAATACACGAATTCAAATGTCCTTGGACAGTAAAGAGATATGGATGCTTTTATTCCCCCTTTCAAAAATGAGGGGATAAAAAGCAGCTATTGCTGAGGCCTGGAGTTAGGTTTTCAGGTCCACTAGGACAGCAAAGAGGTTTTTGGAGTCTGTGTTTAGACAGAAGCATCTCAAACTGCTGTTAGGTACCTGAATCCTTTTGGAAAACAGCCCTTTGTCTACCACCTTAATCACACGTTTCCCCCAGGTAAGGCAGATGCTGCTGAAGCAGGGCCTGAATAAAACCCAAAACATTTTTATTTCTTTGATTTGTTTTTTGGAAAGCAGAGATGGAGAGAACCTGTACTGCTTTAATTAAACAGTTCTGCATTCAACCGCATCCTGTGCTCCATTTAGTGAACTTCTATTTTTCAGTTTTGCAGATTAGCAATTGCTTGAATTGCCAAAAAATGCACTTTACTCTAATGGATGGGTCTGAGCAAGGGCTGTGCTGTGCCCACCTGGGTTGCTAGTGAGCAGCAAGAGGGTGTCAAGTGCGTGACAGGAGCAGGGACTTTGCCAGCAGAAATGTGAACCCAGCAGGCAAGACTCTGCATGCTGGGCTACTCTTTAATATTAAAATAAAATTAAAATACAAGCACTTTTGACAGGGAACAGACAGACTGGCTGCCCAAACACTTCAGCAGCATTGAAGGAGAAGAAAACCAGAAAATGGAAAAACACTCAGCCTGTATCTGACATGGCTAATGACAATGATTCATTGTACATCCAAGTTGGACATTTGTGTTCTCACTCTCTTTGACACCATCTCAGGAACTTTTCTGTGAAGCTTTGGTGGCTTCTCACAGCTGCTAGGACAGCACAAGGATGTGGAGCTGCCAGGACCGTGGCACCTACCTCCAGGGACTGTGAATGAATGTGCCACCTCTGCTGCAGCACTGACCACTAGGGTCTGGGGCTCTGAGCGTGCAATTATTTACTTGCTCTTATTTTGAGACCGAAGGACACTGTCTTGAGAGCTCAGCCTATCCCTGGCAGGTGTTACCTTGGTGTTTGCTGTTGGAGGAGTCTTGGAGGAAGAGGACAGGGGTGGAACTTGAAAGTAATTTGAAAAAAAAAAAAAGAAAAAAAAATTTCTTACTCCACCTGAGTTCAGCTCTGATATTTGTCAATTTACATAAATGGAAACAATACAATTGAAATAATTTACATACAAGTATAGCACAGTCATTCACTGTTACAGAAATCAAGTATTTTAGACATCACTGTATAAAAATAGCCTGTGACATCAGCTCTGTTTTTCATCAGCTCCAGAAAAAGCTGTCGGCTATGAGGGATATGTGTGGGTTTTGAGGTTTTTCTTAGGTTGTGTATTGAGGACTGTTGGGAATAAAATTGGTACTAAGTCTAGCTCATTCATTCAGGGAACAAAATTTACTACAGGGGAAGGGAGAAAGCAGAAGCAGCTAATTTCTCTCACACCATTTTGCTTTAGACACTTTCCCTGCATTGCCAAGCGGAGAGAGAGAAGCAGCAGCAGCTCCCTCTGCCAATTCATGTTTTCTCTCAGCTGACCTTTAAGGGAGCCCAGAAAGACTAAACAATGCTGGAAGAATTCAGACTCAGAGGCTAAACAGAGAAAACTTTCCAAGGAGCCCCAAGAGCCACACAGTGCCAGCAGCCCCACTGCCAGCAATGTTACCTGCAAATATCCCATTTTGTCTCCTCGTCACCTTCTCTTCCGCAGAAACAAACCGTGTGTGACCTTTTGGGGCCTATTTTCTGTCATGCTCCTGAGCTTTAAGAGATTCAGATTATCAAGTCTTATCTACAGCTGCAGTAACCAGGGACTTGGACAACACATTCTGAAGCCATGAAATAACCAGACTGATTAAAACTTAGAGCTACATTTTCTTAAAACAAAAGAAAATTACCAAGTCATTGCATTACATGCTTTGTAATGTAACTGATAACACACAGCACAAGCCTGTTTCATTAGTGAGAGAACAACAACAGTGATAAAAAGACATCTTATTGAATCACTAATTTCCCATTAAGGGACAGCTGCGTGTTTTTATGGAAGACATGAGCCTGAGTACCAGTTGAGATCACAACATGTCCACGTACAAGGTTTGAAATCAATTTATGAGAAAGCATGAGCAGGTTGGAACTGCATCTTTGTTCCCTGCAAGAGGCTTCAAAATAATAAGATACTTTTTTCAGAATACGGAATAGGAATATTCTTAAAATAGGAGCTATCGGAGAAAAGAAAGTTGCTAAAGGAAAGAGCTGTCACAGTTTTTAGATTATTTTATCAAGGAAGTAACCATGAACAAAATGCGCTCATTATACTTCTATTACAGTTACCTTTTGCATGTAGTGCTTAGCTCATGATTTTATGTGCCAAATACCCTGTCTGCACTGAGAGTACTTCTGAGTGCACAACAGATAACAACTGCTCTTTGTCCTCTGCTGTTATCGAGCCTCTGACCTGCCAGAAGTCCCACCTCTGCCTGCTCAGCCAGCCTTGAGTCACACACCCATGAGGTCCAGCCTCAGGGAAGCAGAGCTGCCACTCCACCCCATCCCACCCCATCCCACTCTGCCAAGCTGTAGTTTGTGCTCAAGGCTGGGTTTTTGCTCCTTATCTTATTCTCGTGTCTGCCTTATCTTAACTACCACAGACTAGAGTAAGACTGAGTCACACAGAGGGGCAAGTAATGTCAAGTGGAGTGAACGGCCTCAGAACAGCTCATTGAGTAACCTAGTCAGCAAATACCTACAAATAAGGGAAGAGTTCAAAGAAGTCAGGAATTCCCTGCAAATGAATCACAAACACCAAAACCTGTCCAAATTTAGCAAGTAATATTTTCCAAGCTGAAGTAGCATACCGGTGTGAAACATTCCAAGTTTGCATAGGCAACTCACCCCCAGCACTTTTTCACAGAGATCTCAAAGCACTTTGCCAAATAGGTCGATATCATTACACTCCCCTTTTAAGCAGGCTGGGAGAGGCTGGCCTGAAGAAGGTCAGCCTGAGAGCAAGAAGTGTGGCCAAGAGCAGAACAAAGGTCTCCTTTGTTGCCCACCAGTAACCTTCCATTCTGAAAATCCAGATACGGTCTTGTTGGGGCAGGGAGGGAAGGAGGCTGTTTCAACTTCAGATCTGCATTTTGGATTTAATATGCTTTAACCTTATTTAATTATTAAAATTTTGAAGTTGGTTCCCTTATCAAATATATGTCTGAAAAACGTCATAAAAGAATCTGTTTGTTTAAACCAACACCAGTCAAACTCACTATAATTAGCCCTTAGGTCCATCAGGCAGGTAGCCTGCTTAAATGGGCCCATGCTCCCTCTTGTCAGAATTGTGAAAACGGACCATAAACAAGTTCATATAATCCTACTGCTGATCCTACACCACAACAGATTGCCATAGGACACGGAGATCTTGCAGAAGCTTGGAAGAGCCCATCTGTTACCGTTCCCTGGTAAAAGGCTGGTTTGTGAGCTTACAGGGCAATAGAAGCGCAACAACGTACAGCAGAGTTATGGGGAACAAGGACAGGGCAAATTATCACAACTTTGGCTTCAGAGAATACCCCATGCAGTGCATCGTAACAGTGACTCCCCTTCTCTCACTCAGACCTCACCTCTGGGGCAGACTCCTCCAAGACCACTGCGACCAAGGAAAACGGAGAAAAGTGCCATCAGGCAAAATCCTTGAGAGGTGAAGAGGTGAAAGATGGGTCTACTGTCTTTGTCATCCTCAGCTGCTGAGAGCAAAAACACAGAATGATCAAAGTAACTTCATGAGTTCTGCCAGCAAAATTTTAACAGTGACTGCTTTGTTTTCACTATTACAGAAGCTTATAGTGGTGATGTTGGAAGACTGTAGTATACAAGCAAGATACCTCACTGCTCCATGTTACTTTTAAATAAGCCTTTCCCAGGAGCTTACATTGGTACTGCAACAGATGCTACTTCAGGTGACGCCCAAGGTTGCCTATTTTAGTTTACCGTTTCCATCCCTTCCAGTCCAGATTGTTACCACGTTAGACAAATGGCCCATCAAGCACTGATGATGCAGATGGGAAAAGCCCACTGTCCGGCCTCCAGTAGAGCTTCTGACTTGGCCATCGGCCTTATGAATGGTTTTGAGTTTCCTGAGAAGCAGGATCAACGACGTCTAGTCCAGCATTAGGTACATTATGTGATTCTTTCCATTATAAAAAGTAAGAGAAACAACTTTTTCTTTTTTTTAATGAAAAATTGAAGTCCATGACTCCCTCTGAATAAAAGCCACCAAAAGGAGGAAATGAAACTTACTTTTCTAAGCCATGCTGGCATCAACAGCACCATAGCTTGTTTGAACACATCTTCAACATCAAGTCCATATTCTTCACAAGCAAGGGAGGGGAGGAAGGCTCTTGTGGACTCCATGTTTTGTGCGCCAGAACTAGTCAAGAACAGCCTGAAAAATAACAAGTAAAATTATTCCTTCGACTAGCTTCAAAGGGGTTATCACATTTGTCCAGTATACAAATGAGTGGTCTTTTATACATAGTTTAATATACAAAGTTGAAGAGACACAGGTTTTATACAGTGACAGTCACAATTCTGCTCTTAGAAAAGCTGGCTGTTCTGCCAGGGAAAGTTGTCAGCATCAGAAAAAAGACACCACTCCCTCCTCTAAGAGACAAGCACCATCCTAGCAACAAACCACTGTGAGGTGTTTGTTTTTTTAAACTCCTGACCATTACCTGTTGTCTCAGCAGTATTTATCTAACCTTTGTTTATGATCAGAGGTTTGTAACGTATTATAGCACACTAATATAAGTAGACGCTAGGCTTGGACCTCAGCCAATGTAGAGTTCAAGGACTTCACCATCATCCGTTGCTTTTATTGGTCTTTGTGATTAACTACACCAGTGAGAAAAGGAAACTTTAACCTTTCACCAGGAATGAAAAACCACGAAGCACGGCAATCCTCATCTAGCAATCATCAGCAAGAGCATACTGAAATGGTGCAGAACAGCCCAGGGAAGAGCCACCACTGCTTTTCTCTAATACTTTCACTCTGCTCTCCAACCACTGAAAGAGAAGGAGTCTCTGAGCTTTCAGACTCGCTTGCCCTGTGCCTGGCTCCCTTTCAGCTGGGGAAGCACAGGAATACAGCAGTTGGAGACATAAAAAGACACTAGACAAAGGGAAGAGGTTAACTAGAAGATGTTTAAGCTCCTTTTTTATAGCTTGAAGCAATCCTTTGATAAGGACCTGAAACCAGTGACTGCAGAACTTCTAAGGGCTCCTTTTGTACTATTCCCAGCCAGAATATTTATGTTTGACAAGGAACCTTACCACTCCACTAATTTCCAAAGATTCTGCTGTGATTGGGACAAATTCTTCCTTTAGGCCATCCCAGGGCAGTGCTATTCTCAGCAGCATCTGCAGATAACATAAAAAGCTGCCTCCCTTCCGGCTGCTTTGCTTTGCTGCTCCCTGCACTGATTCCCCACAGCTGGAAGAGCAGCTGTGCTGTGCTGCCAGCCTGTGGAAACCACATCTCTCTTTTCAGTGCCTAGCCAAGGGTTTTCTTCTGTCTCTCTGTTTTTTCAGTCCTCACCCCTCCTACAGCTCCGATTCCCCCCTGTGTCCATTCACTCAGGAGAGCAGCAGGTCAGGTCAGGTTCTGCTGATCTCACCCAGGCTTCAAGGGCAGGGAGCAATGCTGGGTTTTAGATAGACCTATGTTGGAGCTTTTGACCACGAAAGTCCTCCAAATCCCCATCCCAAAGAAAACCAGCCAACCAAAAAAAAAAAAAAAAAAAAAAAAAAAAATCCCTGAGCACATTAAAGCAAGTTAAAAAGGATAATATTTAAGCTAGTGTCAAGCTGTGTATGAAATCGAAAGCGGAGAGCAGTGGCTCACTGTGAGCAAAGCAAATGAATTGGCTCTTGGGGGTTTGTCCCATGTGCTGAGTCAGAAGAGCCAATTTCCTTTCCTACGCTGCTATGAACAGGCTGGAATCTAAAAAAAGAATAACTTTAAATGTTATCAGAAATATCTCCTCACCTCTCAGTGTAAGGTCTGATGAGAAACGCTGTGTGTGAAATTTGCTATTGCTGCTTTTGTACAAGTCATTTAGCAAGGACGATGACAGGAGGAGGAAGTCAAAATCCACTCCACTTTGCTTAGATTTGACTTAATAAATGCTACAATTTCATGCAATGCAGTCCACTCTTATTCTCTCACTGAGTTTGTAGATTGTCTGTAAACAGCTGAAAAAAAAATTCAAATCTGAGTGAGTTCTTTATTCAGAAGGATTTCCCTAAAAATTCCTAACAGGAATCTCCAAGCTGTATATCCTTTGCAATCACATGGCCGTGAATAGTCAGTATTCAAAGTACAAGGCACACTGGTTAGGTCTGAATGGCCTGGTGGATCACATGAGATTGTCTCTATATAATTTTTTATTTATACTTCTCAGCTGCACGTTGCAAAGGAAAGCCCCATTCAGAACAGATGGTCATGACGGCTCTATAAAAATTACAAGGACAAAAAAATAATAAAATAATAATAGGACATTTTTTCACTTAAAAAAATATTGCTGACTTGATTGACTATAGCCATCAAATCGATATATGCTATGATGGAAACGAATATCGATGGATTATCTCCCAGGAAAGTCCTGCACATGTGAGCAGTCCCAGCAACTGATGTATTTTCCAGCGCCTAAGACACACTGGGGTAGAAGACGTGCCCCTCCTCAAAAAGAGAAATGAGAGAAACTCGGTGGCAGCTGCATCCCCTGCTGCTGGAGGTGAGACAGCTCCTGTGGCTGCCCCTGAGGCTGCCCCTCTGCTGCGGCAGGGACGGGGACAGCGGTGACAGCACAGCGTGGAGCAGTAGCAGCAGAAGTTCCTAACATCAGTGTATAAAATACAGCTGAATCTAAAGTCTCTCTTCCTCTTTCTGTTTTGGGGAGAAAACCCGCATCTGTTGTATCAATAAATCTGTAATCCGAATGACACAAAACAACTGGTGGTGTCAGCATTTGAAAGCACTTCATTACGTGCCCAAATGCAAATCTATGCTATTAGGACATTAATTGTCTTACAAAGGTGAGGAGTTAAGAAATGCCAATATAAAGATTGCCTTTGCCATTTGAGATAGCTCCTTTTAGGTATGCACATCAATATGAGATCACCTGTAACTTTCAGGTTCTCCCAGGCTTACTGGAGATACAGGATATCTCGTGCGTTGCATCTATCCTTCAAAGTACAAGGCCAGCAGCGGAAACAGCACTTTGCTTTCTGCTGGGGAAGTGATGGAGTAAGCCCGAGCCAAGACAAGGCTTACAGGTAGAAGAAATACTTTTCACTAGCCCAATTAGTGGAGTTAGAAAAAGGAGAAAACCTGCCAGGTAGGCAGGTCCTTTTATGGGTCAGAAATAGAAATAGCAAATTCCCAAATAAAGTTGGTGACTTAAAAAACAAAAACAAAACCAAAACCCCAAACAAACAAAAAAAACACCCAAAAAACTGAAAACCACAACCAACAACAACAAAAAAAAACCAACAAAAAAACCCCAAACAAACCAGAAAACACCTCTACAGCCTTGGGATTGGCTCTCCATGGAGGCAATGACTTCTCAGCAGTTGATGCAAATCTCTTTAGATGGTTACTTGCCTGCCTCAGGGGCAGACCTTGCCCAAGATGTGTCTCAGAGAGGCCCTTGCTGGGTGGCAATCACTGCCTGTGGCTTCGGGGGGTAGCAGGAGAGCAAAACCAGGCTCCCCAGCTGCTCTGGATGGGAGAGCAGTCAGTTACGGCATGAGCCATGGGAGGATGGGGGCAGCACAAGGCAGGAACTAATCGCTCTGCGCCCGTGACAAGTCAGGGCAGTTCCACCACCCAGCCCAAAGTGGGAAATCCCACAGGGCAGGTTATATCCCCCCCGGGGCTGGATCCTGAGCTCCCTCCTCACCTGAATCACCCACAGCCAGCCTGAGGCATCACTGTGCTCACAGCCGCCGTCAGCATTTTGGCACTTGTTCTCGCAGATCTGTGTTCCAGGAAAAGATATTTTTCTTCTGTATTTCCTCATGATGATGGCCAAAAGGTCTAAGAATCACCAGCGCTGCATTAAGAAAAAAAAAAAAACAAAACCCAACAGATAAGTGGAATGGATAAATAAAACCAGTACCAAAGTGGCAGACATGAGCTGGGTCTGTTGGCAGTTTGGGCTGCCATTCTCATTTAGGAAAGCCAGTACCAAGAGCTTTAGATTGCAGGTAAATTATCAGGTATTTACTGGAGGACAAGTGGGGGCAGTGGTTGGCCTCCCTGCCTTGCCAGCTTTTTTTGCTGAAGTTGCAGCATCCAGATAATGATGCCTTTTACCTCATCTCTTCCTCTAAATTTCTTATAAGTACTCATGTTTGCGAGTCACCTCAGGTTAGCTTTGTCAGAAGAACAACAGATTATTCCATGCACCCAGGTTTTGGCTTTTTAAAACTCCCCTGAATGTTGAAAGCTATTAAGTTGACATGTTTTCCTTCATGTGCTTCTCCTGGTATGGCTTTGTGGTGGCCTGATGTCATACCTAACCACAAAAGAACATGATCTAATATACCATAACTGTTAAAAAATATAGTGTCCGACACGTTGGTTTCCTAACCTCATGGGGAAAATATGCCATAAAACTTCTTTATTTTTAAAAAAGAAGGGCCCTGAAAGATGGTATTTAAAATACCATATGGTATATATCTGGGGAGCAGGAATACTAAATGGGTGAGTTTGCAATTTTTTTTTTTTCTTTTGAGAAAACAGAAGTACTTGGTACTTCTGTAGAATACAGAAAATATTCTAGAGACATGAAAAGATGGTTTTTTTAACGTCTCTTTTATACCACACTGGCAGTTCAGCAGTTTGGCATTGCTGGAGTGGCATAAAGCAGCCTCTGGGTGGGAATTCGGTTCAGGCAGCATGGAATTGCAATTTAAAAAGTCAATTATTTGCAGAAGAAAAGACAGAGGAAAAAGCAATTTATTTGCTGCAAAATGCTGTTGGAGAGGGGAAGGCAGCAGAAGGCATTTCCAGGATGTTGTGTACAGGCAGGAGAATCTGAAGGAACAAAAGTATAAAAAAAGGTGACCCTTTTAAGATGCAGACTTCAGCATCGCCGCTAAGCGCTCATTTGTTTTCAGCAACTGAGATTCTGCGTGATTGTACAAACATGATGTTTGTGTTTAGAGCTAAATGGATTTATCTTGAAATGCAGCCCTTTCCCTGAGGGCTTGTGGCCTGTAAAGCTTTCTGTTGTTGTTTTTTTTTTTTTTTTTTTTTTTTTTTTCCTTTTGCCTGGCAATGGCTGTATTCTCACGTATAACTAAGGTGGAAGCTGGCAGCCCCCCAGAGGCAGGGGAAGGGCTGGAATTTCCCAGGTCATGCTCAGGAATCCAGCTTTCTGCAAGGCACGGGGCATTACCTCAGAGGAGGAGAGATGCTCACAGCTGCTTTCTGTTCTCCGAGGCAAGTTTAATAACGTCTCTGTCTGAACTCACTCATGCTCTGCAGACCAAGAAATGCAGTCGCTGCTACCACGGGCCATCTTAAATGCACGCGTTTCCATTTCCACCCCTCCCACAATGGGGCAAGGAAAGGCTGCTGTTCATTTCCGTCCTCTCAGACATCTCCCAAGCTTCACCTGCAGGATGGTCCTGCATGGTCTCAATGACCCTAAACCCGGAGACGAAGGCTTGGGGGCACCAGGGGGTTTTCTGGTCGCAGCTCGGGTTTGGCCGCAGCTTGGGGTGCGGGCATTACAAGTGATTCCTCACCCCGGTCCGACCCCAGGCTGCACACCTGGGCTGATGCAAAGGCAGATTTGGACCCGAGCTGCCTGCTTAAGGCCAGCTTTAGCTACTGTGCCTTTCGGGGGCACCGGGCTCGGCCTCAGATCCCGCAGGCAGAGCCTGGGGCTGCAAAAGCCGGGAAATCGGTCTAAAAATAGGTGTTTCAGTAAAAGTTTGGTTTTCAGCTCTGTTTTGCTGCCTTACAGCGCATCACGCTAGAAATGTGGGCAAGTGGTTTTTGGAAGCGAGAGCCGCCTTTTCATTTTAAAAGAATGTCCCCACCAACCACATCCCCATGTAAGGAAAAAGCAGCAAGTTACTGGTAAAGCTGTTAAGTGGGCAGGCAGAATTACACTCTCCGTTAAACCTTACTGTCATTTAAGTGAGGCTTCGATGGCTTCAGTAGCTCCTTACCAGGAGTGATGTGTGCCCGGAGGTCAGCAAGCACCCCGCCAGCCCATCTCTGGGCTGTGAAAAAGCAGGAGCCTTGCAAGGGTGCGAGGCAGAGGCTCTTCACTCCCCCGTGCCTTGTGGTTGTTTGGGTCTGTCTGTTTACCTAAATCACAGAAAGCGTGGGGTGAAATACTTCTTCATTAAGGCGTGATGTGCTGCAGCGGGGGGGGGGTCTTGCCTTCCAATTTGTTGGAGAGTCTGGTATAAGTAATGTTTTGCATTTATTATTTTTTCTTGACCGAAGGAGAAACATCCCCCTGACAAATGGAATGCATGGACAGCAGTACAGAAAAAGGTAAAAAGAGAAATTTCTCTTGCCTCGCACAGAAAGCGTGCCATATGCAGCTTGATATGTCAGCCAAGGGAAGAGATACACTCAGAAGCAGCTTCCTGAACTGAAGCTAAAGGTTCAGGAGCACAAGGCAGTCACTGCTGGGTATTTGGATGAATAAAGTATTGGTTCTTCTTCAAGTGTGACTCTGTAGATGAGAAAAGGGCAGAACATTTTTTATTCTGATTTTCCAGACAAATTCTGGTTTTATAATGGAACAGTATCACATTCCAGAATCCGGGGAAATAAAAAAGAAAAGGAAAAATTTGGGAGATACAAAATCTGGACATTGGGTGACATTTTAGAACACAGATTCATCTACTGTTAAAAACAAAACCAAATGCTGAACTCTTTAACCCAGCACTGGTATCCCGCTGATTCAAGAAGCCCCTCCATTCAAAGAATGTAAACTCCACTATGACAGAAGCCAAGAGCTCTCTTTTATGGAGAGCAGGAAACTTCTTTAAAGAGCCAGTTTATGACCTGGCTGGAGAGCTGGAAATAATTAAGTGTTCTTGTCAAAGGTCAAAGCCATAGGGTTAAATTCCTAAGATCTCAAAACAGCTCTCGGTGACTACGCCAAGACTGATCATTTGGCCCTTTTCTGCCCACAGTGGGAAGGCAGTGAGCAGCCTGGGATGGGATTGAGCCATGCCTCAGTTATCTGCCCTTTCCAATTCCAAATCTGACATTTTGAGACTCATCACACACTCTTGGGTCAAAAAAATAGCACGGCTGGGGTTAAAAAAAATAAATAAATCTGGAAATAAGAATCGCCGCCCAATGACCTATTTATAGCAACACCAAATATGAACTAAACACCAAATGACAAATTAAGATCCTGATTCATATTCTACTTCTGATGTAACCCTGCTGGATTCAATGGGGCATTAGACTCTGCAGCAGGAATCTGTCTCCAGATGCAAACAGCAGCGCTGCCCCGGCCCTTGGGGAGGTGTCGTGCTCTGCTGTATACATGAAACCCGCAAAACAGTCAATGTCTGTGGGGACCTTCGTGCTTAAATTTGAAGCTGTGCGTGGTGTCATTACTGAGCAGTGCTCAAAAATGTAATGAGACGGACGGGGGTATTCAATCGTTGGGTGCTTTTTTACCAAAAGACGATCTTAATTTCTCAGAGTACCTTGAGTTTGCCAACATCCCCAATACAAGCTACAAGCATTTCCTGGTGAGACATATGGAGTGGGGTTCCATTCGATGCACTCACCAGCCTGAAAGCAGAAAGGCAACCTGGCGGGGGGTGTGCGGAGTGGAGAGGACCGATACCTCCTACCCACACCGTGTGCTGGGGGCTCACATGCACCGCCTTATTGCTCTGAGAGGGGCTTTCCCCATTGCCTTTCTTGCAAAGTCTTTTGCCCTGGCCCCTCTGAAAAGCATTGATTCTTGCCAATGTCTTTTGGGGGGAAATGAGCATCTTTGTAAGGCAAAGAATCCCCCAAAACCCCTTGGAAAGTATTTCTCAAGCTCTAATTTTCTATGAGGTCAAATTGTCAATTTGGTCAAGCAGATTCTCCTCATACACCAGAAGAGCAGTGCTTTAATCTCAAAAGTATCTCTGTTCCTCCTCTTGCAAGGAATCAGGTCATTCCCTGTTTATCCGACTCCTTTGCTTGATTAAAAGCAAACTATCTGGTGTCGAACTTCCGTAAACTACAAAGTCTCTGGTCGGATCTGAATTCCAAACTTGGTGGACATCCCGTTTCGCAATGGGATGAACTGAGGCCAAACTACAACTATGGATGAGATTTTTGGATAGACCAGGTCCCGGCACAGTGGGATGGGTCAATCTCTACTGCAGATGGCCCTTCTGCCACTCCGCAAGCGATCCTGCAGCATCCATTCATCCTTGCTCATCCCCCTCCTTCCTCCCCGTTCAAATTTCTAAACCCAAAAAGCAACTGAGACCACGCGGTGACCTTCCGCACTGACTGCTCTGTCTTTTGTGACTCTAAATTGATTTTCCTTGCATGGGAACATCCAGGATCTACCCTTTGACCTTCAGCCTGAGGTTGTGTATTAGGAGTAAGACAGAATGTGAAAGCCCCATTTGACTGTCAGCATTGGCAGGAAATATGAGCCACCCTCTACTAGAAAACAGTCTGTTTCTGTCCAGTGCCTGGAAAGATGGGAATTGCCAGACTTGCTTAGACACAAGGGTCAATATCCTGTCTCTGATGCTAGCCAGCACCAGCTGCTTCAGGGGAAGGTCTGAGAAGCCTGTAGCTGGCAGATACAGGATAATCCTATTCTTATCTCCCTGCTTCGGAGAACAGTATAGCCAGCACGCATGCAAATACAGGCACATACATCCATCCTGGAAACTGCCTGCCTCGGAGAGCTCTCTTGCTGGAAATATTGTGGTATTCCGTGTCACATCAAGCATTGTTAAACGCCCACTGCAATAGTGTGCAGCTGACCCCAAGGACTCAGCTTTGTTAAGGAAGAGAATGACTAAGAGAAGGGATGCTGGGGGTTCAGCAACATTTATTTAGCGCTTGGGTCTCTACAATCAGTGTGCAGCTAACAATTTAACTGAAAATGGATGATAACAACAACCCTGCTCACCAGCCCAGAGCCAGCAGTCCAGACAGGAGCTAAAACATCATCATTTTGACAGAAGAACAAGGTGGTTGGAAGAAATTGCCAACCCTTCACCCATATTCGTATAATCTGGCCATATTCTTGATCATGATTTGGTAGCCCTTTTCCACCCTTCCAGGGTCAACTGTTAGGCTTCCTGATTAATTTAGGCAAATAATCAATGATCTTTCAACTCTGTAAGATATGTTCAGCTTGCACAAATGCTCCTCCCAGCACCTACCTACTGGAAGGAAGATGAAGTGGGACCAGTCCGAGCTTGGATATGTTTCTATGCTGTCCTGAACAGATCACTCTTTCTACCTATGATTTAATAATTGTTTTTCATAACAGCATTGATCCACAGGGAAAAAAAATGGGCTTTCTTCACGTAAAGCTGCAGCTGGGGATTTGATCTGACATTTGTCAGGGATTCTGGAAAGCTACTGGTACAGCCACTATGGGTTTCATGGCCCAGTTTCTTTCTGTGTTTTGAGTTTATCCGCTCTTACATAAATCGGATGATTATGGAAACATTACACTCTTCAGTACTCACAGCTCAAATGAGAGGGGGAGGAGGAAGTTTGTGTTGACCTGTCAGAGAATTTTGTTATTGATACAGTTCAGGGAAACAGATCTTCAGCATGCTTTGCTTGTTTAATTAGTGTCTAAGCCTTAGATGTCCCACAGAACTCTTTCTGTACCCGTAATTAAAATGCATAAAACTGTAGAGAGCTATAAGATGATAATCCACATTATCTGACACTGCTGCTATTTGATAGCTCTTCAAACAAAGTACAAAGCAACCTTGATCTTCTTAATGCTTTTCACTCAGAAAGAGGCCCAACACAAAGGGACTTAAAAGTCTGCTTTCTAAAATCAGTGGGCATAAAAAATAGGATTGCAGTTTCTTGGCCAAAAAAAAGTGTTTTCTTGGTATTGGAGTAAGCTATTTTTAGTTTTGTTCTGAAGTCTTTGTGAGGGGCCTCTCTGAATCTGTTCAAAACACAGAAAGTCTTCTTCCCTAATCTAAAGAATATCGTACTCCCTCTCTCTTGCAATGTACGTTATTGAACAGCTAAAGAATAATCTCATGGGCAGCTTTTTCTGGAAAGGTTCCTTAAATAAAAGCTCCCTCTGCCCTCCCTCATCCTTTACAGACAGACTTCCACCCAGGGGTTACTGTCCCCTCCGAAAGCAAAGGAGAGCCCTGCAGGGAGAGCCAGGGCTGAGTGCCAGGGTTAACTCTCTCCTAGGACCTCTGCGTGCGAATCATGCATGGTCCCCAGTCCTGGCAGACAAACTTGTCCTGCTTCTCTCCCTCCTCCTCCCCATCCTTTCTGCAAGTGCAGATGATCAACAGAGCTGCTTTTTTTCAGGCAGGACATCGTTTTAGGAGAATCAGTACGTTCAGATACTGCTAGTCCCATATGTGAAACCGCATGGCCATGTGAAGCAAAAGCTGATCTGCTATAAATTCATTCTGCTGCCTCAAGTTGGTTTAAAATTGTTGATGGTTACCCTTGCGTTGGCAAGATCAATGCCAAACCAGACCTTGCCATCAGTGCAAAGCCATCACGAGAGCATGAAATCAGCCTAAACCCCGCACTGCAGGTTCTGGTTGACTTAGCAGGGCCTGGACCACCCATCACATTTAAATGTCACTGTGTGTCCCTCCCTGGTGGGGATGGAGTACGTACTGATGAGTGACTGCTCCACCGAGTCTTGCAACAACAAGCCATGGTGTTGAGCAGTTCAGGGCCTCAGCAGGTTTAGCAGTGCTCACCATCGCTGCACGCTGCATCTCTGCACAGTGATTACAGGAGGAGAAAACACGATGCCTGATCATCAGATGCTTGCTGCCTCACCGAGCAGAAAACCCTTCCTCACACCAAGCCATGGCTTGGCATTTCAGCCAACTGCCCCCCATTGGGTGGAGACAGATGCCCACGACCCCTGCACATGGGATTCTGAGGACACCCACCACTTGAAGGTTTAAGTCCCAACTGCCCCCCAGGGTGTACCGTTAGCCTGATGTGTATGGCCCTGCAATACTGCTGCTCGCTATAAACCTCAGCTTACAACCAAGAAAAATCTCCTTGTATCTTGGTCCATCGTGCCTTCCTGGGGGGCACAGTCCGGCACGAATCCCTCACCGCTCCTCTGCTAGAAGAGCCAAGCCTCACCAGTTCAGAGATGATTCCCTGAGCAGCACCACGAAGCTGTTTGGCAGCAGCTGCCCTGTAACTGATCCCACCGAGCTCAGCAGCAGGATCAGGCCTGGGCTTTCCAAAGAGAGCAACCTCGGGATGTAACGGGAGAAATTAGGGGGCCTCACAGGCTGAGAGCCAGTGCAGCGCCGGCTCCGGGGATGCTCTTCCATGCGGTCAATCCCTGCAGTTCTTAAGGAATAAATTGCTATATAAAGCCGTGCCGCAGCCAAGCGGAGCCTCAGGAACACGACGGTCACCAGAGAGCTGTTTGAGTCCTGGTAGCTACTTGGCTTGCTGTTAGAAACACTGCTGAGGTTATAAAAGCTTACGAGGAAAACGTATCCCCCCATAAGCCCTGCCGCTGGGACTGAGGCTGCACGAGGTACCTGGTTCTCCTGCTGCATGGCCCGTCGCCTGCTCTTTGAGCTGAAACAGAAATTTTTCCACCGCGAATGGTTTCCTACTGAAAAATTGAGGGTTTGGTTAAATGAAATTATCCATCATAATAGAGAGTAAACCATTACCATTTCTATTATGTCTAATAGAGAGTAAAACGTTACCAGTTGGGCATATGCTCCCAAGCTCAAAAAAGTTCAGCCAAAATAATGCAGGTTTTGATATGCTGCCCCACTCAGTGTTTTCCATGCAAAATGTTAAAAAAAAAGTAGCATCTGTTCTAGAGGGGACCCTCCACCTTCCTATTTTCTCATCAAATGGTCAGGATCATACCACTGTTTTACTGTTAGCAGGGAAACAAAAAAGTTATGTAGGCTGTTCAGAATCAGCCTTTTTTCTGCATGTACCTCCATGATAAATTATACTTGGAAGAAAAAGGAAGATATGTGATTGTGGAATTGGGTTGGTTTTTTTACCAAGAAGAAAATAGAGATAATAGCTTTCTTCTGATCTTGAAATAAGCCCTTTTCCCTGGAGACTGCAGGAATAATTTCCTGTATTTTTCCACTAGCAACCCCCTGCTCCACTTGATGCTTTTCAGTGGTGCTCCGTTCTCAGGGGCCACATTTGCCCCTGTGCCAAAACCCTGCCTTTCTGCCTTCCAGGTTCCTCACTAAGTTCACATAGCTGCAGGAATTAGGTGGCATAACTGAGAAAGGGGGTTTGGTCCTTACATCTGTACAGTTTTCTTTTAGCAAGTTGAATATCTTTCATGCTGAAGAAATGAGGTGAAATGGTTCTCTTAAATTCAGATTATGTCTCCTGACGGACATCATCCCATCTGTGCTCCCCCCGTCCATCTCTTTCTACCCTTCATCCTTCTCCCTGACAACTGAGTCCTGCCTTAAGGATAGTAATAACTTTAGTTTGAATTAAGGAATAACTGTTCCTTTTGTTACCTGTGCCATTTCCAGACTCTCAGTTGATTTCTAACTTTTACCAAGCCTGGAAGCTCTTAAATTACAGAAATGAGAACATACATGAAAACCACAGTACTCTGTTCTAAACAAAGCCCAAACGCATATTCCTCATTTCTTTATAGCACCACAGTGATATATTGAAGCTATTGCCAAAGTATAACTTGACACTGAAGAATGGTCTTTATTAGCAGTAGCCCACTGCGTTTCTTGGGAAGGGGAGGTATGAACATCCTTCACACGAACATAAAATGTGAATAATGAAGATACTTGCAGGTGTGCACTCTCAAAAGAAAAGCACGGATCCAGAAGTGCTGCACGTAACTTTCTTCCCCTGAAAGGGATTAAATGCAGATGGCTCTACCAGGAAAGCTGGGTTTCGCAATAGCAGTCATATAGGATCCTTCAGACTATTTGGCTAGTAATTTAAGTTAGGAAAGCTATTTGCAGAATGTGACCTCTGGAATGTAGTTATTGCAGGAAGATGTAACATATTATCAGGGAGTGAATTCCAGGACTGAGTTATTTCTGGTAACAATTGAACGATGACCAGAATATTTACAACTAACTTATAAAACAAAAACATTCAAATATTTGTTAAGGAGTTTATTTACAATGAACAATTTCTACAGACCTCATTAGTTTCTACTTAGGAGAGAAATAAATGGATAGAGACTTTGGAAATGATCCTATATGCTCATTTACAAGATACATACAACTCCCATTAATTTTAAACAACAGTGTAATAAACAGCAAAGATTAACAAGACACGCAACCCGCAGAACTGCTGCAAGTGCCCTCACACATACTTCAGCCTTTCTCAAAAGTTCTCCCTTTCTTCACAGCTGGTCTCCATATGAACCAATAGCTCAGTCTCGATGCAGACTTTTACTCTTGTCCAAATAAACCCAAAGCAGCAGTCAGCCAGAACAATGGCACTCTACAGCTCCTTGCACAGGGACACAAAACTGTGCAAGCACAAGGCATGAGGGAAGATCTTACATACTTCCCACGTTAAACTGCCCACCAACTAAAAAGCTTCTGTTCTCAACACCAGGTATTGTTAACCCTGCTGCAAATGGGGACCTAAGATTGGAAAGGGCTTCCCTGTCCCAGGTCATACAATGCCTTTCCATCTGCACCTTCAAATGAGGTTTGTTTTAATCACACTATTACTCCCTTCTCCCAAGGGCAGAGGTCTCCTTTCAGGGCTGGCATGAGGACTTGAGGTTCATTTGTGCTTGTGTCAGAGCTCTCCTTTAGCTTAAACAGCTGTCGTCTTTTTCTTGTGTGTATTTGCTAAAGTATCTACAGACAGCAATTGAAGCTTTTGTTTTGCTAAGCTAATCAAACCACCAGGCTTTTTAATACTTTTCCCTAACAACACAACAACCGCTAATCATTTATTTTATGAACCTGATGATCTGTCTCTGCATCTGTCCCAGTATGAATTGATTTTCCTTGGAAGTAGGTGACTAAACTTCCAGATGACGTCTCCTTGGTGTTTGAAAAAGGGCATTGGTATTTCTATGTCCCTCCTGGCAATTCACATTGAGATCACATTTTCCTTTCTTTAAGGGCAGGTCATTCTAGTGACTCAGGGTGAACTTGTGATCCACTGGTACACAACTAGTGTACTCACATCTTTCCTTTCCCTGCGTATGAAAACCAAGCATGGAGATTGCACAAGTCACATTCAGGCTGCCACACCGATTCCTTCCTCTAAAGCTCCCCTTTACCCTCTTCGCCAACTTTGGCTCAGAAATGTGGCTCTGGAGGGATATAGAATATTCCAGCCAAAACAAATCTTCACCTGTGAGCACCTCCCAGTCGCCAACCTACAGACTTTAATGCATTTTTCCCTTTTTCTCTTCCACGCACACTATCATGATGAGAGGGCTGGAGCACCTCTGCTATGAGGACAGGCTGAGCAAGTTGGGGTTGTCCAGCCTGGAGAAGAGAAGACTCTGGGGAGACATTATAGCCCCTTCCACTACCTAAAGGGGGGCCTACAGGAGAGATGGGGAGGGACTCTTTATCAGGGAATGTAGCAATAGGAGGAGGTGTAATGGCTTTAAACTGAAAGAGGGT
This sequence comes from Tringa tobata, assembly GCA_033628505.1. Taxonomy (NCBI): domain Eukaryota; kingdom Metazoa; phylum Chordata; class Aves; order Charadriiformes; family Scolopacidae; genus Tringa; species Tringa tobata. The sequence goes on along the minus strand of JAHREE010000131.1, from coordinate 6,457,180 downwards.
AGATTTAGATTAGCTATTAGGAAGAAATTCTTTACTCTGAGGGTAGTGAGACACTGGCCCAGGTCGCCCAGAGAAGCTGTGGATGCCCTATCCCTGGAAGTGTTCAAGACCAGGCTGGATGGGGCTTTGAGCAACCCGGTCTAGAGGGAGGTGTCCCTGCCCATGGCAGGGGGGTTGGAACGCAATGATCTTTAAGGTCCTTTCCAACTCTAACCATTCTGATTCTATCTGACACTTCCTCAAAAACAGGCCTCCCACCCCCCCCGCTCACCCCTGTCTTGTCAGAACAACACACAGACATCAGCCCCTGCACTCAGTCACCCATGGAGTCAGGTTTGCTGCTGCCCCAGGGCCAGCCTTCGATGCTTTTCCTAGTACCAAGAAAAAGGACAAGTGCATCACTCCCAGACACGACATTCTCGACTGCTCTGCCCTCTTCCCACTACACTAAAAATACAGAAACAACATAATAAACTCCTGCTCAAGCAATGCCAGTTACATATTTCATTATTTTAGGGAAAACATTTTGCAGTAGCTAAAGATAGTCCTTGGGGTTTATGTTATTTACTTAAGTGTGTGTTGAGCAATCTAACCTTAGCACAGATAAACAAATTATCCTAGGGAAATTTTAGTGCAATCATCTGTCTTCCCTGAGAGAAAGTCGTGCCTCAGAAGCTTTCAGTTAGAAAGCAGTAAAAAAGGAATTTAAAGTGCAGCTGACTATAAATTACGAAGCTGATCCCAGTCTCCCATTTTACAGTTATTTATTTCTTTTGACTGTGAGCATCCCGAAGGTGGGAGGTGAATCGGGACCCTGAGCATAACTGAAATCCATCTCTCGATTTCTCAGGCCGTTTGCAATGGCTTGGTCTATACCTTCTAAGCAGAAGGTCTATACCTTCTATACTAAGCAGAGCAGCAGCCCCATTGAACTGGGACTCCTCTGCAGCGCTTGCACCATTCCTTGCAAACTGCTTCTGTGTTTAATTCACCCTGGCACCGAGATGCTTCAGAAAGACCTCTGCTTACCCTTTCATAACCCAGCAGTGTGTCATTGAACACGACTGCTTAGACCATGCCCAGAACCCGCCTCTTGGACAAGCATTTTCGGTTTCGTAAAAAACACCCAGAAGCTACTGTTGTCTTTTCTCTCAGAGCCACTGCTTTAGTCAGCATCCAAACCAACTGAAGTCTGGGATGCTCTGTCTCCACTGGGAGAAAAACACATCAAGTGCTTTGTGCTGCAGCCTTCCTGGCAAGACACAAAACTCTTTAAGCTGTACCCATTTTCAGACTGCAATGTTAAACCAGATGTGGGACCAGATTTACTGTAAAAGGCTTCTTCTGGGCCACGAATCTTCCAGCAAATCTCTAATACCCTGAGCACAATTTGAAGCAATTATTATAGCTTCACTCAGAAGCCCAGCAAGACTTATCATTTCACATAATTTTGACACAAGCCCTGAAAAATCAGTGGATGGTTTTACTTTTTTGGTATCTGTTGGCGCTTCAAGACAGCTTCATTCCCTCAACAGAGAAACGAACTCAGTGCATGGAAATGCGAGGGAGACCCAAGGCAAACAGTTTGTATCTGGTTTCAATATCTCCACATTTGGGATTCTTTTAATGTAGATTTTTGTTCTGATGAAAGGGGAAAAGGCTTTTTGGAGTGTTTGGTGGGGTCAAACCCAAGCCCCTGAAATACAGATCGTTCTGAAACAGAAGTTTTTCAGGAAAACCAAAGGAAGCTGTCCTCAAGAGCTCACTGATGCAAATGCAGACACCCATGAAGTGTAACTTATGTTTCTTAGGACCAAGTCTCTCTAGTTCCTTCATCTTTATTGCTGTAATTATTCAAAGTTTGTACCGGGGATCACTTTACATGTATCTATGTAACATACAGGCCAGGGGGAGAGGCAACAGTTTTTGACGGCACTAAAAAAAAATATAAGCCAAGAATCAATCCTGATGCAAACGGACTCTGCACTTTATATTGCCAAGGAGAAGAGGAGAGAGAAAGTATTAACAGGGTGCCAGAATATCTTATCAGAGACCACACTCCATGGTAGAGCTGGGAAAAAGAGCCTCAAGCCTTTCGGCTTTCAGTCCACTACCTTAACCATCTACACCAGCTTTATGAAGCCCCAGTTTACACTGGGGTGGCGCATCCAGCTGTCCCCAAATATTAGTCCTGCTTGCAAGCTTCATCACCAGCAAATTTACACTAATGCAAATCTTGGAGGGAGGAAAAAAAAAGACACAAACTAGCCCCAATCAGAGGCTTGCTCTGTTAAGCTTAATTAGCTAGGAAGTGCTCCAGGAGCAGCGCAGGGTCTGCAAACCCCAGCTCAGAGAGGCTCAGGGCTAACGAGGACTGCCTGCCATGGTGGCTGGCAGCGAAAATGAGAAAGGAGCAAGATGCAAAAGTCCTCGAGCCTGCTGCAGTAATGGTTTTAAACTGAAAACAACATGCTTCAAACATGTAATGAGAGGAGTTTAGAGACTCCTCGGTATGACCAATATGGAGAGATCAGTTACTGAGCATTGTTTGCATGACAGACATTAGTGCCTTTCTCCTGTGATAATTAGATTTTCCCCTGCCTGGTTAGTGAGGCTGGCAGAAGGGCAGCATGGTTGAACAGCCTCTGCTCGACAGCTTGTTGCCTCTGGCCCTGAAAAGCCTCAGCATCCTACTACATCTGTTGTTTCTCTAGAAATTACTAGCACCTGTGGTCAGGACAACCAGAACACCTGTAGCAATGTCTCAGAGGACACAGGAGCTTCCCTCGTGCTCCCTTCTCCATTAGATGTTCTTTGCTTCATGGCTGATGGTAATTTTGCCATTGAAGAAAGGCGTTGTTCACCAGATTGTACTTTCCTGCTTTGTGGGTTTAGACAAATGGCCAGGCCTTATTCCAGCTCCACTCCGATGAAGGGGTGCACACCAAACCTCCATCACTCCCAATCCCTACCTGCACGGAAAGGAAAACTCTGTCTGCAGTAACCCCAGTATCACTTTTTTTTTTTTTTTTTTCCCAAGCATCTCAGGCTTTTGGCTTCTTAATCATTTGTGATTAAGAGCGAGGGTGGTCCTCAGCCACTGAGGCACTTCTTATTGCCCATGACCATAATCTGTGGAGGTGCTGAGCTGTGGGAGCCAGCAGCTATCTCACCACACACGGCACCACTGGGCTGTGGCACGGAAGGCTGAAAGCCCACGATCTGACTTTCCAGAGCTACAAAGCTCTTTCTTAGCACCGAAGCAAGGTTAGAAATATCCTCAGGAATGGGGACTGCCAAGTAAATCGTCCTAATAAAATGAAATTATTACTCAGGATAGCTCCCCCGAATTTGGTGCCTAAACAACAGCCACAGACAACCATTGAGCTCTCCCCATGGGCTCCCTTATTCAAGGAGCACTCAGCCCGAATATCTGAGAGATCCTGTCAAGAAACAGAGTTTCCCAAGCAGAGAGGAAATGACTAAAACCGGAAGAAAAACATGTGCCGTTTTTCTCTTTGACAAGAAAGAGGGGACACGCAGTAAAAATGTACTCCTACAACCAAGCCCTCGCTAACGAGCCAGTGGGTGGACGAGGTTTTTTCAGTCGACGTTAACCTTACAGAGGACACAAGGAAGGCGATGAGAAGGGTCGGCGGAGGGCATTAGGAGCGGTGTCCCTGGCAAGGTAAGTGCCACCGACGAAACCGCTCCATTGCGATTGCTGGTGTTTTGTAGAGACGCTGCTGTCTAATAACTGAGCCTGAACTTGCAAGTCTATCAATGGTCTGGTTCCTCTTCATTTAGATACGCAGTGACCTTCTAGATTTTTTGAGGAATCCTACCAATTAATTTGAACTGTGCTTGTTAAAGGCTAAATTATTTGCCGTTGCACGCTCAGGGGCTTTTTTTAAAATGATGAAATAATATTTTCTGGCTGACGACTGACCATTGCAATTTATCTTCTCCGACTATTTGGACTGCTGGTAAGTTCTTTAACGAAGATGCGTTTTATGAGAAATCAGACAGGTCCTGCCTCATTTCCCAAGGCGGATCAGGGAGCTGGCTGGCAGCTGCCAGCTTATTTGCAGAGTTGCCACTCCTGGCCAAGACGGGGCCAAACCCCAGGCACCTGCCCTTTGCCAAGAGGAAACACATTATAAACTCTTCTGGAGAAAGCCTATCCTTACCCTAAATTGTGAATTACCACACAGATCATCAGCTCTTAATTATGTCAGTGATTGTATTTATTGAACAGGTAGTTCCGTTTTCCCTTTTTAGTGTTGAATACACAGTAAAATCTGCTACAGTCAGTCTTAGATGCATCAGAACATACTGGTAGTTCTCTAAACAGAGGTTTATGATGTGAGAAAGCTAAAAGATAATCTTAAAATAGAGTTTTAAAGACAAAAGAAATAATTATTTGCAACTGCAGACTCCACCTTAGGAGTACTTAGGTCATTCCTATTCATCCCTAGGCTTTCTAGCCTGTGGATTTTCATGTGGTTGAATTTTAATCATGATTTTTTTCTTCCGTTATTTAGGAACTGATAGGGACCAAGAATTATAACATGATTGCTGCTTTGCTAGTCTGTGGTGTTTGCTGGGCAAGGTGTTTCCTAATGCTAGCGGTATGTAAGAAGCAAAAGTAAAAAAAAAAAAAAGGAAAAAAAAAAGCATCTGTGAACATTATTTGAATAACGACTACAAAGCTGTGTCAGCAGTACGTGCCACGCTCTTTCATTTTCTGCAGCTGTTCACAACTGGTCCGTGATTGTACAGAGACCAAGTATGACTGCTCAGGAAACACTACTTGGTGACTCGCGTCAGGTAATCCAGCCCCTTTGAGATACGGCATTCAGGGTGCGGTAGGATATGACAATAGGATATGATTTGAGTCACATTGTGTATTGTAAGCAGAAAACGAGTCATTCTGTCCTCTTTTGGCCTATTTGAAGGAATAATTTCCCAGACTAAAAAATATGCTTGGGTAAAAATGTTTGTAGCGTAAATTCAGCCATGTAATTTACAACACTGTGATTTTTTTTAAAGAGGGACTATTACTTCTACTGCATTGAACAGTTCCCTTGTACTTCTCTTTTTGAGACCTGTCCATAAGCTGCCAGGAGGACAAAGAAAGGTTGCAGACACCTGTGTAGCAGCCAAGCCTCACTTAAAGCAACTCTCAGCAACCTCACTGTAGGTTGCTGAAGTCCATTTCTACCAGCTGCAGATACAACAACCCTCTCTAAGCCCAGGAAATAACACAGAGAACATCCAGCTCAGTGCTGAGGCTTCCTCTGAAGGAACGTTGCTTCACAGGGCCAGTTAAAAAAGTTATCTATGCTGGTAAAAGCATCACATAAACAGTAGGCAAAGCTTGACCAAGGATGGGCATGGGAGTGCTGTGTTGAGGCTTAATGTCTGGAACATGAAAATTTTTTGTCTGCTTCTCAGGAAAACAAAACAAGGCTGATAATAGCAACTCGTGTTTCATCAGACAGCCACATTGCCTCTCCTTCAGAGCGAGAGTCCCACTGTGGCTTAGAGGGTTAGCCTGCACATGATAGAAGAGATAAGTGGGACACTTTGGGTCTGAGCTTTGAAGGTTGGTGAGACACAATGCCTCACACCAGGAGCATTCAAAATTCAGACCTGTGACAGCGGAGGTGAGAGGAGTGCAAATAGGGAAGGAGGAATCTGGTGTTTCAAGGGGGAAGGGGGATGAGGAAGGGTGAAGTAGTTTGGGGAAGGTAGGGGATTCTCCATCACCCTCCTAACAGTCCCCCTGAACTCCTTCTGCCAGTCACCCTGCCCACCCTTTCCCCAAAAGTGAATTTTCTCCTTACCACTACACCATGCATTTTGATCTCCATGGTTTCTTACAGAGAGCACAAACCTGAAGGGGCTACTACATAAAAATGTAACTGATTGCTGCACTAGCACCCCCCTAAAGCACTAAACCACGTATCTAGCCTATCCTCCTGAGTCCAAACATATGGGCTTTCTCTGCTCCTGAAGAGTTTGCCCCCAGTAATCCAGATGGGCTAATTGCTAATGATCGCTAAGATTATTCCATAACTACTCGGCATATTTTTGATTATAGGTTACAAGTTGTTTTTTTTAAAAAACAAAATAATTTTCATTAGCTTTCTCTCTCTGAGTGCTCTACCATAGAAGCTTAGTGGCAGGCATTTTATCAGAAGCAGAATATTTTAAGTAAATATTGGCATTGTAAAGAAATTTTAAAGTTGTACTTTCAAGAATCGAAACTGGAAATCATTGTTCATGGTACTCAGTGGAAAAACAATTTGAATGAATCAAATACTAACCAAAGAGTATATCATGAATACCAAATACTTAAAACACTCCCAACAATGTCTGGGGAATAGCCTGAAAAGCAGAAACTCTTCTGTCTCTGAGTGGTATAACAAGTGGTACAATATATGCCATTACTTGGTTTGAAGTATGTAATTGGCTGTGCTCAGACCCTCTGACATCCCACCTAAGACCAAATCAACAGTTCTCCTCTGTCAGCCGTAAAAAAGAGATCTAAACAAACAGATTCCCAGGAGGGCAGTATGTTATAGGGCAGAAATTACTGATCTTCAATTAATCTTTGCAGTCCCACTCATTTAAAACTCGGTGGTTGCATCTACATACCAGGCAAGAAAAAAAAAAAAGCTGTAGGTGCAACATGCCCCATAATTGATCCACCCCGTAGTCTTGTTGGAGAGTCTCTCAAGATACCGCATAGCTATCTTCCCTGAGGTAAGGAGCAAGCAGGGATCAAACCCAGATGTATATTGGTGTTCTTCCCTCTGTCCAATTACTGATCAAAACCCTCCTGTGCCTGAACTACACTGGACTCCCTGCCTGAAAGGGCATCCAAACAAGTACCCCTTGCTGCATCTTCTACTTGTCTTTTGTAGAAAGCCTAGTCTTGGTTTCTGGACCTTACTTGTTGTTATGGAAATGACTACAATATCCATGCATTCAGCATGAGCAGGGAAAGCTGCAAAGGATTTTGTGGCCTTTAGGAACACTTAAACCAGAGCTGGTCTAAGCTCTGCAACATTTCCCCCTCTCTAAGGTAGCTTCTAAACCTGTTGGCTTTCTCTTGCTGGTTGTCTGCTGCTAGAGAGAGACTGAAGGGCTCTTCTAGAGGGTGACAAGGAGTAATAGAGACTGAAACTTTTGAGGAGATGATATTTGTTCATGTCGTCATGGAAAGAATTAAAGAAGGAACGAATTAAAGAAGGATTTTATTTTATAAAATCATCTAAACTGCGAGAAATTACCTCCGTTACTGTGATTCATAGGCTGAGGGAGGCTTCCTTGGCTAGCTGGGCATGAGTGTGTCATTTCTTCATGAGTTTCAGATGATGCGTTAAGACACATGATGACCTGGTGCAGGAACTTGGCCATAGGGGAGCAGGTGGCCATGAAGCACCCACACCCCTATCCCTCCCTTTGCCCCTAGTCCACAAGGAAACAAATCTGCTTTCACTAACACTTCATCTCCTGCCGAGTAATGGTTTATTCCACCAGTGCCATCTCTATCAGTGTAGATGAACTTTCTTGCCAAATACAGCATCTCTAAATATCTCACTCGGGAGACCTCAGCAGAACTTTATTTTGCCTGATATTACTCTGATATGGCTTTCTAAAAATAAGACACCCTTGTGTAACAATAGCACTGAGTGTTTCTACTCGCCTTTCTGATTCAAAGGAGTACAAAAATCATTTTCTTCTCCTAAGCCACAACCAAACAGACCATTGTTGAAGAAAAAGGAAAGAAAATGCCTAAGCTGATTTTCTACCACAATAATTGGTGACTTTGAGCCCTGCAGCCTGGTTCAAATATCACACAAGCTACCTTGCGAGCTGCACACCCTTAATGCTGTGCTGTACTCTTCTTTTAAGCATAAGTACTCAGAGTAAGAAACATCACTGATGATGAACAATCCTACGTGTATCTCCTAGGAGGAGCTGTGCTTCAGAAAGCCCCTCTGAAAACAAAACTTTCTCCTTGCTCTAGCATTAGCAGTTTGATGTTGATAGACACGAGTAGCAAATTATGCTGTTTCCCACACTAATCAAACAGCAAATTAAAGGTGGCACAAAGCTAGGACTCCTGTTCCTCCCTGGCAAAGCCTCACAAAAAAAGCCCTCTTGACCCAGGATGCCTTGATCTGATGTGAGGGAGGAGGAGGTTTTACAGTCATTTAAGCCTCTGTGCAGGTACACAGCTCACTTTGCAGCCCAGCTAGGGACGTGTCCCTCTTCAATACAGATGAGAAAAGGGGTCCTTTTTTGCCGTTAGCAAGACAGACATTCTTCAATTTACTTTATGGCTACAGATGACATAGCTGTCTAGAGGCACTATAGTGAGGAGAAGAGTGGAGGAGAAAAGCCAGCGTGGGGGTGGAGAGCCGCAGCTCTGCCCCTCCATTTGATGTGGTCTCTTTTAAAGGTCACCCACTGGGATGCAACATCAATCAAAGTATTTTTGTAAAAACACAGCAATCCCAATGAAGATTTATATAACACATTTGTACTATAGCTCTTGGTTCCTTTTTCTTAAATTACTTAAAGCAATATAATAACTTTTGCAGGCATATAGTGGGAGACTGCCAACATTTCAAACATTTCCTTGATGTAGGATGATCACAATTGAAAGGAATGTGAATTTTATCCAGCCGTCGGTAAGGTTGTTTTCCTTAATCCCTGAGACTAAATCATTGGATAGCTTTTGGCCCCCAAACTAAATCTTAATTGAGACTTGCTGTCATTTAGGTTACCGTGCGACTCTCCTAACCAAAGCACCAAGGGGCCGCCTTTGAGGAAGGACAGGGAGCCTTAGCACTAATTACTGTGAGCTGATTGCGCAAGAGAGCTCTTCAATACTTGGAAAGAAGCGATCAAAGTTTCTTTTCAGTATTAACGTTTCTTTGTTTGAAGTGCTCTCCTAGTCACTCCTGTGAATGTTCTAACTCTGCCAGGATTCCCACAGACTGGAAATAAATCTTGAGGTCTGTGTCCCAGGGTGCTGTCATTTTGCTTTGCATTGCACACACACAGAGGTGATATTTCCCCCCTCAATGAGAGAATTCAGCTTATCTTAAGAACCGTACAAAACAAAACCCCAAACCCTCCATCCCCCAGCAAAACTCACTAGCAGTTGGATTTCCTCTAGGTGTCTTTGGAGGTGTTGAAGAAACCAAGCAGTTCAGCTGTGATACATCCGCATCGTGGATGCTCCATGGCATCCCTCAGGCAACACAAGGGATGCTCTGGAGGTGTTTAACTTAGAGGGAAAACCCAGGAGCACTCACAGTTCTTTACAATTAGTCTTGGTGAGAAGCACTAAATGGTAACGCAAAGGCTTAGCTTTAACTAGGATTTTAGCCCCGAGCGTCAGGTAGACTAGTAATTTAGACTGACTGTTCAGGTTCTGCTAGCGTTGGTGAATACAGACAGGCCATTTTTCACCCTGAAACAAGTAAGGAAGAGATGAAACCCAGGAACCTCTGGAGGGACCCGTTTCTCCCTTTTTAGAAGGACTGCGGATCGCCAGCCTGGGACTTCGTTGCAATTACAATTAGGTCAGAAGCATCTGAGTTTCTGCACCATGGCTTCTCCCTTTTTAACAGCCCGTGCCACTCATTCCTCCTTCAGGAGGGAGTTACAAGGTTGAACGCAACAGTAGGTGCACATCCTGCACACAGGGCACTACCAGGTGCCAAAAAGAAGACAAAAACACCGTACCCAACCAGCCTGAGCATCTCAGCACTGCACAGCTTTCATTCCAACCAGCGCCAGCATCTTCCAGAAACATAAATAACTCTTCTTTTAATTTCAGCTGTTGAGAGTTCCCACATCAGATTCTTACCTTGACTTAGTATCAGGATTCAGCTAAATAATGAATCCCAGGGAGCATTTTACATTAGGAACGTATTCCCAATAAATACCAATAGAGTTTTGATTTTTTTGACGGTATTCTAAATGCATGGCTTATTGGTAATTAATAATAAGAGTGACTGCTACTTCCTAGCACAGCTCTAAATCCCTACAAAACTTCTGCCAAAATCCTGCTAATCGAATCCTACAGGTTGGGGAGCAACTGCCTGCTGCAAGGGACGTCAGAGCCCTGGCAGAGAGTTGGCTACACGTGTCCCAGCATCACACACCAGCAGCAATGAAAGCTAACAGAGCACTGGGCTAATGCAGCCTGAAGGCTTGGGGAAGTGGTTATTCCCCTTCAGTCTGTGCTCACGACAGTGTATCTAGACATTGTGTCCAGTTTCACCCCCCCCAGTACAGGAAAGACACCCATAGCGTAGAGTGATTTCACTGGGTACGGCTGGAGCATGTAACCTGTGATGAAAGTCTGAGGGACCAGGGCTCATTCAGACTGGAGAAGTGGTGGCTGTGGGGTGATCTGTCAGCAGCCCTACAGTACCTATAAGAAGGTTACCATGAAGACTGAGCCAGGCTCTTCAGAGGTGCATAGTAGGAAGACAAGACACAAAGGTTGTACATTGAAACTGCGGAGTTTCTGACTTGACACGAGGAAAGTAATTTTCCCCATGAGGGCAGTCATGGAGCAGAGCAATTCACCCAGACCACGAAGTCTCCATCTTTAGAGGTTTTCAAGACTGGACAAAGGCCTGAGTGACCTGGACTAATCCCATAGCTGGCCCTGCTTTGAGCAGGAGGTTGGGCTAGGTGAGCTCAAGAGGTCCCTTTCCTACCTGAATTATTCTGAGATTCTCATACTGTAAACTGTCATTTCTTGTTGAAGATATAGAAACATTGTCAGTCATCATCGGATAGCTCTTGAGAGCACACAGGGCAGTTAAACTATAATAACCTGTGGGTCTTCTCTCCAATAGCATCATATCCATTTAAAGATCTTCTGAGGCAAAAAGTCAAAGGTTATGATCATTATAACTACGTGAGTGGTCATGACTAAATGCTGATCTGCCCAGATCTGGTCTGGAGCCAAGTGAAGTAACTGGAAAGTTTGAGGGTACATATCAGCTGACTTGAGATGTAGATATCCAAACCTGAACTCATTATTGGCAACTGAATTATTCTCCATGAAAAAAACCTTAAATCCACATCCCTAGGCAGAAAGCCTAGGTTGGACTGATTAGTGCCAAAACACATTTACTCTCCCCTGACTACAAAGGGAGTCTCACCACCCCAGATACAGCTGCACATAGTGCATGCCTGTAACGTTAAATGGGATGGATCCTACCCCTATTAACTTCAGCAGGAAGGTGGATTGTGCTTGGAGCATATCAAGATAAGCACAGTCAGACTCAGAAGTAAAATATACAAACTCCCTGCAGAAATACATTTCTGGTGTATTTTTAGAGTTTTATTCCCACAGCTTTGTGATTGTAACATTTATTGGGGAGATTTTTTTCATTCTTGACTATCATCGGTGGAACGCTCTTGAGGACTATGAGAGACCGGGTGAAATTTCACAGTGAAAAACATGAAGAAAGCAGAGGAGAAAAATGACAGACTCTACCAGCACATCTTAGGAGTTATGAATGCACTGTGGGATCTAATAACTTTCCACTGAAGCCTACGTGCATTGTGCTGGGCTTCTCCCCGAGACCACAACCCAGGCAACACGAGCCTGTCCCCGTGTGCTGCAGCAGTGGAAAAGTCTGGTGCCACCTTCCATGGTACCAGGGGAGACGCTCCCAGCAGATGGGGGTGAGCTGCCCAGGCTGAGGAAGACTGCGGGGAGCCTGAAGAAGTTGGGGTTAACTCTGTAGTTTCACAGCCTGTTTCTGTTGGCAGAAGCAGGAGGCCGCAGGGTGAAGTGAATCGAAGACGCCGATCCGGGTTAAAAATAACAGCGTGGGAGGGAAGGGAGGCCGGATGGAGAGGAGAGCAGGGCAGTGGCTGGCTCTGCTCCCAGCCAGGCAAATGCCCGGGAGGTGGTGGCAACCACGGGGAGAGGGGGATGAAGGGTGGGACCACTGCTCTCGGCAGCCACCAGCTCCCTCTGGCCGGGCTCTGCTGCGGTAAAACCCCAGCGAGCCCAGCCTGGGCAAGGGAAGGTGGAGGAGGGTCCCACTGCTGCCCAAAATCACCCCCAGTGGGGAAATGTGGCAGAAAAGAACGAGCAACTAAAGATGAAAGACGCTATTGTTCCCATACCCTGAAAATGTGTTTATGCTGGGCAGTAATACATTTAAGTCGGAAATTAGAATGAGGTTTCATTTCCTCTCTATTTCATTTCTTTTCTTCAATCTTCAGCATTTTTGCCTCCACAAATAAAACAATGCCCAAACCAGAATCCCTTTGGCATCCACCCACCGTTAGCATTCCCTGCAAAACGACTTCTGTCAGCATCCCGGTGACAGGCAGAGCCATAGCAGTACAAGGATGTAAATATCAAACAGGTCTCAGAGAAGCAATAGCTTGCGTTAGACGCACTGAGATTGAGAAAACAACAGGCAAACTTTCAAGCGCGGAGGTCTGAAGAAACACTGGGTGTCCAAATCTTACTTGTTTGCTCTTAGCGAATACGCCAGCCCTCTGGAAACTGTGGACTACCCCTATCAGCCTTCCTTCTTTTTTCAGTGCTGTTTAGTTTCCAGCTCCCACCATCCATATTTCCATTTCTTTTTACTTAGTTTTATAGGGGCCGATCACTCCACTCTTCCTATGTGTACTAAGCCACTTCCTGGCACCCACTACCCTTGTACCCACATAATGGAGCTCGTAAGAAAAAGCATTAAATTGGGAGAGAGATGATCAGGAGGGATGGTGTAAGCCATAAAAGTCTTCCATGAAGCCAAGACACCTGTAATTTGGAAATCCTTCACTAATACATCAGTCCCTCAATATTCAGGTCTCACCTCTAGCTTTTTCCCTGCATGTTTCCCCCCATCTCCTCCTGCTGGTATGAGGGGAGACTCCCCACCACTTGTTCTCCGAGTAGCTGGCAGCAGCCATGGAAGAAACTGTGGCTTGTGCTGCAGATTTAGCCACAGAAAAACACACGCTGACAAGCCACGCATCTAGGAACAACCCCCACCCAAAGGGAGGTATTACAATTACCATCATTAGCCACTGCCTAACGTGGCTCTCGACTCCCAAACACCCGGCAGAAAATTGAGATCCATTTCAGACACTCTTTTCCCACTTTTGGAAAGTAGCTTCACAATTCTTGTGTAATTACTCAGAAGAAAATAAAAAATAAACCCAATTATCTTCTCCTTGAGTCATGCCACTTGTTGGCTGAGGGCTGCCGAGCAGCAGACTGAATTCCCCAAACGAGACGGCTCTGTGGAAAGCTGACATGGTGTTTGGGAATGCCAAGCCAAGCAAGCAAACAGTTTATCAAAACAAGCTTTTCTAAATCCGTCCCATGAAGCAGAACAAACATGTGGGCAATGCCACTGCTATGAAAGGCAAATATGCAGAGCCAGTCCTGAAACCTGCTTTGTACTTTGGCTCTAGCCAAAAGCGTGCAAATGAATATGTTGGAAAAATCACCCCATCAAAATTTTTGATCATAGTGAAGGCCCCAGGGTAGACACAGTCCTACTAACATCAGAAGTCCTTCTGCTTTATTCCATCTGGGAAATTAATTTGATCTATAAATGGACGTAAAGTCAAGGTTCTTCCAGCCTCCCAAGAAGCCAAAGTACATCAAACAAACATGAGATGTTGCTCATTGCCTGTGCAGAAGCCTCGGCTCTGCAGTGTTTGTGCTGGAAATAAGAGGAAGAGCTTACAGAAGGAATTAAGAGGCTTTTTGAGTGCATTTGTGCTGCAGGCACTTATTCCTGGCCCATGGCACCTTAAGCAGGGTTGTTCAGGTACAAAGCACTCACATACAGGATGGATACTCACACACACACACATTTTCCTGCAGCAATCGCAGCTCACACGTGCCAGACAAGCTTCATAGATTGCCCACACTGACCTCTGTGGTGGTACAGGCAGATCATTTATGAGAAAGACGGTCGTCTCTACATTGAGTAACGACCCTCTACGCCTCTCTCATTCAGCTCCTGTCTCCCTGAGAGATCAGTGAACCCCCGCCCCTCACTCCTGCTTTACCCCCACCACACATCACACTCTCCCCAGTGCAATTACTTCATATAAACCATACCATGAAGACCGGTGTCCCTGCCAGCCTACTCCTTTCAGTCCCCTAAGTTAGCAAGGAATAAGTTTTCAGGCTTCATACACTGCCTAACATAAAATGCCTCCTCTTGCATCCAAGTGCAGCCAAATGTCTAACACCTCTGTTCCTACTGCACCTATGGAGGAAGGTTGGTGATGGTGATTCTCACTTCGTATGGCTACACACTTTCAGTCACTGACAGTTTCCTGCTGTCCCAAAACCGGGATTCAGATCCCACAGTAGAAGTTCTTCCAAAAGTCCCACAAAAAGTTCGTCCTGATCTAGACCTTCTGACAAATATGCATACAGTACATCTGTTACCTCTCAGTCTTTAAAGTATTTACGTACAGTTTGCCTCATACTGCATTCTACATTATTCCTATTCTGATGATATACCAAATTTGAAACTCAGTTGTAAATTGACATAAATACGTGGTGCCTCATGGACCCATGTAAGAGCCAGCCCGGTATTTGCCTTTGCATTAAGAACTTTATTCTTTCACTGCCCCCTTGAAAGGCTGTCTTCCACTCAAAAACTACAGTGAAAAAGCTTCACCTTTATTCAGTATTTGCAGTGTTCAGAAGTACAACAAACCCAATAGCAACATCCTAAGTGTAGAAGCATATAAATAATTGGCAGCCAGGAGGTGAAAGGGATTATTAGATCCCAATTTCATCCTTGTTTGTGTTTTGAACAGATTTGAGATACTGACCCAAAGTCTGGTTTACCTTCTGTCCGGGGAATTCAATCACTAGGATAGCATAAAGCGTCCATGGGGCCAGACTGTCCTCCCTTAAGGTCCCCACATTGCTATTGGAGAACCACCCCAGAGACTCTTCTGCTGGCTCTTCTCACACATTACAGCTCCCGAGCACAGCGTGCCCTAAGTTAAGGAGACAGAGGGGTACCCTGCCTGCTTTAACACACATCAGGAACAGCAGTGAGTTGGCAGGTGATCCAAGCTAAACACAGAGAGCCGGATGGCTGCTTGGTAGTCAGTGGCAGCGTCCCCGAGGAGCTTCCTGCACAGCTGGCAGGCTGAAAGGTGGCACTTGCTGCCTGCTCTGCCCTCTCCACCTGAGATGCTCGGATCAAACAAAGTTTCCCTACACCGCTGCCCACACCAACACAGCATTTGATCATTTCCAGGCATTCAGTGTTTTCGTGCCAAACTGCTAAAATTCTGTGGGAGATATCAGTTTCTCTTCACTGAAACTAGTAAATTCACTTTGGCTGACCTGCTTGAACTATTAAAGGCCGTGGTATTTTTATCACAACACTTGTGCCTCACACAAACTCTTGTTTACCAGTACCCTACATTTTTGAAAAAGATTCAGAGCTTACTTAGACCTCATATGTCAGGCAAGCCCCACATCCTGAGTTAAGTGGTTAGCTGCTGACGCTGAAAGCAAAAGGCATTTTTAGTTGCCTGTTTTCTAATCTGAATTTGTCCACCTTCAGCACCTAACCACCTTGCTATATCCAGAGATAGCTTGCAATTATTAATTATCCCTTTGCTTTCAGGAATACAAAATCCCATCTTTGACAAAATAAATTGATTTAGCTTCTCTTGCTTCTCTTTAGACAGCGTGGTTCAACCTATGCTTGTGCTGCTCGGCCGTTCTCTGCCCATCTGTCAACATCCTTTTAAAAGCGTAAACACCAGAAGCGGGCTCAATATTTCAGTAATGGTCTCATTAATGCTGCACACATGGAAATACCACCTCCTTGACCTTTACTCAGCAATCTGCTCTAATCCAAGATGGTAGCATTTGCTTTCAGGTATACTGTATCACGCAGGGAGCACGTGTTTGGCTGATTATCCGTTATAACAACAAGCCTGACTGAGTCACTGGTTTCCAACACATGGTCTCCAGTCAATGGCATGGCTCTAAAAGTACATTTAAGGTCTGTACAATCAAGGTCTGCAAGTACCTTGAAGTTGACCGAAGATTTAAATATTTATTATTTTATGTTATGAGATTAGTTTACCAGGCAATACAGAAGACCCTGGAGAACAGTTCTGTCCTTGACATTGTCCTTTATTACTTCATTGATGGTTGCATCATCATCATTGTCTTTCCCTAATGAAATACAACATGTGCTTTCAAGTCAAAAAACCAAATGACTGAATAGGTCTAAGCCTTTGTTATATCTGTCAGGAACATCATTCTGAATGCTTCCTCATTTATAATTACTATTAGCCAGATTGCAATTCATTCACTGTCTTTAATTAGTGTTACATATTTACAGTTTTGGTTTTTATTCAGAACATCACGTAGAACAAAATTATATACCTTATAGATATTTCAAGAGGTATATGTTTAAGTAGATATTAAACCCATTACCTCTAGCAACCAAACAAGTGGCATCTTACAAAAATTATACTGCAATTATTTGACAAAACAGTTTTCATAAAACTACATCAATTGCCATGAATTTTATTACCTTCTTCTAACCCCTTCCTAACTTCAACTCCGTATCAGCCTTCCCGTGATTTGTCCCAGAACTTATCAGATTATCACCTGCTCTTCAACTATTTCAGTCATCCCTCCCAACTTTTCCTTATTTGACCCACCTCGCTGGTCTTGGCTGCAATGTCTTGACAACTGACTTCACTATTTTCCTATTCTTAGTGCTGAAATATGATGAAGGTATGGGTGCAGTAAACAAGAACACATTTTTCCTCAGACCATGGTAGAGAAAACTGCAATTTTGTCTTGGTCATTCTGACTTAGTCTACATGTTGTCCCCTCTGCTGGGTTAGAAATGAAATTTCTATACACAAGCAGGTTTGCTTAAAAAAAAAAAAAAAGTAGAAAACCTGGTTAAAACTCTCAAAACACCTTTGCTCTTCTGTTGGTGAGGGTAAGGAACCTGCTGTGAGAGGTGCAGGTGGAATCTATCCCTTCTCACATCAACCTCCTACTGAGTTTACGTGAAGTGATGCAACTCTTCATTTCAAACCACGTCACTTGTTAAGCTTTGTGCAGAGCCTAAGACAAACAAACCCCAATCTGACAGATCCCTTCACCAGGGCAGCAGTGCACGTGACCAGTAAGAAGAGGATAACCCTACTCCCCTCTGTCAGCACCTTCTTTCCCTGAGAGGAACATCGGGTTTACTCAGGGCAAGGAAAGGTGGCAGAAGCATTTCAGAAAGAAAAAGCTCCCCTTCTCTAAGGATCTTGATTCCTCTGGTTCTTTCAGGGTAACCACTCTGCTGCATGTAGTAGGCAAGGGCAGCCACTGGAAGTAGAAGGAAGGGACAACTGACCTTCAGGAGATACCCATTTATGCTCGGTGCATCTCTGTGTTGTTGTTACCCCAGGTCTGCCCAACTTCTGCTATTTAAAGGAGGGATAAAGCTGCGAAAATTTGAGATTTGCTGCCTGTGTAAAATGATAGCGAGCGACGGGAACGTCCCAGCCTGGGCCCAGTAAGATGGATTAGTAAAGACCAGTATGCCAAATTCCAGGCTGAAATCTGCTGCTGCTGCTTTTAGTTACGTAAATGGTAACACGATGCTATCCATCAATTCACACACCGGTTAGCGCTGCTGCCTCACACTAACTCGCCGCTAAATGCCTGCAACAGGAGCTCAGGTGACCTTCCAAATCCAGGTGGAAGGTTTTAAGAACTGAATTATTACTTACATACCACAGGAAAGTAACCGATACTCTGAAGTGTCTTTGACTAATGTATTTTGTCTAACGTTTCATCTGCTCCAAAATCGTGTCCAATTTATCACTTCTGGCAAGAAACAGGATCACTTGTGTGGCAAGCTTTACTGATTGAGGTTGAAAACAATTTGTACAATGTTATTGCCACCTGTATTGAAGAAGGAACAGCTGCTACCCCTCACACCAGCATTAAAGGGTAAAGGAGGATGGCTAGAAAGCTACACGCACATTCGTGTGGGAAGCACGAGGAAGGGAAAACGCTGGCAAGACCCACGCTATAAGCACATCTGGGCTCAGAGAACAGACATCCACTATTTAAGGAATGGCTCCCTGATGCTCAGCTTTGAAAGTGGAACAAATATTTAGCGCTGGCTCTGAATTTTCCAGCTTTCGAGTTTAAAACAACATGAAACAGCCTTTGCAGCATGGAGCCATTCCACGCCGATTTGCTCATTGGGTTTAGTTTACAGGGTTACTCTGGGAATGGCCAGCCTTCAAGAGGTGATCCACTACGCCTTGGCTGGCTCCAGAGTTGAGCCAGCAAAGATCAACTCAAGGTTTCCATTGGTTTAAGCACCATTTTCTTGCTGACGGCAATACTTGGGAAACTGGGTAAGAGTTAAGGACTTCCTGGAATTAAACAGGAGGCACCAGGGGTGTGACACAAGATGATTAAGAGGCTTTTGGGAGGGAGCCTTGCGCAAAGTCTTGGTCTCCACCTTCTTCTTCTTCTTTGCTTCCTCTCCCACAACCTGCCCTGGCATTTTCACCTTGATGAACATGCTCACTCCCCACAGGAAGAGCAGCAACAGTTATCGCCAACAGCAGAGCAGCTCAGGGGCAGGGAAAACTGGCCCTGAGCTAAGCCCTGAGCTTTATGTCAAACGACATAAAGCATGTTTATCAAGAAGCAGCAGGCACGCTGACCTGCTGGAAGGGACCTCTTTGGTCAGCCTTTTTTAATTCAGGAAAAGGCAAGGACCACTCATCTGAAGTGTCAGGGATAGCTGCAGCGAGCACTGTTACATAAAGCCTCTTTCAATCCAGTCCATGGCTGTCTTCTAAGAGCAGGTCTCCTCTGGGCCTTCCCCAGCAGCTCTACTGCCATGGTCCCACCTCTGAGATACTCCTCCAAAATTCTAAGTTGGAAATTAAAAAAATCCAGCATGGAACAAACAAACAAAAAAGTAGCCCATGACTGCAGCAATGGATGGATTTTGTTCAGGCTCTGTTAATAGCAAGTCCGAGGCTGTGACTGCTCTCGTCATTGGCTCTCACAACACAAGAGCAGCAGAAAACAGGGAGGGTAAAAATTGTCACAGTAAAACTCTGTGGGAGAGAAACAGGGGAATAAAGGACCAAAGGAAAGGGACAAGAGAGGATAGTTCTTGAAATAAAGTCTTATAGGAGGTGAGAGAGCAGAGGAGCAGGTCAACCTCCACCACTTCCCTCCCCATCAGCAAACGAATCATCATTGCCAGGACCTCGTCAGGGTTATTCAGAAGCCCATCTCCCAGCGGTGCCAGCAGCCCTACAGACCAGCATTACTGGTGGCTGTGGGACAAGCAGCGGGAAGGGGAGGTGAATTATTTTCGTCCCACTTGGTGATCCTGGATTGATGGAAAACCCTTGAATGTGGGACACCACTGGCACTACAGTCTATTTGAAAAGCCTTGTGGCCACCACAGAAGTGGTGCACATGGGAAACGCCTCCAGTCATTTCATTCCACTCCTCAGCATAGTAGAGGAGCATAGCTATGGTGGGTGGACCCCTGGTTCCTCCAGGGAGGTCTCTTGTCCCTTCCCGTAAGATGAGGATTTATGAAAAGGCTGGAGAGAGGAAGAGCCACTAGAATAGAGCAGTTGAGGTAGCATCAGGGTGGAGCTCAACAAAGCTCAGTTTCCATTTTGCCCAGCCTCCAGGTACATGCGCATGAGTTTAACCATATTCCACTACACAGCCCTTGCTGCTCCATAGCCCCCTCTTCAGAGACATCGTCCCTTTTTCTTTAGGAGTGCTGTCTAGAAAGCATCAGAGAGAAAGAGGGTACCCGTATTATGTAGGAAAGGCCTCTGGTTTGAGTAATTCCACAAAGAGATCAACTGGGTCAGATTTCTTTCCCTCCTCAAACAGTGTTTCTAAGGTTATCTGTTGTGGAAGACACAGCTTTACTGCTGAATCCATAATAATCTAGACTATAAACCATCCTCCTACATGGGGGAAAACATTTGAGGCTTTGAGAGAGTTATTCTAAAGAAAAATCCAGACTTACAAAAAATGAAAATCTAAAAAACACTAACCCTTTCTTGCCCCCATTGTGGGGCTTTTTTAAAAGTTTTGAGCGCTTCAATATATTTTGATTTTTTTCTTGTTTCAGGGTTCTTATAACTAGGTTAAGTGTTAAAATGAAGGCAATTTTGAGCTAGAGTTTTAGTTTTGAGCTAGAGTCTTCTTACCCAAAAGTATCAAAACAGGACATTTAAATAAAAAAATAAATAAATTTTTACAGCTAAGTCTCTTTTAATTATTAGTTCTCACCAAAAGCGTTAGTTTTAGACAAAGTAGGATTTTGTTTTACTACAAAAATGATCTGGAGAAAAACATTCCCAGACAACTTATCTCTAACAAGGCTGTCAAATGCCTTGTGTTCGTGTCCCGGGGAAACTGTTTTGTAAACTGAAACTTACTGCTATTGCAAAAGCAGGAAGAGACTCTTCTGACCTCCACAGCTCCATGCTTAGAAAAGCACGTTCCAGTGCCACGGAAAAAAATTACCTGTTGTAATACCCCTTTGAATGCACTATCTCCTCCTTCGTCATCTGTCCAACAAAACATGCTTACAGTCAACTGCGAGTTTGTGGCTGGTGGCAAACTGATGCAGATATACTGCAACTGCTTTCTGACTGCCCCTGCATGCATCTCAGAGCACTTCCAGGGCCACCACAAGGCTACAGATCCCAACCTTCTGCAGTCTTAATCACTTAGCACATTTGGAAAATATGCCATATGACAAATGGTGAATTCATATCCTCTATTCCCAGGGTTTCAATCCTCCACCAGATTTGATGGAGCTGACAAACACCATGGGATTCACTCCTCTCAAGGCTGATAGTCCCTACAGAACCAGGGGATCAATTCAGGGAAAAATTGGGAAGCGGTGTTTTAGGCCCACTTCCCATTTGTTGCAGAAGAGCAATCACACATTTATACAGGTGCAGCCAGGGCAGCTGAGACACACAAACATCTTGCCACCATTTCTTTTTTTTTTTTTTTTTTTCATTTGCTTTTGACTTTTTCCTTTGAAACCACTCTCAGCTGCAACTGAGCACATGGTTTCCAGAGGCAGATCTCTAGAGAAGTGAAATCACAACTCTTTGTGGTGCTCCAATAGGTGACTTTTTCCTCCATTGAACTACTTGCAATGAAGATGAGACAGCCTCTTTGAGGTTCTGCCCAGATTAGCTCTCCACAACTATACTGCAATGAACTGATCAATTACCAGATTCACCTGTAGCCATGAGCCACAGTGCATGAAATAACTCTTCCACACACAAATCACTGTTCAAATTGAGTCTGAATGGCCCAGGAATCAGAGCCACAGGTACAGCGGCTCTTATTCTCACTCTTGAAATAACATGGACGCGTGTGGTCCTGAGCACATCAGGTGAAAGGGATGGTCCTTCCCCACAAGAGGAGCAGAGGGCACCCAGCTCCAGGTCAGAGCAATGTGCCATACCACTGGCCTGAGCCCTTAAGACCAGATTCTGCCGCGTGCCAACATGAAGTAACTTGTTGACCTGGCAAGGGAAATACTCTGGTTTGATTATCAGACTCTGAACGATTACAGGTTTGCACTGCTGTGGGCGAGAGCAGTGCCAGCCCCACACTTGCACCTTGGCCAGGGCCCTCATCAGCTGAATTCCCCTGGAGCAGGCCCAAGTCAAGGTCGGGCGTTAGTTCCTCATACCATCTCTCCTAGAGGTGGTACACTCTGCAGTGGAGCTGCTGGAGCATGAAAGTCTTGAGAATTGCTTTTGTACGTGAGAAAACTGTGAATACCAGGGTTATTTGCCCGGGCTGCTCAGCCATCTCACATGCCACATTTCCTTTCATCATGGGCAGTCCCACTCGCCTGCTGGTGAGCATTCAGCCCCCCATCCCACCTCCTGCTCATTTCCCTATCTTCACCATGAGCTCAGCCCATCCCCGAGCCAGAGAATTCCAGGCGAGCCTCCCGTGCAACCGCGCAGACCTCACTACAAACAAGTGTTTTTCATTATTGGTGGAATTTAAGGAAAATGATTTCCAGAACTTTAAAAAAAACAACCAACCCAACATAAAACCAAACCAAAACCCCCTTATATATATATATAAAAAATTTATGTCAGAGGCTTGCTGAACTATGAGAAACGTTTGCTGCCAAGTGGTGCATCCTTCTTTTTGTCAGCACACCCAACATACACATTTGGGCTTAGATGACCATCTAACTGGTATGCTAGTGGCATGTTTATCTAGGGACGTAACTCGCTGTAATTGGGTGAAGAAAAAAACCCACAAAAACAAAAACACAAAACAGAAATGAATGGCTTAAAATGTCACAAGTAGTGTTTTCATATTTATCCCAATGCTGAATACAATTACCCCTTGGCAAAATTTCAAATTCTGATTATGTGATAGTGCTGCAAGTAAGCCAGGGGAAAATAAGCATGAAAGGGAATGAACTGATATTCCTGAAACACAACGGGATTGGCGCCGAGAGGAAAGCATATCCAAGATAATTCCAACTATCATATGTACATCTCATAACACAGAAATGGATGAGGTACTATTTATAGGGCTTCAAATGAGCATTTGAGAACTGACACTTGACTATGCACATTTAAATATGTATCTTTCTTAGGTAACTCCCACCCTTTCACAAACACATTTGGTTTCAATAAAAAGGTACGTTTAGGATACTATATTTCTTTTTTGAGCACGTGAGAATCCAAACTAGTCCTTGTTTCTGCAATTACTATCCTGACAGCTCAAACAATTATTTACTTCATCAGTGGTCACTCATCCCATGAGACACGTCACTAAAACTGCTGTCCTGTCATCTTAGATGCAAGCGCCTTCCATTAATGTGATAGTTCTTCAGATAGCCCAGAAAGTCTCTTATTCTCGAATGGAAAATCATTCACAGCAGCAGAGGAAACCAAAATACTTCTGCCAGCCTGCAGGTATAGGAGCATGTGGTGAAAGACAGCTACTCCACTGCAACACATGGTGTTTGGAAGATGCACTTTGCTAGCCAAGACCCTTGTCCACCTTGCATAACACTCCTTGTCCCCATGGCAGGCATTTCTGTGCAAAGCAGGGGTGTCAAACATTATGGCCAAAAAAGTTAGAGCTGAACAACCGACTGGCTTGCTCAAGTTCAGATTTAGAGGGGACCACAGACTAAGACTTCATTTGCCTACTTTGTCCAGGAGGCCCAGTTTAGTAAAGAACTAGAGCAATTACTCACAGGTTTGCATAAAACAGAACTGAAGGAGGTTGTGCTTCTCCTCGTACTCTACAGCTAAGCTGCAATGCAAGGAAACCAATGTTTAATTCTGTTCCTCTGTCTCACTTGATCACCCATGCCTCAACCTTTGTGAGCATACTTAAACCACCTAGTTGTAAAGTCTTGCGGGAAAAGGAGGAGGGAGCACTCATCTGGTCTGCTTTCAGCTCTTCAATATTAACTGGCTGTAAGTCCAGCCTCTTGATCCAGCAGTGCCCTAGAGCTCAGGTCAGAGTCGCAGAGCAAGTCCTCACTGGCATAGTGCAAAACCAGGAAAGCCATGCTGAGGTTCCCAATTCACCTCATGTGGCGGAGGGAACATAAGCACCAAATTTAAAAACTGTCAATTAGCCCACTGTTGAGATTCATTATCCTGCCAACTATGGCAGTTTCTACATCTCTCTAAAGTTCTAATTTCATGATCCTTCCCCTAGGAAGTTCATATTAGCCCAGACCACTGCCCACCCCAGCATCTTACAACCAAACTATTAAACTAGGTTATTTGTCCTCCCTCTGTCAAGTCCAAGTGACATTTACAACTACTAATTCAATGAGCTGATGCATCATTGCCAAAAACGAAATACAAGATGTAATGAGCTCTCAGTGGCAATTGTAAAAATAGTCCTTGAAGCAACGCAATTGCTAATTACTCATTCAAAGCCATGATAAATTTTAAACTTGGATGCTCTGCTGTGGCTTTGCTAATTTTTCTTACATGCTCTGTTTACAGTATGAACTTAGGCAGCCAAGAAATCCCAAGAAAGCGGGAGAAGATGAAAGAAAACAGGAACTGGGAAGAGGCGAAGTCATAATATGGGGAGTAAACGGACTAGGAGGTCCATAGGAGTTTAAGAACATAAAGCTTTTAAGGCAGGATGAGGGATTGAATCCCAGTGATATCCCCTCACATCTGACTTCTGAGCAGGGACAATGAAGGGGGTGCCTCAGAGCTGCGGAAGAGGTCTGCGTAGCAATTATTTTACCTCCCATAATATAAAACTGGTGAGGTAAGCCAGCCAAAGTCAGAAGCAATTTGCAATCCCTATGGACTACAAGCTTCTTCCCAACTTGCCAGGGGCTGGGTAAACTGCAGCTACTGCTACAACAGAAATATTTGAAGCATGGCTCTCAGCCATACATATCAGAGCCCAGCATCCCCCCCTCGCACCAGCGCTGACCTGGGGCTAGCACTTGAGGCTGCTGACAGCCTTGGGGGAGAGGAGCACGTTGCTTCTCTTGTCTTCTCTGCTGGGGTGGCAGCAGCTTCTGGCAGAGGTCAGGCACACCAGCACGGGTAGCAACATCGTCAGCTGCTGGCTGCCACTAGATCTGAGAGGGATCGCAAGCCACGTCTCAAACTCGGGAGGGGCTGTGTGTGTAAATTTAAGTGTTTGATGTTTGTCTTGCCTTACACCTCAGAATGGCTTATTCATAATGGTTAACTCAAAGAGGAGGGTGGGTGGGAAAAGTCACTTCTTTCTAGCATCAGCTTTGAAGCCAAGCAGAGCTGCTGACCTGTAACCTTCTCTCTTGCCTGTGGTGTGACAGAGCAAGTTAGCATAGGGCCAGGCAGACAATCACAGCTGCAGCTCTGCCTTACGTTCAAACAGGCAACGGCAGTGTGTGACAATGACTTCCTCAAGCATCCCTTCCGTATGCCACATCTGCCAGTCAGTCTTCTCATCCCTCTCACAAATGCCTGGGGTGGAACACCATCCTCCTAACAGATGCCCCAGCCTGAACCTGAGTGCCTGCAGCTCCTCTCCACTGCCGCATCGATCTTTATTGCTCATTTACTGCCTGGGTCCCTGATAAATGGGCCTCGTGAGCCAGAGACTGCAGAAGGGTAGAGGCTGATGCCTGCCTGCCCACTGGCAGACACCAGGGGGGCTCCTGGCACGCTCATGGGAAGAGTGGGGCTCTGGGAGGCAGGGACGGGTGTTGTTTCACCTTCCCTAGGATCCCCTGTGCTGCCTGTGATTAATTCATCACTTAAATTAGAACATGGGCACTCCTGCTGATACATGCACTTGGAATAGGACAGCCAAAGCTCTATTTTAATTTAGCTTTTAACTACTGACTCTGCTTTTACATTAACTCATGTCTGCTTTGGCTGCTGTTCATTAGGCTCTTTATTACCTCCTGTTTTGTATGACTTACCTCCTCCTACCCCCACGCACAGTTAAAGCCTTGGTGGGTGGCAAACATCACGCTCACAGCGCTGCGGATGGGATAACGCCAGCCTGTAGACTTGCCCAGGGGCAAGTACACGTATAGGTGTAATAATCCTCCCAAGGCGACCCATTCATCAAAAGTACAGGTTTGAACCCTAGCGATGATGTGTTAGGTTGATGGTTGCAGTCGATTATTTTAAAGGTCCCTTCCAACCTAGCCAATTCTATGAGGCGGCTTGCCTCCAGCTTTTCCACTACCAGACCGCACCTCCCAGAGTGATGTGCCTGAGCAGAGAAAGCAGCATGGCCCAGTGCAGCACACCAAGCACTTACTGGTACAGTATTTGATCCCTCTCAATCGCTTTAACATTACTCACTATTTGGAAATCTTTTGAGAGGGGCCCAAAGCAAGAGCTTGTATCTGAAACTTCAGGAAACAAAGTACAGAAGGGTATTTCAGAGCTTGCACCCATCTGTTGCAGTGCCCAAGCTCGAGCACCCACAGCTCTGCGACAGGAAGGAAATAAGCTGCCAAATGCTTCTAAGGCTTCGCTCAGCTTGGCTTTGCTGAGCACTGAACTAGCACTACCTAGCAGCAGGAGCTGGCGTGGTTTGCTCCAGGAGCTGGCAGAGGCCAGCCTGAGAGCCACCGAGCACGCTGTTTGCAGAGCATGGGCAGCGTTGGCTGTGCCACACGACGCACGGAGCCAGGCTGTAACATCCACGCTCACCTGACGTGGAAACACAAACAAATTTCCTCCACCTCCAGGAGCAAAAGGCTAGAAAAATTAATCTTTGGTTTTATTTCCTTCCTCTTGCGTGCAAGGCAGTTACCACCCTGGTGCAATCTGTCACCAGAAATGAGTGCCTTGCATCAGCAGCGTACACGGTGCCTGCTGGGTGGGAGGGGTTTTTTTGTGAATTAATGAGGCTAAATAACGCAGGGAGAGACCAAAACTGCTCTTCTCCTGTGTCTGAGTAACAAGGAAGTTCTACTGCTGCCATCATGCGTGCCACACGCAGCTGGTCCCAGTACTGCGGGGTTCTGCATCAGCCTGCTCGCTTGTACCTCTGAGGAAGGACTCAGAAGGTCCAGGTCCCCACTCCCTCAATTCTCTCCACACAGGTAGAACACAGGTTGGAAGAACAACTGAGCACGGGTTTTACACCAACATATTATGTTTTAAATATGCATATATATACACACAACATATATATATATGCACACACATACTTCAAATCTTCCTGCCACATCTCAATCCAGCCCTCCTAGGGCTGGATACAATAGCTACAAAGTCAAGTATTCTGGATCAAGACTGCACAAATAGCCTTTATACCTGTATTTCTTAGCTTTAGTCTTCACCCATATGCATTTTATCACATGCTATTTTTCCATAAATCCCCTTCCTCGTGCAGTGCCAATACTTTAAGTGTTAGTCAGGGGCTGTGCTCTAGCAAATGTCCTGTTTAGACAGCCCCTGCTTTATTTGTTGTAAAGTCCTAATGTGCTGCTGAAGTAGTGAACACAGTTTGTTGGAAAAAAAAAATCATGGTCTCTTGTACAGAAAAAGTTTCCATAGGCTCAGATTGCATCCATAACAGTTGCACAGTTCCTACAAAATGCCTATTACCTTATTTAACCCCCAGGCTTTGAAAATAGATACTTCATATTCATCCACTTACAATTAACTGCACTGAAACATTTTTGGCCTGCTTTGCTGGAATGGTAAGCATGCACAACAGCAACCAAAAGCAAAGGGCTATACTTAAAATTAATCAAGTAGTATAAGAAAAATGTTATATACAAGTAAAAAGGGTTTGGGATTTTTTCCCTCTCAATTTCACAGTTCGTTTCGACCTGAAAACAGATCGAGTTTTCAGTTAACTGAGCCTGTGAGCAAAGTTGGGTCAAAGTCAGAAAATAGTTGACAGCAACTATTATCAGAAATTCAAACATTCAGCTTTACCATTTTCCAAAACAAAACTGTTTAAGAACACAGGTGGCTGAAGTTTAATATAAAAAGCATGTTTTAAATGGAAATGCAAAGCAGTATTTTGGACAGTGCATTTCCCCCACCATTCCAAGTAATTATGAAAGAAGCAGACTTCAGCTGAAAAAGCATTTTAGAAATGTCTTTCCCCATCCATTGAGAAGTGGCTCAGATGAGATGTCTGATGGCAGATGCAGTGCATCCTGCCCTGGCTGATGCTGAGTTAACTTTCTGTGCTTCTCTGCTCCTTCCAAAATATCACCTTTCATCACTAGACAGATAAAGACTGTCTTCAAACTAGAAGATGACAGATTTAGATCAGAAAAAAATTTTTCACTATGAGGGTGGTAAGACACAGGCCCAAGTTGCCCAGAGAAGCTGGGCACATCCCTGGAAGTGTTCAAGACCAGGCTGGATGGGGCTTTGAGCAACCTGGTCTAGAGGGAGGTGTCCCTGCCCACAGCATGGGGGTTGGAACAAGATGATCTTTAAGGTCCCTTCCAACTCTAACCATTCTATGATAATCAGATGCTTCTAATACCACTTTCCTAGTATTTTACAAGAAATATACTTGTAAAATGGGCTTTTGTGAGCAACATTTACACTTCTCTACTACAGCTAGTGCAATAATCTGTCATTATTCCCTTTATGGTTCTCCTCCCAGAAGGTGAGACAGACAGCTTCCAGCAGGTTTGCAGACTTTTGCAGAGAAAGGAAATGAAGCCCAGACCTCTGCTCCAGGCCCTGAATAAGAATGACCTCTGGGGTAATGCTCTTCAGCCATTTATCCTCCAGCTTGCTTAAGAGATTGAGAGGTATTTATGATTTAAGCGTGGTGCTTAAATTTGCAGTTGAGTAGCAGCCATCAGACTAGACCCATCCCACGAAGCCACAGCAGGAGCAGCTCTCAGTTCAGGAACTGAAGCTGATTACAGGAACTTTGCCTGTGGTTTGACCCCAAAGCCTTCAACCCATCAGCCCCAAAGCCTGGCAGACACATGAACACCTTCAAGCAGGATCTTCCAAGTGAGAAACATCAGGCAATTATCAATGCAGGTTACTCAGGAATTCAGGTACATTCCCCATAGTTTAAATTAAAATGCACTTCTCCAATCTCTCAGCTTCCATGCACTTTCTGAACAGTAAAACCAAATGTCCATTAATCTATCCTGCTCTTCGCCAGCTTCTCCCAGCCCTCTTCACCCCTGCCTACTAACACTTTCCTTCTCGTTTCTGCATCTAGACAGAAAAACTCTTCTGACAAGTTCCCTCATGAGCAGAGCGGGTTAGACGGTTATTTCCATCTACAACAGAGACTGTTTTCTGGGGTCCTGAAAATCCTACCATCCAGAGCTATAGGACCCAGGATCCCTCCTGCGATGCAGAAAACATGGACTCTGTTCTCAATGCCACCACAGATCTTCTGTTCAGCTCTTGTACCAGTCACTTCAGGTCCTCACACCAGTGCTTGCTCTCTCACTGTTAACCTGCTCAGGTTGCAAGGACTGCCTGTGTAGCCTGTCCCTCAGGCTGTTCTCCTAATTAGAAACTAATAACTTCCTGTAGCACTTCATTCAGCACAGAGAGGCATTTTTCAGCGCTAGAAGAGCAGATACCTGAAAGAGCAGCTTTTGAAATACACTGGTAAAAATAATATGGAGAATCAAAGAGGAATTCAGCATGAAGCAATAAATAATCTGTGAAGCAAAGGCACAGAGTGTTTGTTCATTATGTAGCAAGAGGGGGGAAAACAGCCCTATGGTAGATCTGGAAGGCATGTGCGTTGTATCTTATTTTGTTTTCTCAGTGCTATGAAAGGGTACAAAATAAAATCATGCAGTATATAGAGCAGCAGTTCGCCCTTTCAGTACAACGTTGTCCTTCTTTAGAGGAGGAGATCTTAAGATTTTATGTTTGCCTTTCTTCCTTAAACACAGCTGACATGGATTTCTTTAGTGTTTTTATTTGTAAAAGGATTTTAATTGGATCGGTCTTTCCATCGTTTTTTAGTACTATGATTTACTCTGGTAAACCACATGGATCATAGAAGGGCAATTTTGCTCTTGGTACCATTTGGCAAAACAAATGTTTTCTGTATGCCTCAGACTGCACGACAGGAACGAACATATTAATTGAAATGTAATGGTAATAATCCCGAAGCACTCATTTGAGAAACCCTGTTTTACGTCTGGAGTACTATTTGGTTGCCTAAGCCATGAAGTCAAGTGCTGGCTGAAAGCTCAAGTATCCTGCAGCCTTTGGTTCACGGGACTTAGCACAAGGTTACTGCTGCCTAACATGAAAGCAAGTAATTCAACTCCCTTCGAGATTCTCTTAAATAAGCAAGAGGGATGAATGCTGTAGGCACTTCATAGGCAGGTTTCGTGCCTCACTCTTTGGCAGTGGAAAAAAGGCCCATACCAACAGATGAAATAACATGCCAGCAGACTTAGACTCTTACTTGATGCCCTTAGCAAAGGCCATCCTGTTTTACTCTGTTGTACATATCCCTCAGATAGCAACTCCCCCCAGCTACACGGTCCTTCCTGGGCTGAGTATGCACCAGCAGCATCTCAGGAAAGCAGGGGCATCGCTTGGATCAAATACCTTGCCTGTCCTCCCATACTTCAGAGTTATCACTTCAGAAATAGCCCAAACAGTGTGAACTACGCTGTTGATCCACAAGCAAAGGAATGGACACTGGCATTACTGCAATGGCGTAACTGCACCCTACAGCTATGCCTGCAAGATTCCCCACATCAAGACAAACCCAAGCAGAGTATCAGCACATCTCCCAGGTGACAGGAGTTCCTGCACGTTCAGCAGGAACAAGAAATCCTACACGAGCTGTTTGACCCCATCACTCCCCTGACGGGAGACAAGGAAGGCACAGACTGCCCTTCCTCAGGTTGCACCTTGCAGAAGAAAAGTTGGCCTGGCAGGAAAAAAAAAAAAAAAAAAAGAGAGGAAAATGACATTCCTGCCCTCTGCTCTGAGAGGAAGGACCACAAGCAGTGCATGGCTCACACCACAGGGGCTGGAGAGGAGGAAGAGGAGAGCAAAAGCAATTGCTAAAGATTCTACAAAACAAGAGTCCAGAGATATGAGCTAAGGCCAACACCGGTGGTCCTGCAATAAAGCAGCACATACTGCTGTCATGAAGAGTCCCCCTGAAATTGTCTCCCACCTGGTCAGACTCTTTGGCCCAATGTCTGATCACAGTTCTGGGTGCATATTAAGCAAGCACGCTGGTCTTGGTGAAAAGGGTCACCTCTGGCTCCTTCACCCCACAGGACACTTGCTGTGTTTGACATATAAGGAGGTTTTCGATCCTGTTCTTTAAATCCTCTGCCTGGTGAGATCCTCTGCCTGCCGGATGAACGGTGAGAAACTGGGTTCAACACGTTGAACACATTTTAGAAGTCGGGGGAAACAAACAACAAAAAACACAGCCAGCAGCTGGCTGCTATTTGCACACAAAAGTGTAATTTCTCTTTCTTCCCTGTGAAGTGCTGCTTCTGTGCTTAAGACCCAGACAGACAGGAAAAGTCCTTGCCAGGACATCAGTTTTCCTCATTTGTTGGGAAGAGAGAAAGGAGACTGCCGTGCAACCATTACCAGCAGTCTCACTGTCGGCTGAAGGACTCCACAGCTTACTCAGTGCCTTTGTTATAAATCTATTTTGGTTGGGAGCGGGGGCAGGTGTTCATGCCATGATGTGAGCATATTTTAAGGCAGCAGTCATTTCTGCCTCATTTTGTGCAGTTGCGTCCTCTGTAATTTTTGGACAAGGCATTAATGTTGTCTAGAAGAATTTGGGGGCAGGGGGGGACTCATACCTTGTGGGTTCTATGCACGCTACCAAAAGGATAGTGAAAGCATTTTGAAGTTCAGGAGCCACTGTCATACCTCAGACCCCCCTGACAAGTCAAGAGAAACAGAGTCATTTCTGACAATCCACTTTTCTGGATTTGGAAGTAGCAAAAGTTACAGAGCTCCTCACAAAAAGCAAGTGTGCTCTGTTTCCAAGGTTTCCTTCAGATTGATTCTCCTGGCAAATGGAAAAGATCCCAAAGCCAAGTAACTCTACTCAACCTCTAGCTCATCCTGTGCGTCGCATGCTAGAAGGATTACGTGATGGCTCACTGCAGCCATACCCTGAGCCCGTCTAAACCTTCACACCCTCCACACGTGGCATAAACTCTTCACATAGTCCTTTCACTCACGGTTTTCTCACAATCTTGCTCAGCTATTTCCTGACAACTCCCACAGGTTGCGGGTTTTTGGTTTTTTTGGGGTTTTTTTTGGGGGGGGTGGGATGGTGGTATTGTTTGTTTTTTTTTGTTTCAGGTTTTTTCTTTTTTTCCCCCCCCATACAATTCAGTTCTGTCTTTGAAACGTGAATTGTCTCAGAAAATTCACATGGTTATCAGTGGACAGTCACCTATATACCTGAATGCTTAGGAGACAAATTCCATGCATGATCGCAGTTTTTGTGTCCCTTATCAGACTATGGGCAGGGTCTCAGCAATGTTATGTTTGGGTGACTCAAGACAACAAGCAGGTTTAAAAAACAACCCAAAATGACCTCTGAAAGCATGACTGGTCATTTTAAAGCTAGATTAATGATCTCCAGTATAGAGATCAACCCTTTGTTTTATGTTTGCGTAATCCATATGGTGGTCTGGCTCTAAGCACTGTCCCAACATTAAAAGCAACAAAAATATTTTTAAAAAGGCTAAGCTATTCAAGCTCATAAAATATTATCTTTTCAATTCACAACTCCGGATTGGTTGTGCTTTGGTGTACCGGCTGCATTTCTCTCAAAGCTTGGGCAGTGAAGCCCACAAAGTAGCTGATTTTACTGTGGATAAGGTCTGTTTGATCTTTTTGTTCTCCAGCACAAAGCTGCAACATTCGGCTGCAGATTTGCAAGTGAAGGAACTGCTGGAATAAGCATTCCAGAGCTATTGAACAACTCTGGATAACAGCCTTCCTGATAAATGCATTGGGAGCAGTAAAGTAAGGCCATGCAGCATGCATCAGTTTATGATACCTGCCAAAATTCCTTAGCCCTTAACAGGGATATAAAAAAAGGTCATCCCACTGATTAAAAAACACATATCGCTGACAGTGGCAAAGCTATTTAATCATATTTCAGACAGAATCAATTTTTCCCTGAGGTTAGTCTTGTGCATCATCTGGAGAGGCGTGCAGGGAAACCCTGTGTAGAACAGAACTGTTTGAATTGGCAGGACAGTGAGTAAATGGAAAGACATTTTCCTCCTTTGTTCATCTCTGTTTCATTGACCTTTTCTTTCAGAGGAGAAAAAAAAAAAAAAAAGTGCTTGGGTCTATGAAGAAACATTTGGAACAAGGAAATCCTGCAAGTGAAAAGAAGTCCTACAAGTGGGAAAGGCAAAAAAACAGCTGGTGTAACCACAATGCTGGATTTCCTATGGAGATAACCATCATCAATGCACAAAGCTCCTGTGTTCCTTCGATTAACATACCGTAGGTGGAAGCCCAAAACACTGGATAATGGTAAGTTAAGTTTCACTTTCTACAAAGTCAAAAGCCATTTTAATAGAAGCGTAGCTGCCTTTCTTTTCATGAAGTTCAGCAAGAAAATACTCTCTTTCTCAGAGGCTGACAGAACACCCACGTTGTTCAGAGGTCAGCCTCGTTGTTAGGCTTGGTTGTGACCAGTCTTCATGTGAAAGCTAGTGAGAGCTGGTAACCTGGATAGGGATAATCCTTCAAGTCTTGGTAGTAAATGCATTTTTACTGACCACATTGCCAGCAGGGTTTGCTCTGGTGAAGAAGGACAAGGGTTGTCTCTAGTAAATGATGTTTCAGGGGATACGTACAGCCCATTGAGGTACAGTGTTTAAGTACTAAGACACGAGCAAATTCATTCACCTCTTCATTAGGGGAAAACTTTTGAAGATTGCGCTGATCACTTCTCATATTTAAGGGATATCTATAGATGTCAACAGGAAGAATTAGGCATCTCCTTCGGACAGTCTAAAGACATTTTAGGAGGCTTTGCACCCCACCACTCTGAAGGCTTCACAAGTTTCCAGCTTCACACTCCCCATTTGCTGGTCCGCAGCACCATAGTGGCCAAGTTGCCATGCAGAGGGCAACACCACAGGTAAAACAAGTAGGCTGACACAGCGAAAGACACGGAAATAAGAATGCTGCTAACCTACCTATTTATGAAGTATTCTAACCTCCCTATTTATGAAGTATTCTAACCTACCTATTTATGAAGTATTCTATCAGCCTAATATGCAGATATATGGGCATGTCCTTGCTTTACCACACACCTACTCACCAGTGTTTGAAGTCTAGATGGCCCTTGAGGCAATAGTCACGTCATGCAGAACAAAGCACATGTCAACACTAACTCCATGCCATAATAAACATTTTTTCAGTGATGAGACCAAATTGGACCTGAACAACAAGCTTAGCTTTGCTCCTTAGCTTTCACCCCCCAAGAACAGGCTTAAAAGCTACATCCTTACAAAGGTGATAAAAAAAGATAAGAAGCACATTTATGATGTAATTAAGTAAATAATGCAGGCCTCCCAGTAATGAACCCATTTCTAATTATCCTGGAGTCTTATCTTGCATGTGCTGCTTGAACACTTGTTTAAGGTGCTGCCACGGTGCCTGTCATCAGTAGGACAACCTCGCCAGGAGAAGCCTTGCAGCAGAAACCTGAAGACAGACTTGCATACATGTCTCTTGGTCTCTAGCATCCTATTCACCCTTGAGAAAACTATTAAAAAAAAAAACCACCACAGCACAATTTTGAAAGGGGTCTGGGTGAAACAAATAAGAACTCAGAATCAATGATTTCATAAGCAACATAAAAGAAGATTTCTTTACTTGTTACTGCTTCGAGAAAAGAAACTTCTTCCAACTTTCAACATCAAACAGCCTCAACTTGAGGTTGTTTTCTGGCTTGGTTTGTTAGGAGAAAGGAAGAATCTCAAAGTTTTTCTTTGAGATCCTTAAGATCTCAAGCCCAACCTGCATCTCTTTAGATTTTTCAGTGATTCTCTTAACAGAAGCCATTTGTCCAGAAGCCACTAGTCCTTGTCCTTCATCACATTTATTTTCCTCACCCTTTACTGTCCCACTGTAGATGAAAGTTATAAGTCTTTAGACCCCTTTTAAAGAAGATAGGTGCATAAATAACCACCAAAAATGCGTCTCACATAAGTCATGTCAGTTATACAATTAAACATTTTCTTCTTCTCATGATGTGTTTTATTGAGGTATAAATCAGGACTAAAAGGCAATTTAGCACAGACAGGAATTTTACAGGGGGGTGCAGATCCCCTGGGCTCGTCTGGAAAATGAGAAACATACTCATAGATGATGCATCTCGCTGGGTGCAAGATTCACAGGAGCTAGAGAGCACTCTGTCTAGACTGAGATTTAACTTTCTCATTTAAATCAAGTGAAATAGGACTATGCTGTATGTAATTGCATAAAACCTTTCTGTGCTGGATTAAGGAGGTTTCTGCAAAGCCCAGTCACACTGAAGAAATTGTGCAGGCAGAATGGAGCGCTGCCAAATCACAGGGAGTAAGCAGGAGCTGAAAGATGGTAGCAAGTGACTCCCTACGTTCAGGGAGGTTTTAGCTGTATTCACTTTCCCTTCTCTCCTGTTACTAAGGCAGGCAGATAGATGCTTGTGGCAGACCTTGCTTTCTTCCAGTCAGGACTTTCAGTTGCAATTTATACTGGAAAGTATAAATTGAGGTCAAATAAGAAACTTATCCTTGTCTACATCTGGAGTGTGCCTGGGAAGAGACAGCAGGCACACAGATACAGCTTTTTTAATTACTCTCTTTTTTAATTACTCTCAGGAACAGACCAAAGTCCAAACACAAAACGTCCTGCACTTGGGCCAAACTGCCCAGCTAGAAGAGAGAAGGGCAGTCTCTGCCTTGCAGCACTGCCCAGCAGAGGTGAAGCGCACATCCCATAGCCCACCAAAGAGAAGAACAGGATCACTCCAGCCCCACTTAGTCAATGGAAAGAGGGTAATCATATTTGTCCCAGTGTCTGCCCATACAGATATCCCTGACTCCATATTTGGGATTTACAGAAGGAAGCAGAGGTCTTTGGCCATCTTGCTAGCAACACAGTGTTTTATTTCTCCAGCCAGCTCTGCACTCAAGGACCTGAGGTGTTAGCATCCACCTCACCTAACAAAGACAACTAGCCTAAGTTGTTCTCCCCACAGTCAAGTAGAAACTGGTATTAGACTGAATAGGCCCTGGAGATGCCTAGCTCTCACCATCTCAGTTACTACAGAGAGGATAAATTTGAGCCTTCCTGCCCTGAGAAATATAATTAGTTCACATTAGTGTACCTAACACTAGCACCTTCCAAACAAAAGCCAACTGAGCTTTGCCCACACATCTTAGTGCTTCCACAGTAATGGGGCAAGGGCAACATTTTGCCCTCTGTGCACAAGCCAACCCATTTGGCAAAGCCATGCCCATGCCCGGATTCAGGGATGATGGAT
Organism: Tringa tobata; assembly: GCA_033628505.1. NCBI lineage: Eukaryota > Metazoa > Chordata > Aves > Charadriiformes > Scolopacidae > Tringa > Tringa tobata. The sequence goes on along the minus strand of JAHREE010000131.1, from coordinate 6,421,065 downwards.
AACTAAATTAAATTGTCCTCTCCGCTGCTTATTTGGAGGTAGATGGCAGAAACAAGGCACAGCAGTTAGTAACAAGCTGAAACAAGTCTGCAGGCTCAGATGGTCCCCAAGCAAGTTATATTTGAATCAAGTAACTCATTCTTGATGTGGAGCATCTTAAAGCATAAAGCATTAATATTTTAGACTTCCACTGCGCAGCACTGCCAGCTCACACTACATTTTCCAGAGCGCAAGACTCGGAATACGGGCTGGTTTTTACAGTGCCCTGCCAGCTCCCAGATTTTGCAAGAATTCCAGCACTCGGGGTTTTTTTTTTGGTTTTACTTTTTTTTTGTTTGTTTTGTTTAGAGAAAGTTGGGTTTTTTTCCACTCAGCTTCAGTGCTTTATCTGCTTCTGCAGTCCAGGCAACAAAGCCAATCCACCTGGCTTGTGCTGGAAGCTGCAGCACAACATGCCCTTCCTGAGGATGTCCTCTCCCAAGGTATCATCAGGGATTTTCACTGCACATCCCCTGATGCTTTCCACTACATTAAACTGAGCTGCTCTATGACACTTGTCCAGTGGGTCATCCCCACCCCCTGACCTCCTGCTCAAGATTCTTGGCTTCCAGCTGAACATATGCACCCTGCCTAATTTAGGGCTTCCAAACAATAGCTAATCACAGGTTTGGCATCATCTGCAGGTTCTGAATCAGGCTTCAGTAGCATTGTCTGACCAAAGGCTGGCAAGCGGAAAAGCCACTTGCCAAGGGGGGAGGGAAATTGGGATTAATAACTGTATTAAAACCCGCAAAAGAAAGACTGCGAGGGCTGGAAGAAGTCCACATAAAGAGGGTTAGAGCTGACCAGACAGCACAGTACCTTTCAGCCATCTGTTTTGTTTTGTACTTTAAAGGTGCAGTGAAATGTATTTATACCCAATTCCTTAGTTCACAAGGAAAGCAAGTTGCCTTGTAAGTTTTAGAAGTGGCCTCAACTGAGCAGCCGTTCTCCCAGCTTGGATTTTGGGGATTACATCTCACTCCATGAATAATACTTTCATTCATGGAGCCATAGTTTTCCATCTGTAACCCTCTACCACCAGTTGACGTTGATTATTTATTTTCCTCTCCACTGAAATACAGGACAGTGAAGACCTAAAGTAGCAACTGTCTGGAATACAGCCAATTACAGAAATGTTGTGCACAGAGCTTTAGGTCATTAAAAATTACCATGGAGAAATTTGGGTTTAGTGTCCAGTGAAGCAGCAAGAAAAACAGAGTACCTCATAATGAATCTTGAAGAAAAATACCAAATGCTTGTTTGTTGTTTTTTTTTAAAGGAAAAAAAAAGCTTCAGACTGGATTAGAAGCAGAGGCAGACCACATACAAACCTCTAAAGTGGATAGAGCATTTCATATGCTTGCCATTTCCTCCCCCCCTATTTGCTGGCCGAATAGCTCATCAACACATACTGGCCACTCTTTATCTAAAAGAATCCTCTAAGGAAGCCTGGCCTTAGGAGCAGCTCCTGCATTTTTCTGTTCTTCAATGCAGGAGTAAGGCCTCAGGGAAAACTCATAAGCGGGAAGTCCACCTTCTAACAGTCCTCATATGATACAGCAGTCCAGATGACATGCTAGCAGACAAAACAAAATGTGGAAAAAAGCCTAAGCCCACTCTGTTTTATACCAAGTAACTCCTAGACTGCAGCCAGGTACAAGTTTAAAGCCAGCTTAGTCCTCTCTCCTTTCCAAGTATGACAAAGTGCAAGTGAGGCACATCTCAAGCTCTCCAGTAGGGTAGAGTAACGAGAACCAGAGACAGAGCTGAAGGAGACATTTAGCTGAAATTTGCGTTATGGATTAACGCATCCTTGACCAAACAGAGAGGGTATCACTAAGTTATGAGGATGAGCACAGAAGGGAGAGCCTGGGGACCTAGATGCCATGTTCATCAGGTGTTATGTAACTAGGTGTTTAAGGGCTGGGCTGTCTCAGCTTCTGTGACTCCTCACACAAGTGTTTAACATTACCTTGTCCAATTAAAGACAGCCTCTAGTTATGTTTCTCTGTTGTGTAGGTTACCACAGTGTTTATGTGGATCACCAGGATTCACATAGGCAGCAGTTACAGGTTAGAAGCAGCCAAAGTAAATGCTCTTTGTAGCCCTCTTCGGATGGCCATTTTGCATAAACCACTATTAAAATGCATTATGACTGTTACTATTCTGTTGGAGAAGGGGGGGGACACAACCCAGAAGAGCAAGCTAAACACAAACATATACAAAAAAGCTGGAATAGATCAGTGCTAACATTCAACGCTCAGAACCAATTTTTACAGGGCCAGAAGCAGTCAGACGCTGGAGGGAAGTCAGGGAGAAATCTTTTTTGCTTTAGCACCGAACAGCACGATGGGGAAACCAGAATAGAACAAACCCCCCTTCCTTTCACAGTTTCTCTAACCTAATCCAAGCCCGAAATGCTCAGATTTTCACAAGAATGACAGATCTACAGCACACCCAGCAAAGAGAGAAGCCAGGCCGAGCACAGGGAGGCAGGCCACCCTGGAGGCTGCCTGCCCGGGCGAGCAGGCCCAGGCAGGTTAATGGGGCCTGCCACAACACCTGCAGGCCAGGCTCAGACTCAGGGTAAACATTGGCCTTCCAAAACAAAAACAAATGAAAGGCTTTGGGTTGCCCCAAATGAACATAAATATTTACCTCTAGGAATCCTTTTTGGCTATTGGCTTTGTTTTTTTTTAAACTAACAAAGAGCAGGCTAGAAGTGAAGGGGCTCTCTGAAAACACCTTAAAGCTTTATTTGATTTAATCCTAAAGCAAGGGGATCTAGCATCTACTTAAGTCACGTGAATACATGCATTTCTTATCAGCAGCATTAGAATGCCATTAAAGAAGACAGATTGACCAGCCTGCCTACAAATGATAATGTCTTCACTTGCTCATAATGTCTGCTTATTTCCCAGAATAATTTTAAGGAGCCTCATTTAAATTTTATTCTTTTTCTCCCTTCTCTAATTCATGACATTTCCTTATGCTCATGATTATTTATTTGGCATGGCATTTTGTTGTAAGAGAACAGCCAAGCCCTCTGTGCATACATAGCACAGAATTTCCACTTTAAGAGAGCTGGGTTTTGTAATTTATAGATGGCATAAAAAACCCCCAAAACTTAAAAAGTAAATAACCTTAAGCCTAGAAAAGTTGAGGGGTGTTATCCGTGTCATACCACCACCTTCAGCTTTTAACAACTGTTGCACTGGACCCTGATCTCAACATTATGTCTTGAACCTTTCTCTGCCATTGAGCCTGAAGAAAGCATCTTGACTACATGTTATATATATATATATTGCTATAGGCAGTCCTACTTTGGCAAGGGAGTTGGACTAGATGATCTCTAGAAGGTCCCTTCCAACTCCAACAATTCCGTGATTCTGGACTACATGCAGCTGACCCATTGGAGGGGACTGCAGAGCCACCAGCAGTTGCACCCCAAGCCTGCTCAAGGTAAGATAGGAAACACATAAGGTGGTCGGTCTCAGACTCTCTGCCTCGGAGTTTAGATGCAGCCCCAGCACCATCATTTTCCCCCAGACACCCAGAACTTCACCCAGACCCAGGCTGACTTTTTTCATGGTGGAACCCAAACCCACTTGCAATCAGCAGAAAGACTTACTCTTTTCACTGGATTGCAGATCCTGTCTCCCTGGTACGAGCACACCACAGCCGTCCAGGCCACTAAGCAGAGGCACATTCCCTCCCCTCACACCAGCAAAAGGTGATGGTAACAACAGGGGCCATTCCTGCCTGCTGGCAGCTATGCAAACCCTAGCTGTTACTGGCACCTGGAAAGGGAACTGGTAGCCCATTCCCTCCCAGTTAATGAAACATTTGAGCTACAGCCATTGTTTATTCAAGGACCTAATAAGAGCTATCTGTGGCTATTTTCTACTTAACATCATTAGTTAAACAGAAATTGATTGCAGCTGGAGAACGGTCATTGTATTTTATTACCAATGATTTGTTTCCTAGCATTTTAGGGCAGGTACGGGTTGGCAGATCTGTTCCCTCAGGCTGTAGTTCCTGCAAGGTGTGGCCCTGCTCTGTGTTTACAAGGTATTACCACAGCTCATCCTTGGCTTTTGCAACTCCAGGCATGTCAGCAAGACTTAAAGGCTCTGTGTGAGGGAAGATGAGAGGAGTTTGGTTTGCCTGCTATCAGCCAAAGATTGCTGACATGCTTTAATTATCTCTTAATAGAAAAGCTATCCACCACAGGCACTTTGCTTGCTTTCAACAAAAGACCTCAGCAGCCTTGAACAGAGATGAGCAAAAAGGAACCTAAACGGCCTTTATATGTTATGTCTTTCAAGTGAAACTCAAAAGACAGCCCAGCCCACAAAGTTTAATTCGGCTGGGTCTTGCTGCTCCCTATTTGCTGCGCCAGACCAGGGACGAGGAATTACACCGATAATAACTGGGACGAAAACTCGAACCTTGTCAGACCCATCTTTCTGCATTAATATTGAAATGCATATAAGGTCTCACTCAAAATTTTCATCTGGTGCCTATTACAAATGAGACCAAGCTAATTAAAACAAGCAGTGGGTGTTACATCAAGGAAATATCTTCAGAAATCTTTAGTGGCTCCCAGAACATAGTGGGAAACAGTGCAAAATACCACTGCTCAAAGTTTCCTCTGATGCCCGTCTCTCACATTTCTCTGCCATCAGATTTCCCCATTCTCTGGCTTTTCTCCTTTGCTACTCAAACGACAGGTGCCTCAGGTTCCCATTCTCCAAGGTTCGGCGTACCCTCTGTTTTTCAGGACTTTAGTAAATAACCCCCACTGGTAGGGTCCTGTAGGACCTGCTATTTTGCATTTAACTGTACAGTATATATATAGCTCTTGTAAGAAGTTACTGGCAGATCTCTTTTACAGTGTGCTTTCACCATCTGACAGAGCTTCCCTACCCAGCTTGACAGCTGGAGTACACAGGAACCACCTTATTTAATACAAGTAACTGTTCATCTAATCCATGTCCTGGTTTTGATGTAAAACCAGCTGCTTTGCTAAAACACAAATAACCCAGCAGTCTCCCCAGGGGGGAAGCTCGTCCCTAACCTGCATCTTTTATAGGTCAGTTCATGCCTCAACTCTAAAAATTTATATCCCTTCCAGTGACTTGTAACCCACGCCTACTGTAAAGCCATCAAATACCTGCTGGTACCCAGATTACCACCAGGACATACAGACTCTCCTTCCAGACTCCCCATAGTCCACTACCCTGAACCTTTCCATCCTTGCTTGCCATGACCATCCATGAAGACTGGAGGTGGCAAAAGTGCACTTATCTATTTCTTTACCTTTTTTTCCTCAAACAGAAAGTTTCAGGGAAAATATTTTCAGAGAGCTTTCCGTACTGCCATATGTAACAACTGATGTAGTTAATGCCTGACATAGGTTATAATATTTCAAATACAAAGCTCAATGTTTTGCTGACCCTCTCTAATGTTATATTACATTTCAGTCCAACATCTGATTGATGACCCAAATTCAGATCAAATTTGCAGCAGGTGATTTCCTGCAAATCTATTTAGCCGAATTAAATCCCCTGGATTTTTCTTTCAACATGGCTATTTTCCATCCAGTACAATGGTGAATACCAAGTGCCATAATTGGAACTTTTTTTACATGTGAACCATTTTGTATTATTTCTCAATAAAAGCAGCGTAAATTCTTATTTCTCAAGACTAAAAAGTGTATCTGACATCACAATCTACACATTAGTGAATTTTTTAGCACTGCCTCCTGTGTGAACTTGTAGAATGGTATGCAATTTGTTAGCTTGTACAATAGCATTACGATCAACTTGTGAATTCAGATTTCATGAGGGACAGTTTTTGTTCTTAAGCAGCAGGACTGCTGGCAGCATTGTGTATGTTGTTGTGTGCAATTGTGTGTAGTGTTTTGTGCAATATCATCTGCAAGATTTTATTTTAGAACATCCCCCCTTCTCCCTCCCCAAAATGTGACTAGACTCTCTAAGGGTGAGAATAGATTTTACAGTAGATGATCACGACCTAAAACTTCATGGGGCCTCAAAATAAAATTCCATCTGTAGAGAAAGAATAAAGAATCGGCTGCAAAAACAGTAAGATTAATATATTAATCATCTGCTGGCATGGCATGCTCTGGGAAAGAGGCTAATTAAAAGGGATTTGTGGAAGATCATCCAGTATTGCCTTCTACTAGGAGCAGTGGCAAGATATCTGGGTTATCAGGGATTTTTAAAACTTCTAATTAAGGTTCTAGAAAACAGAAGTTGTATGAAGAAACTGAGTCCTCCAACTTCATCTACTTCATCTACTGGAAATATACTCTTCATATTAGTTCTGCAAGCATTTATGGCTTTAGGAAACTTGAAGGAGCAAGTACTGGGGTTCTGTCCTCTATAACCTAAATCCTCTTCCCATAAACTGTCAGTGTAATGACTTCCATTTACATCACTGACGGGTGGAATGTGGCCTGATGAGGGAAGGTAGAAAAGTCCTGCTGATATTATCAGCTGAAACGTGTGATACACAGGACTTCTCAACAAAAACTCATACTTGCCCTTTTGATGGCAGCACTTATGAGTTTTGCCCAAAACACATGGTCTCAAGTTTATCAAAAGAAAATGAGAGAATGAGTCTGAAGGCACATCCTTTTCCGCCTCTTGTCCATTTGGAGACATGGCTGTGCACTTCAGAAGGTGTTTCATATGCCTGATTTTACCTGCTACCAAGAAAAGCTAGTTCTTTACTTGCACACAGGGGAGGAAAGAGTGCACATACAAAACATCTCTACTCATGATCAAAATTGCATCTAACAACAAAGAGATGCAGTTGCAGATATACCTGTTTTCAGATGTAGGTGTCCTTCAGAGTGCCATTTGTAAGAAGAAATACAGACTGGGTCACTGAGGGGGAAGTCTCCTGTGAAAAGAGGTCTGGTGCTCCCTCGAGCCAGTGTCAGTCAACCACAAGTGACAGTGTCCACGTAGGAAGGCTGCGTTCCCACACTTGGGACCATCACTGGACCTCCCTCCTTGGCTCAAAGCCAAAGAAGCTGCAATGTCAGGGCAACCCTAGCCCACATTTCAGCTGAGAAGGAGCAAGGGGTGGTACAGAGGAGTAAATTCAACAGCTAAGCCTTACTGAAAACACAACCTGTCATGACAGAGCCTCCTCTCTGGAAATGGAAATGTCTTATGCCCCCGAGCCAGAAAAAGTAGAAAACCTTCCTTACAGAAGCAGCAAGCAACAAGACAAAGAACCTTTTTCCTTTGCTCAGTAACAGCCAGGAGTAGAGATACTTCATGGTTTTGTAATGCCCTGAGACAGCAAAAGTAGCTTCATGCACAGATGTGGTTTGGTGGGATGAACAATGATGTGCGTTTAATTTATATTTTGAATTACTGAAGGATGATGACTGGAGAGGGTCATCAGCCATGAAGTTCAGATTCAGGTCTGAAACAGCTCCAAGCATTTCAGAGCACAGAGTCATGGGCATGGGGCTTGGGTTTTGCTTCAGGTCACTGGAGACAAAATGGCCAGCTACACAATTTAGCTCTGGAACCATCCCTGAATTTGTCTAGATTCATGGTCTTGGCTCAGACCCATTAGTGGTAACAACTGTGAGAGAAAGCGCAAGGGAGAGAGAAAAGATAAAATAATGGCATGAATTCCAGTAGCTCCTAGAAAAAATACATTTGACCTTTATTATCTACTAACTTCTAACTCTGACACTTAGCTCTGGTTTTTTGCTTTTAAAATATTGTCCCTGGCAGAATGAAGTCCGAAGAGAAAATAGACTCTGGAAAAAGTGTGAGACTCTGGGGAGACAGTTATTTACTGGCAGTTTCACAACCACCCCTGCACTTCTAATGAAATTTCATTTGTCAAATTCAGTGCAACTTGGTGACAAGCCAAGCTTATTCTGCCTGCCTTTTAGCTTAGAAACATCCTTTTGGTCTCCTGCTCCCAAGCAGTGCCTTTATTTCATTTGAGAAAAAAAAAAGAGCTGCAGCCTGTAGTTAAAAAGCCAGTCTCAAGCTCTCATGAACACAATTTCTGATTTTAATATGAAAAGGGAGTTAAAATTTTGAACTGGTATTAACACCATGAGTAATAAAGCGTGCTCCTTACCAACAGTACTTCAAAGGGAAATATATTCAGCTTTGGCAAAAAAAACCCCACAACTGGTTGTGATTTTATACGGACTCCCACTGTCTGGGATGAGGCCACCTAACAGGAGTCTGGACCAAGCATCCTTCTAACATAGGAAGAAATCCACAGCTTCTAAAGGGAGGAATGGATCTTACTTCTTATTGATGTTTTTTAATGTGTGAGGCCTGGTTTGTGTATGTAGCTTGTGTTACATTCCAGTGGTGGGTAAAACAGCTAAGCTATTTTGATTTCTCCTGGTTAAAATACTCCTTTAAGCCCGTTGAAAGTTTTTGCATGTTTAGGTCTTAGGGTAGAGTCATCAGCAGAAACAGTCACAGGTTTTGTTTGGGTTTATGGAAAAGGAGAATTAAAAAAAAAAAAGAGTTAGCACAAACAAACTGATCACACTTCCCCCATTGTTCAGGAAAAAAAAAAAACGAAGCAAAAAAAGACAGTGATTTATTTCAGACAGCCTGAATAGCTGGAGACAGAGAGCTGAAATATGGCAAGGAAATTGCCACCCTAAACAAGTTCCTTTGAGCAACTTGATGATTTTTTTTTTCTTTCTGCCTGAATTATGAGTCCTTGGAATGCACATACCATTGATTTGCTTGGTAATTTGCACAAACAGCTCTTCCTGAGGTCCTAAAGCCACTGTATATCCTAACGTGGAAATATTAACATGTTACAGAGAAATAGAGTCCAGTTGTTTGCCAGAATCAGGCTACCTAACCTTGCATATCCATCCTGTAACTAAAATACATGTGCTGTATTGCACACAACAGTCAACATGAGCATAAATCCACCCACCAACCCTTTGCTGAAGCTTGAAACTTCTGTGCTAAACTACCCAAATTCCCATGGAAGCATCATCACTGTGGTATCAAACACCTCCTGGTTGCACATCAGGTGGTGGGACCATCCTCTGTCACATGAGGCCCCTTCTTCTTCCTGACAGAAACATTGTTTGCGCAATGAGCTATTTTCTTTCAGTAAGGAGGTTTGTTTGCATTTCCCTCTAAAATACAACCATAAACAATATAAACATAAACAAACATCAATAGACAAGCACCACGGTTTGACGGGGTGAGATTTGGGTGGGTGGTTTAGGGGCCAAATTGCCATGTTCTGCACAAAGCCAATGGTTTGCACTCTGAGAACTCAGACCTGAGCCTGGAGCCACTGAACTCCATTTTCTCATTCATTCACCTCCAAACTGCTTTGTGCCTAGTGCATGTTAAATACTGGTCCTGTAGCAGACTTGTTCATGACAACCACCCAGAACCCAGGCCCGAGAGAAGGCTATGAGGACTATGCCTCTCTTTCATCAAGAGGCCCCTTGGCTAAAGCTGATTCCTGGGACACCAGGGCAGGGGAGTGACCCACTGTGACTGGCGTTACTCACAGCTTCCATCCTGTACCACCAGTGTCCTCTCATCTCCACGCCTACCTCCTCCTACAGCAGGACAGTTGTCAAACGGAGGGTCTGCTCTTACCTCTCAGGGTGCACAGTGGGCACCCTGATTTCTAGCAGTAGTGGATTAAGTCCAGCAACTTGCACAGATCAGCTTCTTGTCTAGTTGGATTTAATCTTAGAAAACTAGGGCTGAAAGAGACCTCATGAGGTCATCTAATACCATTTTTTGCCCAGTGGCAGGGTCAGATATTCCTAGGCTAACCCCATACACGTTCATCTAACACGGTCTGGAAAGCGTTTGAGAAAGGAGAGACCATAACCACAATCAGATACCTGCTTCAGTACTTTATACTCCCATAATTATTTTTTTTGGTCTTATAGTCAACTAACTAATCTTTGCTTCAAATTTGTTTTCTTCCTCTCCCACCATGTATGAAAGGAAATATTAACCTGGTCTAGAAATAGTGAAATTGAATTCCAAAGTTAAATTTTGCCATTGAGGCCAGTAGTTAGTAGCCAGCTTTGCAAAGCAAAAGAAAAGAGAATTGTTAAAAAAAGTAATTTCTTAATGCTGTGCCACTGTGTATGGGGCCTCCTTTTGGAGCTTTGCTGTGGATGTGGCAGGTCTTTGTTTGTTTTGAAGGCATAAGTTAGGCAGTCAGTCAAAGATGGGTAGGAAAAGCCTGAGGCTGGAGATTACTATGTAGCTTTCTAATTAGACTGGAATGAAAATAGGTCTAAATCCATTGAGTACACAAAATACGTTTACATAGTTACTAATTGATAATAATTATGGTTCCCTAAAACAACAGTAAATGCCTAGTTGTTATTTTGTAACCTAAGGCAAATGAGTAGGGTATTTGTTTTACTTAAGCTGACAAAACTTGTAAAAGAGGCCACCACAATGACATTCCAGAGCACAGGGAGAGCTGTCATTCTATCTGCTGGCTGGTAAAAAAAAAAAAAAAAAAGAGAGATTCCTAATGTTATCCTACTGAATAGTTGAGGAACTGCAATTATCACTTGCTGCAAGGATCCAAGGAATTAAACATTAGCTGAACAGTCTAACTTAGTCCTACCTCTAGCGCGGTATAAATAGTCACGTACACCAGCAGCAACAGAAGAAGAAGCTTATGACCGATGGAAAAGTCCGACCCTCATTTCCTTACACAGCAGAAATCACATAAAAGCAATCAAGCTGAGATTCAAAATACCTGAATACAGACACAAACTATATGATGAACACGTTTTAACTGTCAGCCAAAAAGTACCTAAAAATCCATCCTAGTTATCTAGGGAGGGAATAGGAAACAACATGTGGACATTTTATATAATGGATGATTGTTAAACGCTGACCTTTTTTGTTGAGTTCTGATTTTAAAATTCAGAACTCAATTATGCAGGAAGACGAGAGATTATCAACTGCAGGAATAGAAGTTATGCAAAAGCGCTACCAAACCCACAAGTCTGGTTAACATGTAGAGAAGTAGAGATTTGCAATAACACATATGTTGAAAGCATGACAGCAACCACATGTATCCCCTTGTGTTTAGTTCCGAAAGTCAGCTACCAATGCAGCCTATGTAAAGGTGCAACAGGAAAAAATAGCACTTGAGGGAGTAGTACAGCTTGGTAAATTTGTCAAATTGATTCTTAAATAAATCTACAAAATGTCTACCTGTATATGTGTGCACCTGTGTGGGGTGTGTGGTTTCCTAAGGCAATGAAAGCTTAAGGGTAACACTCTCTGTGTGTGTGTGTGTGTATTTCTAAGGAAACTTCACCCTGTGCGTTGATGACCATTTCTCTGAACTTTAGAAACTCACAACTCGACTTCCAGGAAGCCAAGGCTGGTAGCTCATCCACAGTCTAGCCTGGTGGGATTAAATTACAAATTGCCCATGAAGTCCTTGATGTACATAAAGCAATACCACCAAGACAACAATCTCTGCAATGCAGAAATCGTCTTTGTAGCAGTTCTGCAGCTGCAAGTTGATTTTGCATATTGAAAATGTTGGGGATTCGTCGGGGACTTTGCAAAAGGACTGTCTGCACAGAGGAGTATAACCCTGCACGCTTTATGAGCCAGCTTCTTTCTGTGCTTTTTGTATTTGGGATTAAACTTTGGCAACAGATATGGTTTGCAGGTCTGGGAGATATTTAATCTATGGGCATTCTCAAAGCAAACTGCTCAGATTTCCAAAGATTTGGAAGATTCACATGTATTTAAAAACACTTTATTGCATTTCTGTGGATGAGTTCCAGATATTATGATGTCCTGCAAATGCTTCTAGCTACCTTCTTTATGGTAGCCTGGATTTCAGATGAGGTCTTATTCACAACAGGCATAGGTCCTTTACAGCACTACCTGAGAGAACAAGAACTCTTCTGCTAAGTAGTGGGACAGAGCCTTAATCTTGTTTTGCTAATGTGAATTAATTAACTGTTTCAGGCATAAGCAAAGCTATGAAGAGTAATAAAAAGCAGGGGGTGTTTTACCATATTAGTTGTAAATGGGATAAACTGTAAAATTAGTATTTTTACATGTGGATATATGTTGTCCATGTGCAGACATTTTAATATTCATTATCAATTAGAAACTAGATTACTGAAAGCAGGAATCCTTTTCAGGAGGTACAGAATCCAATATACTGTTATTCTGACTGAAAACACTTCCGTTGATGAGTGTTGAATGATCACAGATGATCATTGAAATCAGCTATGATACATCACAAATAAAGTAGAATCTCTGTCTCGAGAGAGTTTTAACAACCTTGCCTAAGGACTTCCACAAGACAAGGAAGAACTGTTGCACTCATTAGCGTTTAGATATTTACACACCAGACTGGTAGGAACAATTTGAAATGTAAGTGCTCAGAAAATATTTAGAGACAAGAATGACCTTGGAGCAGATTCTGAGAGTACTAATCAAGGGGAAGAGCATCGAGTTCCCTTAGTAGCCTTAGTTCCACTTGAAATTAATTACACTATTAATTACACTATTAGCAGAACAAACCAGTTAAATGTATCGAGAATCAGGTGGGTTTCAAACTGTTAGAACTGCTTATTAGAGCACAAAAATGGAATAGCACTGCTGACTCGGTGGAAAGGTCAGGGTGATTTACATCTGTGTTTGTTATTCTTTGAACTTAGAGAATTATATTAAAGAGGAAAGAGACGCTCGCGTGCTAGCACATCAAACTGCCTCGCTGTTTTACTGAGGGCCTGGCACATTAACCACAAGATCCACCCATGAGTGGGAGTCCCCTTGAAGCTCTTTCACTGTTCCAGGAAGAAGCTGCACAGCTGAAGAACAGGGCTGTAAATTTTAGATTAAATATAAATATTGCAAAGTGCCCTCAGTAGTTTTGGAAGATGCACTGTGAAAATTCAACTAATGCAAGATTTTAGAAACTTTCCATTGTTGAATGTTATGAATGATTCAGCAGACCTGAGGTTATGATTGAATAAAAAAAGAGCTAGAGAATGTATCTTGTTCCTTTGGGTTAGGGCAGACATGCCCTGAGCTAGCCCTTTGCTTTTGCAGTCCCCACACTGCCATGTCTGTCAACTTGGGGTTTTTTTCAGTACGAGCTGAAATTTTGCAGAAACATCTTCTGTACAAAAGTTACTTTCTGTTAGAAGGATGAGATGATACCTGAGATCCATCGACAGCTACTGTCTCTTAAGTCACCATATGTGGTCTCCAACCATACCAGAAGAATAATGAACTGTTTAGGTCAGAAGCCATTTTGACATTGTTGTGAATCCTATTACAAATCTAGATGAAATCAAGACCAAAAGCAAATTGTTGTGAAGCCCATGTTTCACACTCAAAACATTTATGGGAAAAAGAACCCCCTCTATGTATGATGATTACGCTCTACACATTTTCTTTTGAGAAAAAGAGAAGCCACTTTAGCAAAGTCTAGTTAGGTACCTGCCACAGAGGATTAAAGAGCTGAGATTTATTGGCGTGGCACCTCTAATATGAGCAGAAGTCAAAGCAAAAAGGGCCAGTTTTACTAAGCTTTACTAACTTGGGTGAGAAGCATTGTGATGCACGTCTCCATTTGTCTCTCTGTCCTTGCAGTTATTGCCCTGTTATCCCACTGTGCAAGTTAAACCTGAGTCTAGTCTTCCTAGTGGGGTAGCTGCAGATCAGAAGACCAAAACAGTGGGTTTCACCCTTTTGTGAAGAGTAATGGTGAAGCATTTGTCACAGCTGGCACTACACAGCAACCTTTCTGAGAATCCATGTTAGTGCAGCTTCTTCATCGCAACTTACAGAACAGGAAAACCACATCCTTTCTGAATGTGAGCATATGACCTACAAACACCAGTGTGAGGTGTGATTTTGCTCTACAAAACCAGAAAGACACATTTAGTAGTGGCAGCTAAGCAAGGTAGCTAGATTGCTGGTGCAGAGAGTGGAATATTGATGCAGAGGTTACTGAATCACTACTGAAATTTACGTGTATTTTGTTTTTAAGTACAGCAGAAATTAGAAGAAACAGAAAACAACTGAAAAGAGTAGTTTCCCTCTACCATATCTTTGCCTTCTCTGTGCATTCCTTCAAATGAACGGGCCTTTCAGAAGTCCTGGGAAAAACTTACTGGCTACTTTGAGCACTGAGATGCTTGACTGCAATGAATCAATTTCTGTTTCTTGCTGGACCAGGGAAGAGGCCACTTTGTATTTACAGGATGAAAGTGGCAGAGGTCGTGGCCGCCTAAGCAAGCAGGCTGTGACAATTTCACAATGGATGAATTTTCACTTGGCTGAACCTTAGGGACCGGAAACTGGCCTAGATTTCCCTACGACTATTATTCTGACTGTCAAATCTCTCCTGCTCCCAGAATTCCTGGACCAAGATTTTGCCTGGAAACAGCTCAAACATATTTTGAAGATGTGATGATTATTATTTTATGTGTTTTCTCCCCGGCATGTCTGGTTTCTGCCAGAAGCAATGGATTTGTGGGTAGTGGAGATGCAGGTCTCAAAATTCAGCTCAGCTTTGCTGAGCCAGGACATTCAGGTATCTTGCCCACAATCCCAACAAATGTTCAGGGTTGGATTCAAAAGGTTCAGGCACACAACTCTCAGCCATCCATGCAAGGGTAGGCAAAATGTAATATGAGCTACTGGATAACCCTGCCTTCCTGGAGTAGCAGCTATATGTCAGCTGGGATACCCTAAGATACCTGTCCACAGACTCCATGCTCAGGCAACCCAGTCCCATCCCTTAGCAGACCTACGTTTACTTTGGAAAATCTACCCCTCAAACATTCACATGCTTAAGTGAACTGAACCTCCAAACCACTTTGATTTTTTAGAAGGACGACACAGACCCAAGAGCAAGGGAAATTCCAGCTAGGTACTATTTGTAGCAGCACAACACAGCCAAGGGTATAGGGAGGGAGACTCAGTGAAGATACAGCAGCCCCATCGAGCGATGCCCATGCTCCCCTATCAAGCAATGTTGTCACAGCTGAGTAGCCAATTCTCCCTGCCCTTCAGCTCCCCGCTGCCTGTACCTCAGCTGCTTTGCACTTCTTGTGTGAGCACGAGCAAATCACCAAGTGCCTCAGTTTTCCTTCCTGCAAAATACTGATGATACTACTACTTTATCTCAAAGAACAGCCAGCAGTTCAGAGAATGCTGACCTACCACAGACACCAGGGAAAAACCCGTAGTAGAGGATGCAGTACATTTTGTAAAATGCAAAGGACTACATGCTCAAATCGGTGTATTACATCTCTGCCATATATAGTTCTAGGTCAATATATAATTAAACACTGGAAGATGTTCTTTTAACCAAAATTCAACCAGTGTGGTCAATAAACCACTGACAGGCTATAATGTATGTAATCCTTCCCTTATTTTCCTCTGCTAAAGAACACAGCTAAATGAACTAACATCTGCAGTACTCCTTTTCTCATGTCAGTTGTGGTTGTTGTCCAGAGATGGGTCTATATTAGCATCTCAGCACTTGTTTGCTAACCTCATCTGGTCCAAAAGTTGCACTCTCTGCAATCAATTCCTTTTCAAAACCTTGAAGGGGAATGGATCATAGAGTCATGAATAACAGGAAAAAACTCAAGGGATGACTTCTAATGAAATGGAGACATGATATGAGTAAAAAAGCCCCAGATTATTTTTAAAAGTAATCAGCCAACCTAAGAAATAGCACAAATTGTTTGTAAATAAGTAATGGAGAGAGAAGAAAGCAAAATTCATCCATCTCATATTAGCTGTCTGGTTCTGAACTTTGGTACTTACTATGGCTATAAAAAGACAGGAGACAGTTGCTGCTTTGAAGGCTGGATTCACTTTTAAGTTAGATCTTCTTATACCATGTCAGATTTTTCTGTATCTAACTACATCATTCATTGTGAGGATTTAGAATTCATCTATATGTAGCAAGTCAGAATTATTACCCTACACATATGAATACAACTGTCACCTACTTCAACATAAGCTTTATCGGCTGGATTGGTCCCAAGAGGCAATAATCACTCATAAAACTGAGCAGCTTCAGTGTGGCTTGTGGGTTCTCAAGACCACCAAGATCTTGCACGAATCAAAGACAGATGCGGTCTTTAGCATGTATGGCAAGTTTAATTAAGTGATTACATCATATATAGCTATATGTATATATCATATATAGCTGTAAAAACGACATGCCTGATACATTTTAGATTATCTGGGGACACCTGCTTACATACGACACACCAGAAGTCTAGAACCATGACTATATAAACATGTCACACGCGTGTTTGGTTTTGTTTTATGAAATGCAAAACAAACCCTGCAAGAAAAAACAACGATGACAAAGCTGCACAGAGCTGCAGGTGGAAAAATTCCTGTTTGCATCAGGTGTCTTTCATTGTATCACCATGCAAAGAAAAGGCTGAAAGATATAGATGCACTTTTTATTTATCCATATATTTGGGTGAAGTAGTAATAAATAGCAAGAAGGGATATAAATGCACAGGATTTTAAGGAACTATCTTATTTTTCTAAAGAGTGAAAACAGTGAAATAACCACTGTCAACCTTAAAGAAGAGAACTGAGGTCAGGGAACAGAGCAGTCTCAAAGCCAGAGGGAAAGGGGCAGGAGGAGCACTTGCTACTCACCATATGAATGGCAAGCAAAGAGAAAAGCAGACCTGACCTTTCAGGGAGACCTGGAAACAGCCCCAAGAGCACTGGTCATTAAAACAAAACAAAACACACAAAAAGGCATTAAGAAAACCTCACTCCAATGGAAGAGGAAGTGGTTTAAGGGGATTAGCTCCCAAAAAACAAAGCTCCACTCTTCCTCAGACTGTTGAGGAGTCCCAGAAATATTCTTCTATAGCATTGATGGGGCTGTGAAAATGGACAAATGCTGGCAACCACTCAACAAATGATAGTAATGAAAGGTGACATCTCTGGACCTGAACCAGCCAGCACACAATTGTCTCATTTTCATGGTGTGTCAGATTAGATTTAGACTTTAGAACTTTGCTTGTCTTGTGCCGTTTTCTCCTTTCCAGAGCAGAACACAGAACGTTTACAACTTTACACTGACTTTGACCTGCAAACACAAATGCCAGCCTGCAAAAACTAGTGCTGAATCATTTCTATTCCCAGCTGTGACCTTTTTGCCCTCCTTCTCTTTCATGTCAGTCCATTTGTTCATGAGTGGCTCTCATGCATCTGTATCAGGAGCATTTGAGAAGATTGGGTGGATTTGTACTTGATGAGCGGCAGGGAAATTTTCTCAGCCAGGAGCCTTTCATATTGGGCAAGAAACAGAGTTCTGCTCTTCCAACAGTCCTTCTTCCACAACTGTAACAACTACAAAACCCACGACAGTCTAGTAACCTGCTTCACAAAACTGAAACTGAAATGCCCTAAAACGGTGGGATGTTACAAGCAGACATAGTGGCAGGGCATTCATGGATGCAAAACAGACTTCAGTTTTGCCTTGGCACTGCAAGACTGGGATAGCTGACTAAGTCTTCTCTGTCTTGAGACTAAACAGATGATACCGTGGAGCTACAGCCACACTGGAGTCAGCTTTGCTAGGATCGGGATTACATCCTCTCATTCTTTTACTGAAGTAACAGCTGTGCCAACCCAACCCATCCAGAAGTACTGGAATTGAGACCAGACACTTTAAAACCATTGATGCTTTTTTTGAAGCTGGCATTAAAAGTCCAATGTCTTGCTGCATCGAGGCAAAACACATCAATTCCTCGAGCTTCAAAATTACTCAGAGAGTTGGGCTTTAAAATGGGAGAGAGTTTATGGACCTAAAACAGGGCTGAAGTTAGTCCCTTAAATTGGTTACTTGGTTGTGTGACTTCAGGAGACTCTGAATTTGAATCTAAGACTCAACAGAGACTTGTAGTAAAGATGGACGAGGGAAGGGAGGTATCAAAATGAAAGCAGGCAATACAAATTCCAGGTAACTGCACGGGAGTTTTTGTAGAACAGGTATTGGTATGACTGCTAGTTTAGATCTGAATTAGTCTGAATTTACCACAGAAGAAGAGAGGATGTCTAATACCACCTATTCCTGCTCAAGCTGGAAATACCAGAAAAATCATATTTTGGGATTTCTGGGTTTAGAAGATCAGTATACAGAGAAGAATAAAAATTAGGGAAAGGCCTGAACCAGAGCTCCACCCAATATCGATAAATTTGAGAACTCACTGCATCTGGTGCAAACTTTGCAGACAAGTTCAATGGGAGACGGACGCAGGAGGAAAAAAAAAAGCTACCATGATTTCTTAAAACCTTCAAAATCATAACTCTTCTGAACAACAGTTTTGTTGCACAAGCAGACAAAGATTCATCAAGAACCCAGTTCAGTAAAGCACATACATATAAATGAATAAGGAGGGACTTGAGCATGTGCGTAAAGTTAAGCATGTGTTCAGTTGCTCTGCTGAACACAGGGCACAGGTTCTACTCCCTAGCAGTCATTTCCCACTCGGAAACCCCTGTCAGGGAGAGAAAGGGGAAGAAGGAGGGTTGTTTAGCATGATACTTTTAGATAGATTTTTAATGGAATATTTGTTAAGCTTTCTTCCAGCCCGACTCCCTCCTGCCCTGTCTGGGTTTTGTGTGTGTGTTTTTTAATGGTTAGCAATGCATCATAGCACGGCTGCTGTTTAAATATTTGCCTGAAAAAAAATGTAGTCTGTGCTTAAGAAAAGTGGTTTGGCACAAACCGGACATTTTCAAACATCCATTTACCAGATGGATCACTTTGTTCAATTACAAAGGAAAAAAAAAAAAAGATGGTGAAGGAGTTGAAAATCGAGTGGAATGTTCCTAAACACACAGCATTGTTTACTATCTGCATGTCTCTTGGCATCCTGTGAGAAACTATCAATAAGCTCTTCAAAAATGTTCCTTTCCTTTAAAGAAGTCTGCATTTTTAACAATAATAAAAAGGCAGTAAATATACTCTACAATAGCCTGATGGAAAAATGTGCTAAAGTATTTCTATAAATCAAATGTAGCAGTTTGGCATTAGCTCTGAGGCAGTAAATTTAGTAAATTAGGACCAGATGATTTTAAAATAGAATCTTACATAACTTTCTAGCGTGATAGATACATTTTTTAATTTAACACAAGTTTGTCTGTCTTCATAACAAAGTTATCTTGGCTGCTACCAGAATGTGGTTTCGTCTTTAAGAACCATATTTTTTGTTATTTATCAAGTGCAGAATGTTTTAAATATCAAAGTAAGGAGGGGAACAGATTTCTCAGAAGACAGAAAAGGCTATAATAATCTCTACTGATCCACGTAAGGTGTGGGGTGCTTTGTATCCCTAATGCCCCTGACTATTTCTCTCTCATTATTTTGATTAATAATAGTTCATTTCTCTATCCATCTTCCTTTTCTTGCCCTCTTTCCCTTTTTCCACAAATTCAAAGAAATGCCTCCTTCCTACAAACGCAACTTTTTTTTTCACCCATGTGCTTAGGTCAGGAGCCAGAATTTGGGACCGTGCATTTCTTATGCTTTCCCACTTTTGATCTCTGTGCCAGTAGATCCATCTCTGAGAAATAAGGGAAACGATATGATAACACCACTCTAAGAAGCCTATCCCACCGGCTTTTGTCCAAACCTTTTGACCCTATTACACATATATACCTGAAACCTGCCCTTCTAGCACATCTTCTAAGCCAGCATTTACACCACTAGATAGTCACGTCAGACCACTGACATGTTCTGCGGAGAGGAGATTGCATACATACAACCTTCATGGTCTTCTTTTTGGGCAAACACTCATCCATACCGTGGTCCTTCACTGGAAGCAACAACTTGTGGAATAGCTACTGTGAACCCATTCCATGGTAGCTGGGCTCACTACAGTGTGCTACAGTGCCTTACTTTTGAAAGCATGACTAAGGTCCTTTCACAGTGCCTATTTAGTGTCCGGAGAGCCAGAGCCAACACACTCTGTCTCAAAACTTTAAAGGAGAGCCTCTCCAGTACCCTGACACTCCTAGGGCTTTTTTAGCAATGGCTTCCAGATGTACATTCTCCAGGATCTATGGCACAACAACTCAGCTAAGCCCCTCCTCAAAAGCCATGAGCACACGTTGAGACAGATCTTCTCAGGTCCCAGACAGGGCTGAGCTCTGAGGAGGTGAGTAGTCAAACCCTTGTGTCAACCCTTATGACTCAAGCCCTCATCAGACTTCGGGAGCAAACATCATGAGTCAACTGGTATGTGAGGGAAACAGCAGACAGGGAAGAGAACGTAGGTGTTGAAGGACAGACGAGCAAAGGGTTGCGTGCAGCCTTCCTCTTATGTGATGCCAAGACTGGTGCTCCTATCAGCTGTGCAAGTGAAAGTATTCAGTCTGAAGCAAGCAGAATAACTGCCACAGATACTCATGAGAGCCGAGTTATCAGCAGCACTGCCTCCTTCAGCAGAGACAGTCTACTAAGAGGAGCCAATTAAGTCAAAGCCAAGGCTCGGGATGCTGTGTAGCGTGGGCCAAATCCTGGTCGCAGCGAAGTCGAGGGAAGCTTTGCCAATGGGAACATGCTCTGTCCTTTTCACCCCGTCTTTGGCTACCCCGTTGCTGGAAGCATTCAGAGTTCGCAAATGATAGCAATGGAAAAGAGAGGGAACAGAGTTCCCACGTTCCTTCTCTTCTAGTATTGTTTCCTGAGAGTCCTGCAACGCGCAGTAATGCAATGATCTTCTCT
The DNA here is from genome assembly GCA_033628505.1 of Tringa tobata. NCBI lineage: Eukaryota > Metazoa > Chordata > Aves > Charadriiformes > Scolopacidae > Tringa > Tringa tobata. The sequence goes on along the minus strand of JAHREE010000131.1, from coordinate 6,400,212 downwards.
TTAAATGACATTGGACTGAATTGCTTGTTAAAAATAACAGAAAAGTAGGAGGGGTTTGGAAATCAGTCATTTTCCTTTAAAGAATGATTTGGGGAGAGCAGACCATAAACAGATTTAGATGGCAGCGGAGATAACCATTTTTGGCAGTTTTATGAAGATGCAAATTTACACTGAGTATTAGATGAGAGTTTAAACACCAACATCCAAAGCAGAGAAAAAATAAGTGAGACAGTGTGAGACATTTCACTTGCTGTTCTCTGTTGTTATGGATGTCAACTGACATCCACAGATCTGGTTGAAGTGAAAGAGAGAAAAGATGATCACTTTCCTATCATTTGTCCTACCTCCAAACACCTCCAAAAGAAGCAAATTTCCCTGAAATTCCTCAAGCCTCAAAACACCCCCAGGCTGAGACTTCATGGAAAGCTTGGTGCTAAAGGCAAAACTGGAGTTTCCCCTTTGGACTGATTTATTTTTTTTTTAAATCTCTAATTTGCATTTCATTAAATTTTCATTTTTGCTTCCCCTCCTCCCACTGGAAAGAACTGGTTGCTGTCTACTGGACAAGAACCGAGCTGCTGGCCCTACCTGGGAGATATGCTTTTAGGGCGAAGAAAGAGTTGCTGGTGAGAGCTGGGGAGAGGCAAAATATGAGGCTATAAAATATAACAACAGCAGATTACTTTTGCTAAAACAAGTGTAGGAGATACTCAACAAAAGGTCCCTAAAAATAGACCAAAAAAAAAAAAAAAACAGGCTTTGCAAACAAAATGGACACTGTTGGCTATTCCAGTCACAGGACATTTCCTTGGATGATATGTAAAATCATCGATGGACAATTTATAGTCAGGAGAGACTGTATTTTAGGGGCAGTTTTGAGTTTTTGCTAAGTTAAAGTACTATATATTTTGCAAATCGGGGGAAGGGGAGAATATTTCTTGGTTCTTTGGTCCCGGTTCCCTGAGATGGGGCTAAGACACAGAAATGCTCTGCACAGAGGATTCATAGGTTTGCAGGGATTTTGTTGCAGTATTTTAAATCTTTGTAATACCCCTCTTTATACACCATTTTCTTTCATCATGTTCCTACACAACCTCCTTCCATACAAATTCAGAGGAACGCGCTGGCACATGTGTGTTTGGAAGAGGGGCTCTCCACTCTGTTGACTGCAGGAGTGGGAGGGCAGGAGGAGGGAACGGAGAGGCAGGCAGGAAAAGTACGCAGGAGCAGGAGACACCAGAGAGAGGAAAGAGCAGAGCTACTGCCTTCGAGGCAAAAGCTTCTGGTTGCACATTACTGGGTGTTGAGCAACATGTGGGGAGGGGGCAGAGGTGGCACCTGCTGAGACAAAAGCTTACTGATACTACTCTACAAAACCTTACTTCCCTAGATATCAAACATCGTATCACAGGAAAGTAAACCTTTTTACTCCAGACCGCTGTTTCCTACTTAATTGTCCACACTCCCATGCTGGCTTTCATAAAGAGCTCCTTTGCGGGTGGGTTTTGTGCTATTTGAGTCAGGACTTCATTCTCACAAACCTAGTATGCCTGATTCAAACGAGGCTGGGGTATTTCCAGGCTGGGAACATAGTGCTGTGGTGGGCTGGTTAGCCTCCACCAAAAAAAACAACCCAAACCCACCCAAAAACAAAAAGAAAAGAAAAACCTTACTCAATTCACTCTTATTTTAACAATGTTAATACCTGGTGGAATAATGTAACGTGATTCACGTTGATAAAAATCTCAGCTCCAGAGTTTCGCCCAAACTAGGGAAAGTCCAAGTAGAAAGTTCAGGTAAAGATTGGAGCTTTTGGGTGCCAGCCCTATGGCTTCTCACAACTGCATGAAGAGCTTAACATGCCTAAGCTTTGTGCCTAAGTTTCTCATCTGAGGCAATTCTAGTTCCAATTCTGGATTCCTTTCATCTTAAACGAGCTGTGATGCCTAAACATACATTTCCTCTTGAGCAACCACCCTGTATTACATTTATCATATTGCATACACACAATTGTGAACCAGAGAGAACAGCCTTTCGCAGTCTCCACAGTCGCGCTATTTCTCAGCTTTTCTTAAGAAAAACAAAAAAAATCCCTCTTTTGGCATCAGTAGGTTGAATGGCATGCACGCCACACGTCTGGAAGCAAGCCTGTATTTTTTAACCCATGTATTAAAAATATTCAGTGCTGGAGGGGAAAATAAAGGAGCGTATTCTGCGAGCGCGACTGTTGGACTGGTTTGTTTGTTTGGGAAATGAATAAGCTATTGACAGTATCTCTGGAAGGAATAGGCCAGTGCGTGCTCCCTCCTGACATTCTTTTCTCTCTCCAGTCTTTCCCGCATACCTTACATTCTTCTTGCCCTCCCAACACCACCGGTTCCTGGGCCGGCAGGCACTGGGGACCCAGTCTGCCACATCTGTACCCATCTTGAAGCCACCAGCTTCTGCCATCTCTCCTACCCACTGCAGACTACAAATATCAAGGTTCACAGAGCTCTTACTCTCCTTGGCGTTGCAAAGCGCAAGCGGCAGCTGTGATTGCTGCCGCCTTCCACCAATTCCTGCCAAAGCTGCTGAGAACATGAGGTCACCCACATGCTCTACACCAGCCAGGCGGCTGGGCAGCTGCTGTGCTGCACAGACCTGGAAAAGCCATTTTCCATCCTCACCTGTGGTTAGTACACAGCGTCGGACCAGAGACAAATTCGCTTCGTCTTGATTCTACATTGTGTCTCCTTTCCTTTACCCAGGGTGAGATGGGTCTCTCATGCTGGTTTAATAGTGATTCCACCGTTTCCCTTTCCGTGTTCATTTTCCCCTGAGAGGATGACCGCCTGCTTCTCATAAGAAGTCAAAATTGTGGCAATATATATTTTTCTCTCTCTTTTTTTCAAACTGAACAGACATTTCGGTTTTTATTCACTGAGTCAGGCTGATGGCTTAGTGATAGCCAGTGCCAGAATATCTAAACTCCAACCGCCTTCCATGATTTCTGAAGCTAACAAAGGCTGGATTCACTTCCAAAACGTTTTGGGTGGGAGGACACCAGTATGTTTCTTTCTGGCCGGCATTTGAAGCAAAAGAGAGAGAACAGAGTGAGCCGCATTTATTCTCTTTATCTGAAGGAGGGTCACTAAACAGGGCCTTGATGGTTGACTTACAAAGTTAAATGAGCGATTCCTGAAGAAACACTGTGTAAAATGCCCTTCTTAAGAACGTGAACAGCTTTTGTGCTTTATTCTGAAAGTAGGTAGGATGCTTGTAAGATTAGTTCGTATCTATTAAATGAAATGTAGAATTCTAAAGCAAGGGAAGTGAACTAGCTCTGTGGTTAAAAGGCATCTTAGGTAGAATGGCGAAGGACAGTGAAAATGAAAAAGATACTTCTGTTAACAATTTTTATTCTCACAATTTGGGCCTTACATTTAAGCCTGATCAATACAGCGATAGCTACCCACCTCACCTCTCTGCCAGATCAGACTTCTGGTACTGTTAAATGGAATAGACTGCTTGCTTGAAAAGATTTCCATCACTGGTCAAAGAAACACAGAACAGACTTTGTTTTGGTTTGCTGCAATGCAAAATATTTCCTTCTTTGGGTGAGAATGAAATCTTTTTCTTATTATCTCCTAGTGAGGTGGGAGAGGGGGCCTTTCTGTGCAGTCAGACATAGAAGCCTGCCCACATCAGTGGTGAATTTTTGTTAATGTTCTTTTCAGGAAACAGCAGCGTTTCATCTTTTTTAACAGATTTGTCCAAGCAAGCAAATTCCACTACTCTATAAAACCATTCTATACTGAAGAAATTCCATCCGCTGAACCCGTCTGGGGAGTGTTATAGAGGCAGCAGGACCAAGGCTAATTACCAGGACTCTCCTTTGCTCATAAAGTGCAGTGGCACTATAACTAGACTAATTTTAATCCCCATCCCCTGGCCAAGTATCACAGCAAGAAGTGATGCAGATGCCACACAACATTATCCGAAGCATAGTTAGAGCTTTGTGCATGGAAAAAAAAAAAAAAGATAGCTTAGTGTTTCCCAAACACAGAGCTCACAGACCCTTCCTGAAAAGACTCTCTCAACTGTGAGGGAGACACTCTGCTGTGTCTCTCCTTTCTCAGGTTGTGTCATGGGGGAATAGGAACAAGGGATTTTTGTTTGAGTAACCTTTCAGAGCAGGATATCTGTCTCATGTTCTTCTCCTATCAATTGTCACAGAGCGATAGCTGGCTGATTTACTTCAATGGGCATTCCCTTCCCAGCCCGGCTGACAGCTCCGTTTCATGTTGTGTGCAGAGGGTTGTGGCAGGCAAGTCGCAGAGCCTGGCTGACAAGCAGTCCCCTTGGGTGCTCCACCATTTCACCTGCTGCCATCCCCCAAATACCCCAGGACACCACCTGGCGCTCAGGAGAGCACCGGGAGGACACAGACCAGTGGTGCAGTGAGAAATAAAGCAAGCACTAAGCTCACCAGGATGGCGTATGAGAGTAGGAAACAAGCAGTAGTTTGCCCAAATGAGCAGAGAGTAATATTAATTGCCCTCAGCAAAAGCAAAGAAACAAACAAAAGCCATTGATGCAGGCACAAGACAAAGTCACAGAACCCATTTGCTACTCCGCTGGAATTGCAGCGGCATAAAATATGAGGCAGTGAATCAAGCCATTGCTGTGCTGTGAAGCAAAAAGACACATTACATGAATTACCCTCCTGAGAACTTCAATAGGGCCCTGTAGTTATAAATCCTGGCAATGCAGCTCAAGTTGCCTCTACAACACAGACATCAGTAACACCAGGTCTTGGCTTCCTCATCAGCATGTTCCATTGTATAATTGAGCTGATTATCCAAGGCGACCAACTCAAAACTTTCCTAGACTATGCCTGAAATACAATATTACATAGTAATGGCACAGCAGTCCACAAGGTCATCAAGAAAAGCAAAGTGCTTGCACTAAACACAAATGCGTGCTTGCCACAATCCTGACTTCTTCTAGTAACGTGTCAAGGTTAGAGGGTCATATTTACAAATCTCTCTTTCAAGGTGTATCTAATTCCTGATATTCGTGATAGATCGGGGAGCTCCACTACGCTGCTGGCTCCGCTAGAGGTGTTGTACTAAGCGGGAGTATTTCACCCTAGGGGAAATTAAAAACCCCCTCAAAGTGCAAAGAAAACCTAAGACGGTAAATGGAGTAGGTGAGAGAGGGGAAGGGAGGGTCCGTGAATTAAGTGAGCAGTGGGACTTCACTGAGAAGGTGGTGTGCAATGGCAATCTCTCTTTCTCCCCGTAAAATACCAATTCTCGTATCTGCTTCTTCAGAATTGTGAAGCCTAGCTATCAACACTGACAGACTTTGTGTTTTCGTGCCCAAAGTATCATTCCAGTGGCATCTAATTAAAGTTTTTAATATGACTTACGGAGAGTGATAAAGGCAACACAATATACACAAGGGAACAAATCACTAGAATTTTACATTAAAACATCTCTTACCTCATATTAAAATCAGTCAGGGACATTTTACATACATTAAAAGCAGCACAAGCTAAAAGAAAAGCACAAGGCACAGCTTCTCAAATGTGCTTAGGTTTTATAATAATGTGATTGTAAAGCATTCTCAAAAAGTAGAAACACCAATTACCTGAAAAGTGTCGCTGTTTGTGGGATGACTGGAAACCAGATGGACTCTGCATTTAAAAATAGATGAAGTCAGAAATATGATTCTACTTTTCTTACTTTTGTCTCTGATATTTATCCAGTTCTTATTAATGTCATTTTACAATCTTTAATGCATTTATCTTAATGATAATGGTGCCACATAAAGAAATTATACAGAGCTTTTTCAGGCAACAGGATTTGGGTGCTAGTCCAAAACCATGCTAAGACTTTAGCCATGGCATCCTCTGTACTTAGGAGAAATCTTCTCATCCCAGGAGAAGTTTTTATCCTTCAAGTATGAAGGGCAAAAACACGCAAAAGAAAATCAAAGGTCAAACTCTACAGTTAAGAAACACTCCAAAGAGATTTGCACTCTCCTAACAGTAAGCTGGTTATGCATAATCACTAAAGGAATTCTTTTTTAAATAAAGCGTCTAAGGACATAGAATACAAATGAGCTTTATTCTCTTGAAACTACACAAATTTATTTTGATGTCACAATCAAGACAACGCTGATCCAAACTCAGCACATATAAAATATTATCTACTTCAAGTATCTTTTTGGAAAATCGGAAGAACCAACAGCAACAAAAACGGAAAGAAAAACCCAGGAAAAAAACCAACACAAGGCCAAGCAGACAGTGAAGCTATAGCACTGCATAGGGAGCCCAGTCACAGAAAGCAGCTATGCCCTTCAGAAAGCAGCAGCTCACTTTTCTCACTAATAACTGGGACATCTTTTGTAGTGACAGGGACTCACACTAATGAACTATTAGGGCATGTACAGTCAAGAAGATGGTATAGAAAAAAATACTTTTGCATGCATTTAGTAAGTCTATATAATACAACCACATATTTTTTGCTGGAACTAGAGAACGAAGGAGATTACAGATAAAAGCATGACATTCTTTAGAAGCCACGAAGCCATTTTAGCAATAGGATCCCTCTCTAGAGGATTGATCACATGACAATTTAAGGATATCGCTGTACTATGGAATGAAGTTATGTTTGTAATCTGGTAGTACAAGCTTATTCTTCGCTGTTTTTCCTTAGGCCACCAGAAATAGTCTTGAGTCCATCCGTGACCTAGAAACATTGGGCAAGATCCAACTGGGGCAAAAAGGACAGGATTTATTTCCTGTTCATCTAAACAAGCTGGAGTATGTCCCACANCTTTTCCCCCCGCCAGGTAATTGTGATTCACCCGCTTTGCCAGCCCTTCGGTAACGTTTCGTTAGCGCAGGGTCGCTTTTCGGGGTGGTCTGCTTGGAGGGTCACAAGGAGAGGGAAAAAAAAGTAAATAATACAACCATATATCTTAAAAAAAACCCCAAACAACTAGGTAGCCTATTCCCCCCCCCCTTCCCCGTGTTAAATAAAATAAGTGATTTAGCTTATCCTTTTACCAGAGGGTTTTGTTCAGAAGATACAAATGCGGAGGCTTTCATCGTAATGTTACTCTCCTTAAGAAACGCCCGGGCAAGGTACTGAATTGCCCCCGAGGCATTAGATTACCGTACAGACATACCGTAATCTTAGGTGATTGGAAAAAAAAAAAAAAAAAGGGGGGGGAGGGAAGGAAAAACTGCCAAAAATAACTTCAGCATCAAAAAAAAAAAAAAAAAAAAAGGTGAACTGGAAATGTCACACGTTACGTACTTAATTGGAGACTAACTTGCTTTGGAAGCGAAGTCCGTCGTCTTACGGAGTTTAGGCGGTGTGGTGGAAAAGAGCTCTGATGCTATAACATTGTGTAAGGCTTGTAAACTTGGGCAGAATGAGATGTGCAAGTGATTCCTGGGTAAACGTAAACAGATTTTCATGCTTTTCCATCTATCTCTGAGCTCAGCCCAAGCTTTCAGGATCTTCCGTGCCCAAACTTTGGGAAAGGTCAGACTTAAGCTTTTGAAGCTGCTGCCGATTTCTCTATCCCATGGTGGTTAATAATAACCAGGAAAAAGAAATTATATAAGATAAATATAGACAAAGATATTCTGTGACTTTGAAAATTTTGATCTCTATCTGATAGGGGTTTTGGGGGTTGAGGTAGTTTTTTTTTTTCTTCTTTTTTTTTTTTTTTTTTTAAATTCTCTCTCAGACAGTTGACTGATTTTAAGTCCAAGATCAAATTGATCTCCTGTCCCTTTCTACTCCCTTCAGATCAGTACAGGTAGACTTTATGCCTGCTTAGAAGAGCTATGACTCTTACCACGAAATGTCAGGTACTTGGGGATAGAAGAGCAGTGTCACTGTTAGTCCAGATGTTATGAACTGCTTTCCAACTGCCCATCCCAGTGGCAAAATAATGGTCCTGCATACTTCTACAGCTTCCTGACTTAGTGTCACCATCCATCCGTACTCTGCTGCAAGGAGATCATGCCTCATCTGTAGCCCAGTGGCACTGCAAGAATAGGGACTGATAAGGTGGCTCAAAAGGGGGAACTCTTCCCTGCTCTGTAGTGTTTCTTTTGCTGTGTCTGGTTGGAATGAGCATTTTTGTTTGAGTTTGTGATTACGTAATTCTAGACAAAGAAAGAACAAGCCATTAAAAAAAAAAAAAAAAGACTGAGGGTTTTGGCCTCAAAAACCTTCTTGTCAGACTAGGGTGTTTACTTTCCCTGGGAAATGTGAAATAGTTACTTACACTGTTTAACTAGGACAAACATCCTTAGATCTATTTCTTATAGGTGGAGTAACATAAAGAAAATACCTTCTTGTTCAGTCTCTGTTACCAAAATTCCTGTAGTTTTTATCACATACACAAAATAAAAGAACAAAGCATGTTCATGGCCTGCACGGGGAAATACAAATGACACCACAATGACATCACATTCAAAGTTGGCTTATCTTCCAGGTGCAGAGTTGGGACTATTTAACTGCACCAGGTGTTATATGGGGGCCTGTCATTCTTACTTTCATTGTGGTAGTCCATAAGGTAACACCTCATTTAACGATCGAGATGCTTGTTATATTTTAATTAGAATATTAACAGACAGGAACTGACTTACATGTGAGACCCTGAGTACGTGTCTCCATCAGTCCTAGCTTCACTTTCAGTGTGACTAAACCCAAGGTGATTTCTGATCTAGAAATCCTTTCTGCTACTCAGTCTGCCTTTTTTTTGTGCATAAAGGTTTTGAGAACTTGTTGCCTCTCTTCTTTCACCTAGATTTTTTTTTATTGTTTATCCCACTCTAAACATTCTTCCAACATAACACTAAAGTCCGAGTCCTCTGAAAGCCAGTGGGGAAAATCCCTGTGGATTTCAGCAAGTTCAGAATTCTACCTTAGACAGAAATTTAGAGACATGTATATCTCTTGTGCACTGTATGTGATTCAGTGAAGATGTGACTGTTTAAAGCAAAGACAAACTTGACCCCAGGTTAGGTCACGTTCTACCATTCGTGTACTTGTTAAGTATTGGAGAACGCAAAAGTTACTCTGAGCCATGGGAAATATTAAGCATAACAAATACTTTTATATTGGTTGTAAGCATTTCTTAATCCTACTTGCCTGAAAGTGACTTTCAGAAACTAATTCCTGTAGGGTGCAGTTGTGCTATGGCAATACCCCAGTTCTTCATGCGATAGCAACAGCAACGAAGGGTTGCCCTAAATCTCCATGTACCGCAACACTGTGTCCCATCAAGTTCTCACGGGATGCCGTTTCGGTGTTCTGTAGATCTGGAAGGTAGGTTCAACCCTTCCCGAAAGAAAACTCAGACTATGATTCCAAGGATGAAGCAGTTACAGCTAAAATGTACTATGTAGGAACAGAAATACCACTGGGTTAGCATTATCAGAGAAGAACACGGACAGGAGAGGATATATCAGCCCAGCAATTCCAGCACCCTTCTCTCAGGCAGTAGAAGTGCAACAGAAGCAAAAGGGAGAAGACATTATAACAAGGCCTTTGCAGCTTGTTGGCTGATCAGGAGCAAGACAAAAAAAGCAGGGGAAGGAGAAGGGGGGGACTTATCTGTTTACTAAAAGATCCAAACTGTTAGCGAAAGAGGAGAGGAAAAGAAAACGACATTCCTTACCTCCTTTAAGCCAAAAGGAATGACGTAGATGTAAAGTATGAGGTCTTGATTATCTATTTTTAGACAATTTGTTGGGCAAGGAAGAAACCTAAGTAAATAGGGTTTGAAATGCCTGCCATTTGTGCTAAGGCACAGATCTGTAATATATAGACTTGATTACAATGCCTGCACGCCAAGACAAACAAAATAGTGTCACTAGGAAGAAATACTATATTCCCAACCAGAAATGCTTCTGAAAAGCTGCTTGTAACCCTGGCAATGAAAGACTTTAAGTGTCGGGCCATGTCAAGGGAAAAGAACTGCCTGTAGTCTACTAACCAAATCCTCTCTGTTTTGTTTATTCCTCATGCTCCCCTTTGTTTTCCTTTTTTTTTTTTTTTTTTAAATAAATATGAACTGTAAAACCTTGTAAAAGGTAACACTAGGGGAACAAACCAACAAAGGGAAAAACTGACCAAGTTTGTGCTGTCTCTTTGACAGTCGTGAATTTGCATTGGAAGTTTTGTGGCATCTCTCTCCTCTGTGTGTGTAAGGAAGGAGGTGGCAGAAGTCTTACCAGAGTCAACAGCAGCACTAGTGAGATGTAGCAGTAGGACTGGCTGCTTCCCAAAGCTTGGAGGGCCACTGTCATTTTCAGATTCCCACTCTTCCACGCTGTGGCTTCTGTGTGCCCCTTCCCTCAACCCCCAACTTACGTACTGCTTATGAGCCTCCAATTTTGGGTCAAGTATGTATTTGTATACTTAATACAGGTAACTGCCTCAGTACCTCAGGGTATTTGAGAAATTCCCATGATAGAATTTGCCCTCCCAAAGACTTGGTAGGATAGCAAGGTGCTGTTAATTCTGTTTTACAGATGGAGGTGCTGAGACTTAGGTATGTTCCTTATTTCAGAGGAAGAGGAGCCATAATAAAGCATTACGGCTAACAGCATGCAGGGCTTTTTGCATCATTTCTAAAATTCTATGGTTTTATTCTAACAGCTGGCTCCTGAGTAATGTTGCTGTAAGTCTATTTCATCAAGAAACTGGTAGTCTGATCTCTGTCCAATAATTCCTGGTATATGATGGAGAAACAGAACTGCCACATGAACAGTCTTCTTTATATTTTTGATAATTCCAATTCAATTTGATCATAGATACTACAAGGGGCATTGGATACTGATCTAGGAGTTTTGCTTGTGCTTTTAAGATTCTACTAGAGGTTGCAGTCACATTAAACTGTTACTTTGCCTTAAGTTTCCTTCACCCAGCATTAGTCATTTCAAACGGTGCCAGAACATCAGAAAACCCAATCAGTGAAGGTCCTACCAGATGAGAGAGCAGAACTACCTGGTAGTAAGACTTTATGGAAACATCTTCTGCAAAGGAAAAATCAAAGTATATTTCAGGAGAGTTCAGTACCCTTCTAAGCCAATAACCACCATTTTGCAGAATACAGGCTAGCCTTTGGAGAAGTTTCATGAAACATTATTGTAAATTCATTAAGTGTTGGACTAAAATTAATAACACCACGCACACACTCACCTTTGGAATCTTACAATCTCAAGCAGAGCAAAAAGCAGCATTAGAAAAGATTAGACTTGCAGTGATACCTTATCACTGAACATGGGGTGGCACAGGAGAAGTTTATATTATGAGCCACTTGTACTGCAATACAAATACCAGAGTCATTGCAGCAAGGCCAGGTGCATCTAGTGACCTGAGTAGAAGTTTGAATAAGGCAATTCTCCCGAGTCACACACACCTCCATGCACCACTGCTGGAATGGGTGTACTTACTGGCTGCTTTGGCCATCTTTAGAAATGGTAGGAGACAAGAAATCTATTTGTCTTCTTGCAAAGACCTTGCACTTGTATTAGCCCTCAGGCAAGCATGAGGTCCTGCTCTTGCACAGCAGTGCAGGAGGAGAGGATGTGCCATCAGCATATGGAAATAGTAGAGAGCCTTGTGTCTCTGTGCATATTAGAGAAGCACGACTGGAGCTTAGGGCTTCCTTCCTTGACATATTGCTATTACCAAAGATGGCAGGGGCATGGGAATGACACTTGCATGCAGTAGATGAGCTTAGGTCACTTAAAGGCCTAGCTGAAGTCACTTTTGTTTTGCTTATTTTCTTTGGACCAGCTTATCAGAAAAATTTAAGTACTTAAGGCCTATTCATACCAACAGGAGTTAGGAACCTGCTTGTCTCCAAGATCTAGAGTTTAATTTCATTCTTAAAGCAACCTAAGTACTTAAGAGGAGCATGCACAGGTGTCTGCCCGAGCAGCAGCGATCGTGGAGAACCCTTATCTTCTACTGTTCCCATTTCTGGCTGCCCTCGACGAGTAGCTGAACTTCTTGAGATACTAAAGCCTGCACACCTCTGTGGGAGCCCACATTCAGTGACATTTGGAATTGTAAATGTGCAAGTCACTTCTGAAGGTGCTTCTTCGTGTACAGGTGCTCTCTGAGCATCCATGAAAGCAGTGGACATTTACCTGTTGAAAGACACTTTATGCTAGGTCTTCAGTAAGATTGATCAGACAGTCCTCCGGGACTGTACCACCAAAGAGTACTTCTGGCATGTATTCAGCAATATTTGTTAAGTCAGGCTACTGCTGCATAAAGCTGTGTTTTTAGGTAACTCCTTGCTGCCTGAGAATGGCTGTAGCTCTCTGTATCAGTGAAGCTGGGGCACTTCATAGCAGCTAAGAGTACAGCCTGTGAATATTGCTGCCTGTCTGTCACAGGCTGCTCTTGGCAAGTGACCTTTTTCTTTTGCCTTTTGGTCTAGACATTACAGTAGTGGAAACTGTCTTAATTTTAAGGAGTTCATTTTTCCACAGCAGATTTGGACGCAGCTTGCATTTGACAAGAAACAGGACTGCTAAAGCTATAGTTAGCAGTCCTAGAAGCACAAGTGCGTAGCATGACGAAAAAATGTGTATTTTTTTTCTCCATGGGGATGAGGCCCATTCTCGCCTTTCTATTTTTGTGTTTGTTTTAAAAACACTTCATTCACAGTCAGAGTGGATTAGCCTGCTCGGAAAAGGAAGTGTAGTAAGAATGGATTTACTCTACAGGAATGCAGTCAGCACATCAGAAGCCCTTTCTTAAGCAGGCCTCATTCACAGCAAAGTTGAACATTTTAGCAGAAGCAATACTGTGGATCATTTGGTGACAAAAACGCTGAAGGATCCTAGGAGTAGATCTCACTTCCCCACGATGATTCTCTTTCAAAGGAATTTTTTGATCCAAAGGTTGAAGTACAAAACTACTGGAAGTGTGGGCTGGTTAACTTACAGCCCTGCAATAGGTAGGGTCATGAATGCCCTTGTCCTATGGACTTTACATACAGTTAAAATGCTTAGGGTAATAAAGTAATTTTTAGTGTTACAGAAGGGCCCAGATGTCTTCTGTTTTTTTCCCTCTCTCCCTGTTTATACTGCTTTATCTTGTTTGCAGCCCAGAAGCTGTACAAACCAATCTCTCACGTGATCAAGAATACAGTTAAAGTTGTAGTTCAATCTGAGACTAAGCACAGTAACTGTTTAAAACACACCCACACACTCACCCTCTCCCTTCTCCATGGGTATGATTCCTTAGAAAAGTGTCCGCTTGCCGAAAGCCAGCTCGTATGTTGACTTTTGGCCAGTGCCCTGTGGTATGGAGAAGACCCTGACCAAACCTATCAAACCTCATCTGCCAGCCAGGCCCTGCTCCCCTGGAAGTGTGATTCACAGGCAGCTTGCTGCCTGTACATACACCCCCCCTCAGCGTGCTGAGGGCTGGCAGGAGCCCCAAAACACAGGTTCCTGAGCTTGCTTTTCATCAATAAGCTGGACTCTCGGGGCATCCCAAGTTGAGGCTGCTGTGTAGTATCCCAGATGGTAACACTAAAGTGAGAGGAAAGGGTGACTTTCCCTTCTATGGCAAGTTTTTGGAGAGACTTGGGGGAAGAAGAACGTGTCCCAGTTCAGCTAAGTTCTAGATTTAAAAAAAAAAAATAATTTAAAAACCCATACTTTCCAAAGCTGAAAACATCAGACAGAAATAAGTTGGTGACAACACCAAGGTCCTATGTCTACACAGCTGTGGTTTCTTGACAGTTGAGTTGTGATTATTTCCCCAGAGCTGCACAGAGAAGGGTTAAATTCAGGAGGAGGGTTTTTTTTTTTTTAAGGAAACTTTGTCTGGGAGAAGACTGCTTGCAAATGCCAGAAAATGGAAAACTGAGAACTCAAAACACACGTTTCAGGATTCTTTCTTTCCATCCCTTTTTTTTTTTTTCCCCTTCTGCTCTGCTCCTTCAATTCTTAAGCATTCAACATCCGATCTCCTTTCATTAAGTTTTTAATTGCTTGCCTGAGGGAAAGAGGTTAGGTTTTCCATCTGCTTTTTTGATTTTGATGTACTGCGGTTTAATCACAGTGAGATCATATTTACTCTAAGGCTATTGTTTGCATGCTTTATTTTTTCCCCCCTGTTGATGTCACAGAAGGCACACAGCCCTCAGACAGATTTGAAAAGGCCTTTTAAAATCATGGAACTAGATCACACCCTTCCTTGGGTGGGGGAAAGGAAACTGGTTACGAGGGTAAAACATACGCAGAAAGCTTTGCGAGTTAGGTGTGGTGGAATTTCCCAAAATATTAATAGGTCTTGAAGGTAAGTCAGGGGATGTGGTTTGTATTCCCAGAAAGAGCAAAGAAAATGGTATTTCAGCAATCGTGTAAAACCCCAGAAACTCAGAGTGCGGGAGAATAAGATCAGAACATGTGATCAGTGGATCCCTGGTCTGCTTCACTGTAAATGTTACTGTCACTAACCATATCTGCCTTCTATGATAGCCCCAGAACAGGGTGGGTGGTCTCACAGAAGCAGTGTCCATTAATCTCAGGGGTGTTCCCCAGGGCCAAGCGAAAGAGCATTACCTCAGATATGCCTTTTTTTTTTTCATAGCTATGACCTGTTGCGTCTCACTGCACAGACTCCAAACAGAAGGTTGCTATGTAGTAAAAGGGAGTTGCCACTTAAACTCTCCCTACAATTTCACCGAGCACTCAGAGGATTTGTGTGATTTAAACAGTGTTTGTGACACAATACATCTATCCTTCCTTCACTGCATCAGAAACAGAAGGGGTGAATCAACTCCTTATTTAACGTCCAACCTCAAATCATATTTCTATGATTAACTTTGTAACTCCCAGGAAATCAGGGCAGCACCCCCATACCTCACATCCCCTCTAACTAAACTTAAATAAAACCAGCCAAGCCAGAATATGGAACTCAAGAGACAAAAGAATATCATCCAGATGAACAAACTGAAGCCTAGCGTGCTGTCCTTCTGGCCAATGTACAGCTATCATTTCATTGCTTTTAATAGACAGAGAGCCAGAAAACTTTCTTTTCAACTCACCTCTCCATTTTGAAGTGTCAGGCACAGCAATAAGCTGATGCACTCACTGCAGAACATAATGAAGTATTTTATTCACACAGGGCAAAGCTTCAGTTAGGATCTCTTGCTCTAAACTTCATTTTGGCATTTTTCCCTTTTTTTTTTATTTCCCTACCAGCTTTTCTACCTTCCTAATTCTTTTAGATTCAGGCATTTGGATTCCTTCTCAAGTTGCAGGTTCACCACTGTGCCTCAGCTCCACAAAGCATTTTGGGGACTGCCTACAAAAAACTGGGTACACAGATACCTCCTATTTGCTTAAAACAGAACAGCTATACTGAAACAAAGAATGTTCTCAGGCCAGAGAGCCTTCAGTCTCCTACATGTTTACATTGCATTTAAATCCCAGCTTTGGGTGAACTAATGGACCACATCAGCATCTTGAGCTGGAGTGTGAAATGCCCGAGTCCCGGTCAGTCTGCTCACTGCCTGCCACCCCTGCTCGGTTACTCCAGTGTGCCTGCAAAAACTATAGTGAACACATCCAGAGCACGACAGCCATAATGCCTACTTTGGCTTACCTAAGTGGGAACCAGTAAGGAGAGGACATTCCCATTTTTCTCCTTAATTTCTGCATAACTGTTCACGCTACAAAAGTAAAACCCGTCCAGAACAAACTCTGGAATTCAGGCCAGACAGAGGGGCTGGGACAACTTGGTGGAACACTGAAATAAGACGCTTGCCTTTCTCCCCTGCAGACCGAGGTTTTCCACATCACAACGTCCAGGCAGCTTGGCATACTTTAGCATGACTGACAGCCTCTGTTCCAGAGAGGCATGGGACTAGACCGCAAGGATACTAAGCATGGATGAAGATATGCCCTCCTTAAGGCTCTGCTCAGGCTGTTAACATCATGGCTCATTTTCTCATTAGCTGTAAAATCAGCCTTCCAAATCTGTGAATGGAAAACTGCCTTAATTTCCATCCAGCAGGATTTGCAATTATTTGAGCTAGCAACACTTGGCCAGAAAAAAAAAATGTATTACAGCATGCTCTTTTGTACATGTTGTGGTGGTACTTCCTGCCCCCCTCTATGTAGCTATTGACTTCAGATAAAAATAAGTACCTGCACATAGTTTATTGCTGGCGATGAGCTATGACAGGTCTGCACACACGTGGGGGCTGTTGCAGCCAAGCAGCAAGGTGCCGTTTTGCAGTCTGTTCCCCGAGTCAGGGCCTACAGGGATATGTCTAAGAACGTGCCAGTGCAGCTTTGTGTGGACTAAATACTGCCTTTGCTTTTCACAGTGCCTTCAGACTTTTTTCAAGGCTGCATGTCTTACTCAGTGACCTCTGTCAATTTGTATTAAGTAGCCTTCATGAAAAGCTGCTTATTACGGATAGACCTGTTACCTACTGTGCTGGAATAGTTTCTTTCCTTGCAAAGACAGCACAATAAATTCTTTAAGGGGCAGTGACAGTGAGAAACAGAAAAGGAGATGGGAGCTAAAAAGCACCAATGTTAAACTGTCCAATGACTCTTGCGCTGAAGAAGCCCTTCCATCAGAAAGTAAACCAGAGCCTGAACTTCCCTCTCTTCTACCAGTACTGCTTGTAGTCAAACTATTTCTCTTAAAACACAACTCAAGTCTTCACTGGATTTTCAGGTCAGTTCTTCAGTCTCACAGGCAAGTCATTGCTATTAGACCTATTACAACCACAGGGGTACATAAATGCTTAAGCTTACTTTGTAACAGCAGTGATTCATTTTAAAGAAACCTAAAGCAGAAAAAAAAGTATAAGGAAAACCAAAAGGAGAATCTTTATGAAGAATGTCGTGTGATGGATAATTAAAAGAAATCCAGCCAAAGTGAAGCTAGTAGTTTGTACATAGACACTCCTTTGGGGTGTCTCCCCCCCACCTTTCCTTCCTTTGTTCCTTTCTTCCTTCCTTCCTTCCCCTGAGCTAGCTAAAGTTAGAAGAAAAGCCATTTTGCATTTCAAGAAACCGTTTGTCCAGTAATAGAAAGAAGGGGTCCCACCCTTGTCCCACCCTTTTTAAGTCTAAGGGCAATTTCCCAGGTTTTATTTTCACGTAAACTTTACACATAGGAAGCAATATTTAAAAACAAGGCAATGCAGAACAAAACAACATGCCTGGCCAGCCAAGCACAGAGCAAGGGTCAGTATCCGCAAGGCTGCGTGCTGGGGAACATCCTCCTATTGCACCTCTGAGGGAAGCGACTGAAATTCTTGGAGCTTATGGTTGATTGACCCTTTTCCTCGAGCGTTCATTCATGGCAGATCTGGCTGAGGAGCCCTGGCGGCAGCGCTGCCCAAGGAGCTTGGCACCGCGACACTCAGCCCTTAAAGAGTGCATTGTATTTAATCTCCTAGCGTGTCATTTATTATTCCTGTGTTTGCTTCCATGGCTGTGGGCACCTCACACTCTCTCGTTACCCACGTCACTGGATGTGTTTACTCTAACAGAAAGAGTAGATGTTTCCACCACTCTCCTTAACTCTTGCCTCTTCTGCCACTCAGCCTCGTCAACAAACAGCCTTTTCATCCTCCAAACCACAAATTACAGAATTCTATCAGTTCCCTTAGCTTAAAGGAGAAGCTGCTGCCTGAGCATTCACATGCCCTTCAAGGATTTGTGCACACACACCAGCCGAGTCTTTAATTTCTAGGGCCACGGTCCCTTCGCAGTGGGCAACCCCAGTGGGCTGATGGGTGCCCCTTTCAAGTCCTCACACACACACACTGGGGTGCATTTCTTCCTTCTTTAGGCTTGACCCTAGGTTTCCCACAGCAGAGTCTTGGGAGTCAGATTTTATAAAAATAATTAATTTAATGGGGCTAGGTGCCTCTGGAAGGGGAGGGACCTCCAACAAAGAAATCCCTGGGCAACTATACCTTTGTGTACACCCGCCCTTCATGTGCTGTTCACATGTCTTTTAATGCAATGGTGTTTTTTGGTCTGGGGGCTTCTAACACCTTATTGGATTCTATTTTTTGTGTCCAGGCAGGCAGAGCACTGACTGCTCTTATCTTGTTCACTTGCAGTCTCTGCTGACGGTAGCATCCTTATCTTCTGGTTTACTTTTCTTGTGCACCTGTGCTCACTGGCAGAACATAGGGAACTGAAAAATCCCAGACTTACAAAAACATCACTGTATTATCAACGTTTTTCTTACACTAAAATACTAAACACAGCACTGTACCAGCTGCTAGGAAAATTACTAAGAACATTAAGTCTATTGCAACCTAAAGGCTTCAGCAAATCTAGCTACTCATGCTAAGTAAAGCTAAGCAAAAAGCATAAATCACACCATATTAAAACTTACTTATCTAAGCTAGGGTTATAATTAGAATAAATTACTTAAACAGCTAATATCTCTCAACAGCTGCAAGGAAGGTCAACCAAAACAGATCATGTTTTTCAGAGTATTTTCATGCATCTTTATTTTACTGCAGGCATGTTAACTGTCATTTGCAGTTGGTTAAGGAGAGAGGAGACACTTTTACCTGTTCTGTAACAGACCTCATTTATAGACTGTAATCCCTTCAGCATCTGAGAAGACAAATAGTTTACAGAGTCGTATTTTTTTTTTTGCCTCAGCTTGTCCAAGTGGAACAGCTGACAGCTTTCAGGGCAACATCTTTTGCTTTTAGTCAGATTTTACTAGGACATGCATCCTGGACACAAACGAGAGAAAAATCTAAGGTGTGCAGAGAATATGAATTACTCCTTTCCAGGGTTTATCTAATAGATTTGCAGCTGGCATTAATGAAAAATTCAGATAGAATTTTCAAATCCCAGTTCACTTTACCTTGAGAGAGCTTGAAAGCTTTATTTTTGTCTCAACCAACATAGAAAGTTTGGACTATGGGCACTGTAATCTGCATTTAATCTAGAGAGTATCCATTTCAGTTTTAGTTCTTTTAGACAATTTCTGACACAAGGCATCAATGAAGTCTACTGAGCCTTTTCCTGCAGCACGTTCCAGCTGAAA
Source organism: Tringa tobata (assembly GCA_033628505.1). NCBI lineage: Eukaryota > Metazoa > Chordata > Aves > Charadriiformes > Scolopacidae > Tringa > Tringa tobata. The sequence continues at coordinate 6,381,115 of JAHREE010000131.1, read as the reverse complement.
TCCCCAGGCAGCAGTCATTACGGGCAGGCTCCCTTTCTCTTTGACCTGCTGATGACTGGGGTAGCACTTTATTTAACAGAAGACTGAAAAACTTCCTTTTTTAAATGTGATTTTTACAGAAGATGCTTTCTACTGCACTCAAGAGTCCAAGGTTAAGAGGAATTTAAGCTTCTTGAGAACAAATGGGTTTTTTTTGTTTTGCCTGTACAGAGTGTTATCACAGTGGGGACCTGACCCTGGCTTCAACTTCCAAACATCCCAATGTTACTAGCAAGGCTTGAGGATACAAAAGCTGAACTGAATCCTTCCAGTCAACGATTAGTTGTGGAGAAGCATTCATTAACTGAACTACTGACAATTTGTTTAGGAAATAGACAAGGGTTTGTTTTTTTTTTTTTAGCATTCAGAGATAGAAAAAGGTCACTGCTGTACCTGTGCCTTCTCATATAAGATGTTAGTGCTTCTTTGGTGCCTATTTCACAGACAGATGAGTGACAGAACCATGCCTCTGAGAGCAAGTCCAATTAATTCCCAGCAACCCGCCCCAGCTGATGAGACCAATGAGAGTGAGAGATGTGAGCTATGACGCCCACAGTATCCAAAAGCTATTAGAATTTGTCAAATTGATCAAGATAAAGCCCAGAAGTGTTGGGGGATGTCTTTGATCAGGAGTTCTTTTTGTGTGGGGAAAAGTAGAGACTACCATTTTGATCAAAAGCAGGCTAGAGGTACCTCTGTGGTTTTCAAAAGCTTTCCTGATGACCTTCTGTGGTGACAGTTTGATTTTTGTCAAGACTGACTCAGCTGACTAATGAAAGCAACGTGACACTGTTCTTGAAGCTCACATTAAGAAATCCTGAGAGGGAAGAATGAAGTCAGGGAAATACTCAAGACACAGAAGGTTTGCTTAGCAGGAACAGTGCCTATGTTGCTGGCAACAAGCAACAGGGTTAGTGTTTCTGGTCCCAGTGCTTATTTGGAGGAATATTTTGCTTGCTTCACTGCTCCATCAGTGACTGATGCTGGTGGCATGGCTCTGGGCTATTTATAAGGCCTAGGGGAAATTGCTGTGAAACAAGTGGCAACCAATTAGTATAAGTCACATGCTGGTGCCTGAGTTAACACTGACAATGAGAATCTGAAGCTATTTGCAGCAAAGAAGTTCTTGAAGCACATCCAGATAACATGCTGCACGCCAGGTGGTGAGAAGGTCACTGGGACAGAGATAATGAGCAACTGGAAAAAAAAATTCACATGGGAACTTTTATCTGCTCTAATTCTAACACCATTCCAGCTTTGCTCTGAGAATTGCTTTGCTGTAGAAGCTAATGAGACTTTTCAAATACCTTTGATCACCAAGTATAGAAGAATAAGCATTTATCACGATTAACCTTCTTGTTTTGTGCCTCCCACCCCGTCTTCCCCCTTCTTTAAACAACATCGTCTGCAAAAGTCTCCTTTAAATAGCTCAGCCCATGCAACTCACTATCGGGTTCATAGATTTTGACTGTGAAAGACTCATTAGAAAGAAATGTAGAAAGAGAAGAGATTAATTTGAATATTCAGGCTAAACAGGATCTTTTCAGAGCTCTTTGGGCTCAGCTGAGCAGCCAGGTCAACACGGCAAGAGCGTAGATGTAGTGCTTACTAAGAGACCCCTGTTTCTGGCCATGCTAAAGAATAGTTTTACAGTTCTGCCAAGGGATGGACAGGATTGTTCCCTGCTTTATCTCTATTAGCATTTCTTAATATTGTTGGCTGATGAGGTGGGTAGACGTACATCGGAGAGAATGATGGGCCCTAGTGCTGCTTTTTACGTGGGAGTTTGAAATGTCAGTCCTGCTTTTCCAAACCGAAGCATCATTAGTGAGGTCAGTATAAATTAAGCTGATGAAAATGAAAGCCAGCATTTCTCATACATTTGAAAGCTGATTCGCTATTCAGAGAAGAAAAAACTTATCCCATACACCCTGTTTTGTTAGTGGTAGTGGTTTTGAGGAAACAGGAAGTTTTTTACCTATTAAGCTAGTGCTATGTTGCGCTGTGCCACCAAGGAAGTTTACAGATAGAATGAGAAGGCAGAGCTACATACTAACATGAAGATCATAGTTAAAAAACCGTGACATTTTGTCAATTTTTATTTTAGGCCAGTTTTTCTCAGGTGGTCTACAGATCCTTGCCTTTAAGGAGCCTGCAGGTGGCAGCTAAGAAAAGCCAGCCCTCTGTCTTTACACTAAAGGGATCTGCACCTCTACTGGAAAGTCTTTTGGGACACTGCAGATAAAGTGTTTGGAAACAACTGCCCTGGACTATGTCCCTGAGAGTCTTGTTCAAGTTTTATTTTAAATATCAGCTAGCTAGCTGTAGCAGTACACAGAGCACATTAAGAGGGAAATCAACATCAAAAGATTAAGGTACAAGTCCCCAGTCACAGAAGGAGCATCTCAGTGCCAAGAATAGAACTCTCCTGACTTCTGACCAGATGAACAGATCCTATGAAGAGCTTCTATCTGACCTAGTATTACTGGAAAAGTTCTCACTGGCATTGCTGCTAATGCCTAAGCCCTCATTTCTCCAAACTGGGACAGGCGAATCCTGTGCTGTATTATTTCCTGTGTTAATTTCCTGCATGCTTCTTTTTAAAATTCAGTTCTTACTTCTCTCCACCTAGAATGTGCTTGAAGTTTTAGAAAAATTCTAGCTTGATTGTTCATTTGTTTTTCTTGCCCTTCTTTCTCCACAGAATCTTATGGCAAGAGCCCTGTATGATAACGTCCCTGAATGTGCAGAAGAGTTGGCCTTCCGCAAAGGAGACATTTTGACAGTGATAGAACAGAATACTGAAGGTTTTGAAGGATGGTGGCTCTGCTCCTTACACGGCCGGCAAGGCATCGTTCCAGGCAACCGTGTGAAACTCCTGATAGGTCCAGTGGTACAGGACAGTCCTCCTGGCCAAGATATGTCCAATTCAGGATTGATGCATCAGTCCTTCAACCAGCAAAAGATCTACCAAGTGCCAAGCTCACATGCCTCAGCACGAGACCCTGTCTACCAAGTGCCACCTTCCCATCTGAATCAGGGAATTTACCAAATACCCACTGGTCACGGTCTAGCGGGACAAGATATTTACCAGGTGCCACCCTCCATGCAGAGATGTATTGATGGTTCAGCTTTGACTAACAAGGTGCGTGCCTTTGTTTTCATGTCATAGCTCCCAGGCAGGTCACTTGTGTTCACCACCAATGAAGTGGTTAATGTCTAGTGATAGCCTGTGGACTATATATATACACACACACATATATATACACTTCCTGTATCTTAACTATATAAAGTTACAGCAGTAACTTTACTGCTGTGGGAGGAAAAGAAAGGTCTGGTTTTTAACAGTTTGCTTAATTCAGAACTGAGATACAGCTGCTAAAGGTGCAGGGAAGTATGTGATCTCGTGTCCTTGCAGGCTCCCCAGGGAGGCTGAAGCACATCTGGCCTATGGCAGTCTTGCATTATATGCTCAAAAGAGAGCTGCTGTGGCAAGATTAACTCTCCCACAAATTAATGAACAGTTACATCATCTGCCCAAGTAATTTTTGTTTAATTAAAAATCATGTACTGCCTTGCAGCAGAAGTCCCAATGGGTCTGAACTACAAAGAGAAAGCAATGATTGATGAGACAAGGGCCATACTTGGAAGAGCGAGGGAACAAGAAGATGATGATAATGACAGATGTTTTGATACTGAACCTAAAGTTTATAAGAGTGCAGTTGATGTTTATCTACAGCTAAATTTCCTGCTTGAAAGTAGGAGCTGCAACAGCTCCATGGTGCAGCCATTGTTGCAGCAGCTGAGAGCTCCCAAAGCTCCAGTGAGAAGCATTGTGTTATGTGTTGTGTCCATATTCCTACTGTCCCTTTCAGGCTCTCCCCATCTCCTGTTACTCCCTCCTTGTTACTTTCACAGGGTACCTGCCAGCTACCCTGGCACACAGTGCCTTGGTGGCTGAAAAGAGTTAGGGAAGGTACCTCAAGTAGGAAGGAGATTATCCTGGCGTTCCAGACCCCTTATTGCGAGGCCAAGAAGAAGTTCCTACAGTCCCTCCATTCCCAGCTCAACAGCTCCAGCTATTAGCATCCACCTTACCTTAAAGCATAGTATTTATATCCAAGTTATGTGAGCAGATGATGTTTCTGTCAGGAAGTTCCTGACTCTTAAACTTTCATCTCCTAATTTAGATTGGCAAGACAGTCTGTTTCAGGCTTTTTCCTCGCCTCACCCCCAACTCAGCCTTTTTCATATCAGGCTTTGGAAGTCATCTTCTAATGCTTTTATTTCCTTGTTATAATTTCATTTTCCTTCATAAGTGGATTTTTTTTTTCATTCTGAGCAAAAGATCTGTGAAATCATTTCAAGTCAAGTTATGAAGAGGTTGGTTTGCTCAGCTTTTCCATGATTATGCTTTGTAGGGCGTGCAGGATGATAAAATGAGAAAGTTGTACTTGCTGCACAAGTAGAGATAGGATCTTTGTTGGAGCAATTATGTGGGTTTTGTTGAAAAATCTCTCATCTTTTCTCTCCTTTTCCTATACTCTAGATAGGGTGAACTTTTCAGGGGCAGTACAGTTTACCTTTCCACAGTAGCATTTAGATACCCTCCAAGGTAGTTAGTGAACACCTGATAAATAGCCTATTGATGCGACAGCACAGAGGAGATCACATTTTAGTGTATGTCTGCATGAAACATTGCAGCGCCACACAGAGATGCCTCAGCTAGCTGGCTTGGGCCACAGGAGATGCACCACACTGCAGAGCTGTGCTCAAGGCTGTTGGAAAGCCCAAGATCCTAGGTCAGAATAAATGCTATGTACTTTAATTGTAGGACCTAACCTGCCTAAATAACCATTAGCATAATTTACTTAGCATAATGTGTGTGTTTGTGCTCTGCGCAGCCTGAGAGGAGAAAAAATTCTCCAGGAGTATGCAAAGTCTTTTCCCCCTCCCCGCACCCTCTCCAGCTCCACTGGAAGTAAAAGGACATTCTGCATAAACCTGGTTGCTACAAGGACGGTGTTAAAACTCTAGTTACACTGAAAAAATTAAAACAAAGATTTCAGTTAAGTGCAAAGTTATTGATGAGATGCAAAAACCAGAGGCACCCGTTTTCTCTAAGTTTCTGCCTAGAAATTTTTCAGCAAGTCTGATTATGCATTCTTCTGAATTCAAGAAATCTCAATTCAATTCTTTAGAAAATTAAGGCCATTTCTTAGGCTGACTTCTAACTTGTTTCATTTAATTCCTTGCAACCTACAGAAGGTCAGCTATGCTGTGTAAGAACAATGGCTATGCCAACTGTAGAATAAACTAAACATGTACATTTATTAAGCATTTTACCCTCAGCAAAATAGCTACCAACCTTCTCAGCACTAACCAATTCTTATTGCTTAGGACAGAACCACTTTAATCCTGACTTGACATTCGTTTAGCATAAAAGCCCTGAGACTCAGTATTTGCTCTGTATTAGTGGCTGGCTTGCTGGATGGCAAACCTCATGGCACTGTCCTGCTTTGACCAGAGGCAGGCATCTCTCTGGTCCCTTGGAATTTCCCCGTTCTACCCTAAAAAGAGCCCAGTGGGATGGAAACGATGATAGACAAGAGAGTACTGTAGGGTTATTAGTAACAGAAGAGTCTGAGGTAAAACTACTCCCTTCTTTATCATCCTAACCTTGCCAAAACCGATTTTTACTGCTACACCTGCAACTATCTGCTAATTCCTTTGGGAAATAAAAATGTAATTAAGAGGAAGCACTTCAGCAGTTCTTTTCTTTGTCTGAGGAAACTGTCCTCCAAATCCTCCTCCCTCCTCTTTTAGGGATCAGTAAAAACAGTCCTTAGCATTAAGGAAAGCTGGAAATCTTGAAGATTTGATTTTGGGAATCTTTGCTTTGACTTCCATAACTATGAATCTCTTTTCTCAGAGATGTGACACCTGCCCCAATGGCTTTAAGTGTGCCACTGCCCTCTTCCAGCAGCCGAAACAGCTGGTTAGCAAGCTGGGTGTTCTGGCAGTTTTGAGGACATTGGAGGGTTTTGCTGTGCGGTCGTCCTATGCGTAAGCCTTCTCCCTTCCCATAGCAGTAGCTAGAGAAGACTATGTCCTCTAGACACCATTCTAAGCAGGACCAGCAGCAGTTTCTATCCTACCTGTTTCTGTGCACCTTTGCCTGTTTTCTCCGTGCAAACGTGTGGTTTGGCCACCATACAAGTTTTACAGGCGAGGCTGAGGAACTGCTGTCAGGCAGGAATTGTCTAGCCTCAAGCCACTGTAAATCAACAGCGGGCATGTTACAAAGCTGTGCTGAGGTAACACATCTCATTAGCCAGAAAGGCAAAGCAAGTCAAAAAGGAGTCCTGAGGCAGGTAATTATAATGATGAATTCATTCTGGCCAAGCTAGTTGCTGACAACAGAAGTGTATCGCCTCCTTCTATCGAATAAAAATAGCACCTTCTAAAACTCACCATAAAACTGACAGAGATAATGAGGGATGGTTTAAAATAAACCTTGACTAGTCCCAAGCTTGCTGTGCTGCAGGTTTAGTCACAAAAACCTAGGTGTCAAGAATGTCCAGGGAGCATAAAGATACAAAAGCTGCATCTTTATTTATTCCTTCTTTCTGTGCTCTGCCTTCAAATTTACTCTCTTTTACTGCAATCAGCAAAGAGAAAGAATCTTCAGGCACATCTTACATTCAAGAAACCTGGGTTTTATCCTTGCCACAGACTGCTGCATAGTCTTAAGTGGTGTTTTTGCACCTCAGCAATCTCATCTGCAAAATATGTGGGGTAATTATGAAGGAACTCATTCTGTACTGACTGCTTTGAGAACATCCTTTGGGAAAGGTGCTGTCAATGCACAAAGTCTCCTTTGCATCTGTGATTAATCATCAGTTCACACATGAGTTTTAAGCTAGGGAGAGCTACATGAAAAAAACCAAGTCACCACTGTAATTTAAACTCTTTTTCTGGTTCAGTGTTTCCCATAACTGGTCTGTTGTGCTGTCCCTGCCATACTGAAAACAGCAATAGCCAAAAAATATAAAGGACACACTTCCTTGTTGGAAAATAGTTCTGACAAATTCTGAAAGCTTTCTGTAGGAATTGGTAGGTTTCAGGAGAATTTTTGATCAAGGGAAGTCAGCACAAAGCAGAATATGAGGCTGACTCACCACGGCTGTTCGACCAGGGAAGAGGCTGTACTGCAGGGGTTATTACCAGCCCTGAACTGCACCTCCCACAAGGCATGGGCTAACTCAGGCAAACAGAGATTAATGCTAACTTGGAACACATCAGGTTTTTTGTTTGCTGGTCTGTTTGAACTAGAACTTTACAGTTCAAGAAACACACAGATTTATCCACCTTTTAACGCTGGATAGAGCAGAACAGGGAAGGAACTCACATTCACACCCAAACATCCCTGGCCTATTCCCAAGTATAAACATACCCTTGACAGATCAAGGGTTCCACACCCTGCCATCTTGCAACCTCCACTTTTTTCAAGAGTTCACTGCCTTCAGCAGGAGATTTAAGGTAGACCACGGCTAAGGGAACCAACCTTGTTCCCTAGTCTTTATTTATGTTAGAGTCAGGTTGGTTGAATCCATGAGAAAGTGGTAACACCACTCCACAAGAAGCACCACCCTGACAGTTCTGGCACAGACTTCAGCAGCAGAAGCCAGTTAGCCACGTTATGACGTTTTTCCTTCCAATTAAACAAGTACTGTCTCAGCTGGGAGGAAACAAATGGCCACATATAACACTTGTTCCAGAAATAAGCCTGTCTTTACATTATCATCTTTTCTCTTGCCTATTTTCACATCGATGAAGTAAGAAGAGACGTTAACATTAAGCATAGAAAGAGTAGTGTGGCAGATATATTTTGTCATCAGAACAGGAGCATATCTTGTATTTTGTAGTTTGTTGGCAAAATGTATTTACATTCCAAGACAGAATAATGTCCCCATTTACCCTCAAGTCTGAAATACTGTGGCTTCCTGTGATATGGTTTACTTAAATGACCCAAACAATCGTCTTATAGTCCCTCTTTTCTTTTGCTTTCACAAATTCTACTTTGGGGATTTATATCCCTCGTAACAAAATATTGCTTCAGTGTTAAAAGTGCTGAACACACAGCAAATTTGCTGAGTGCAGCAGGAATGGTAACACATACCTCAACACACAGTGCTCTGTTTCACACAGTGCACTCTAAAGGATGAAATTCTCTCAAATTAAACACAAACTCAATGGTAAAACCAGCACACAGCCTTCTCCTTAGACTCGAGAGTTTCACTTGTAACTTGCTATGTGACATTAAAAGGAGAAAAGCCATTTTACTGAACAAAAGCCTGTGCAGTTAATCTATCCTCAGCCGTCTCCCTGAAAACCACCCACTCAAGAAACCCTCATCCGCAAGCCATAGTAAGCAGTAGTTCGTCACTGATGTGATTTGAAGAAAAGCCTTTTAAGAAAAAAACCTGCATTTTATTAGGGTGAGCAAACTTATGAGCTCAACACTACTCCCTATTTCTCCCTAAGTGCAGGGCTCTTTTTAATCAGTTCTATTTGTAGACCAGAAGTGTGCATTTTTTCCCTGTAGTATCAGAAAAAAGGCCAGTCCTGCAGTCTCATCCAAAAACTGAGATCCTCAGGGACACAAATCTGCCTGCACAGGCACAAGTGCAGGATCAAACCTTAGCTAAAAATAGAATAATAATAAAGAGAAAAACGCAAGCTTACGGGCTCTCTCTCAGTGGTTAGAAGCCTAAATGGATCTTTGGTTACATCTATCTAATAACACAATAACCAAACACTAAGTTTGGGTAATCTATATTTCCCTGTAAGTACTAAAACCCAAGCACAGCAGTGGAGCATTCTACAATAACATGAGTGGAAAACTGATTATTCAAAGAGTGAATCTCATCATAAGGAGGAAGTGTGGTTTCTGGAGATAGGAAATGGATAGATGAAGATGGGTTGCTGACAGTCAGAAAACATAGTTCTGTTGAAATCTAAAAGCTTTGCAGGCATTCAGTGATTTTTGTAGATGTTTTGGAGGAAGACTAATTAACGTCAGAATATCAGCATTCTACATGTCTGGCATGAAATGTTTCCATTTATCCTTTCTTAAATAGCAGTGGTAATATTGCATCAGTTAGCTTAATTTAATTATTTCTTTAAAAAAAAAAAAAAATCATTCTCCCCCCCAAAAAGTAGTAGAACGGAGTCAAAGTGAAATTAACGTAGTTAAGTTCTTAGGAGACAGAAACCTTCCATAAGACAGTCCATCCCTAATCCTTAAAAGACACTAACATATTCCCATTGGGTCTTAACTATCACAACTTTTTTATATAGACAACCAGCTCTGACTGAGGTCTGGTATAATTATCATACAGGTGCAACAGACAATTAAGGATGGAGTTTATATTTGTTTAAAAGGTGTCTATACCTTCCATAAACACACCAAAGCAAGCTATGCTAGTCTAAACACCAGTTAATAGAGCACTTGTCTGTACAGCTGCCTTGAGAAGCTCGTACAGAAATGGAGCCAGAATATAGCTTGAGCTAGAGATCTTCTATGAATTAAATTAAATTGAGCTTCTTCCTAATGGAAGGTTTTCTTTGCCTACTTATCTCAGAGCAATATAGTTCCCAGCCTAAATGATTTAGGGACGCTTCCATTGTTTCTGTCCACATGTACTTCGGAGAGCACTCTAGGGGAATTGAAACCCTTGGGCAGCGCTTCATCTCAACTATTTTTTTGCCCACTGGGAAATGCCAGTTCACCAAAACTGAAACTGGTGACCAGGGAAGGATCTGTTCTGAGAAATGTCTTAAAAGGAAAAAAGAAAATATTTGAAGGGAAACAAGAAGTCATGAAATACCCTACTTCAGCAATTCCCAAATGAAGCTGCTTTCCACCCCCTAACTTCCCATCTAGAAATTCAATACAGGAGGGAAGAAATAACAGAAGTAAGACGAAGCTCCTCAAAAGAATTAAGATGGGTTGTTTGAACTGAACCAAACTGGTTCAGTTTGTGAGCCTTTAGGATTTCATGTCATTCATAACAGTAAGACTGCTCTCTGCCCTACCTGTCCCAGCACCTCATCTTCTCATCCTTTTTTTTTTTCTCCTCCATTTTCTCTCCTCCTCCAGACCTTCCCTAAATTTATGCTTCTGTCATTGAGACAAGACAATCATAGTATTACCAGCGTAGAAAATACATACATGTTTGCCAACTGGTTCTTCATGTGGCAACTTCTAAAATGAGAAGACTAGGCAGACTGGGGTGGCCAAAGCAAAATGCTGCTTTAAATATTTATCGTGGGCAAGATACCAAAACGCTGAGGCGCTGAGTTTTGCCACACGCTTCTCATTAATCAAACCTCCAGCTCAAATTTAATCACAGTTTTACAGAGAACGCTTTACCAGATAAACCTATTTCTCCACTAGAAGAACTTATCACACAATAATTTGGGGATTTTGTTTCTCCGTAAGATCCATCCACAGACATTTATTTCAGAGTGCATGCCTGTTCTATCACCAGTACTGTAACACGTCAGCTCATTAGTCCTTTTGGCCAACACATGCAGAAATGGTGATGTCACTGTCTATCTAAAACTGAATAATTGTCCTGTCTAAAAATGAGTAATCGTCACGGGGATGGCACTAGTAAGACTCCTAGCAAGAGTATTGGACATCCTCAGAAGTGTTGATTTGACTTTTTTGAATCACATTTTGTAAGCTAGAATGACTCCACCAGAAGCTAGGAAATACCCTGTCCCAGTCAGCCTTGCAATTGAAGGCCAGCCAGCACCAAGCAGAAATGTTGCTCGCAACAAAACTGGCAGAAAGCCCTAGAGTTGATGGGAGTGAGAGCAGGATCAGGTCACAAAAGCATCAATACAGGAAAGAAAGAAAGAAAGAAAAGAAAAAAAAAAAGAAAGCACAGTAAAATCTTGCCAGTGACAAAATTGTTGAGCTTCTTTGTGCTTTGTACTGCTCCTTCAGTAAGGTCTGCGGAGAGCTAGATCTTTGTATCTGCATTGAGCTTGTGATCATGAACACCAGCAGCAAGCAAAAAATTCAGCACCATAATCCAAAGCTACAGCTGATGCAAGTCAGCACCATTCCACTACACTTACTTAATACAGCCCTGTCATTTTATGCTAATTAGATCTTAGGTCATTTATGTAACTCCATAGAATATTAAAAAAAAAAAAAAAAGGTAGTTGTTTGGAAAGACGATAAACCTGCACTTTAGATTTAGGAAAAAAACAAAACTGAAAAACAGTGTAATGAGCCTTCTTTTGTGTGCTAGTTAAGAAAGGGTCACACCAGAAGTTGAAAAGTGAGCATTAGGCTAGTTGCAAAGTAATTGGCTCTACCCATATCACCAGCAGCTGAGGGTTTGAGTCAAGGCCAGCTTGTGATTTCACATTTTCACAACTTCTGCTTTACATCTTCAAGACTCACAACTCAAAACCAACTCAAACTCACAACTCAAAACTTCCATAAATCTGGTTGAAATAATACAACCTCAAAAGTGGAAACATGTAACACCCATTTTCATTACTTGTTATTTGCATCATAATACCACGGGTGCATTTTTTTAAGACTGGGTATCTACTGGTGAGGCACTTCATAGCCACATTTAAATCCCTGAGCCTGCAAAGTCATGCATTTTTAATTTAACACACCATGAATCAGTGACATCTGGACATGCTTTAGCCCTGAGAGCATGTACAATTAGAGCAGAAAATCAGATCTTCATAGGTATAGGTGTTAGACATGAAATGGACATAAAGCATAGGAAAAAATAAGCAAGCATTTTGAAGATAGAATCAACATCAAGAACTCTTAAGTCAGTTCTGTATCAGGGTTGTGTTTGTCATGTATCCTTATCGTCACTCAATCAAAGATAAATGGCAATGTCACTATGTCTCTTGATACCGCATTTCTTTCCGCCACGCAGTAGAGCTGATAACTCACTCAACCCAGGAGATAAAATATAGTCATTTCTGCTGCTTTCTTGTTGCCTTGCAGAAACTTTTGAGCTCATAGCACTAGAAACAACTCATGGCTGTAGCTGCAAGCCCGGTGCATTAGAATAATTACTTCTATAGGCTTCCTCTCCTCAGCTTGTGAGCCTCGATCAAAAGCTCTCCAACAGTTCAGTCTTGGCAGAAAATACCCTACTACAGCGTTTTATAGTGTTCATACATCATTTACATTAAAATAAAGTGTTATGATTTGATAACCCTAGCAACTTTGAAAAACAAACGTTTATCAGAGTGAGTATCCTTAGCACATCTGAGAATGAAACCCCAACCTTTACTCACAGACAGCTGGGAAACACACTATATGTCATTGTATACAGTAAGTCAAGGCTACTGCTTTATAAAATAATTTTTGCCCTTTTTTTTTATAGCAGATAATACTAGGTGATGCAATAGTTATTACTTTCAAAAAATTCATTATCAGTCACTGGAAATCTTGATGCAGCTTGAGAAAGACAGGAGAGGAAACACTATGTGCTTTATGTAAAAAGGACAGAGTTTTAGCCAGCTAACCGGGTTATTTCAAATACCCGGATTAATTTAGAGACTCTTTTCTTTAACACAACCTTCCTGCAGTTCAATTTAGCCACAGGACTTTTCTCAGGAAAAAAAAACATTTAAGGAGACACACCTAACTTCCTAAGTACATGTAGCAAACGGAAAGAAGGGCCAAGAGGTGGCTCACTGCCTGATCCAGCATCATTCAACAGCTCCTGCCACTGCTTTCCAAAGGACTGGGTGTCCAACAGAACAGGGATTGTTTTTTTTTTTTCCCCCAATTCTCTCATTCTCTTAAAATTTCCCCATATTCTCTTTGGCTATTTCATTCTAGTCACAAGCCTAAGAGAGCTCAGGTAGCTGTATATCTACCTAAGAGGCTTAGGAACAGAATTTCAACAACTAGAATTTTATATTAAACTTACAGAAGTACTTTGCAACAAACACCAAACATGCTCATTTTCCTTTACTTACATTTTGATTCCTTTTTTCCCCACATCCGAGCTTTGTAAACAGCCCCATTTTATGCACCTCCAGTCAGCCTCCTCCAGGGCAGGACTCTTCCCAGGGTAAGCTACAGCTGATTTTAATAGATACCAGGACGGGCAGCTGAGATTAGCAGCACTTGATGGCAGTAGCTCAGCAGCTGCTGAGAGTTGCCCATGGGGCAGAGAAGAGAGCATCATGGCAGGAAATATATTTTAATACAATTTTTATCCACATTTAAATTAAATATATAAAATTTACCCTACGTGCCTCTTCTTTTCTACTTCCAAAAAGCACTGATCTATGTTAAAAGCAGTCAGCAGGTATGAGTAGGTTTTTGGGCCTAAGAGGCCCATTTCCCAGTATTTCCATACTGGGAAATGGCCAGCAGCCCTTTTCAGCTCCTGTGGTTTGGGGTGAGGCGTTGCAGAGGTGCAGCACAGCTCTGCTTCAGTTCTTTCATCCATAAAACTCAGCAAAGCTTGTTTCCCATCAGTCTGTGTATCAGGAATTGCTGTTCACAGAATCAGGCCGAATTCTGCCTTCCACAGTGTTGCTGTAAATTCAGAGTAATTCTGTTGACTCCAGTAGGTTTATTCACTCTTTGTCCTTGTTAAACAATCTAAACTACAGTGTTGTGCATCTGCCATAAACACAAGAACTGTCTTGTTGCTGCCTTTGTTAGGAACGTTCTCTGTGGCAGCCTAACATCCATTTTAATCCTGGAAGAAATAGAATGGTGTTTTTTTCCACATATTTAAGGAAGAGGGATTTAATGAACCACAGGACTGGATATTTTGTAAAGTACATGCATATTCAGCTCTTTTTCTTGGTTAGGAACATGCCATTGGCATGGAAAAGACCCGAGTAATTGCTGTTGGAAGAGCATGGTCTTCAGCAAGAGCAGAACAAACTTTCTGCTCAATTGTCTTTGTTTTGCAGTACTGAAAGTTTGAAGTAGGCTCATTACATGTTTCACCAAAGCCAAAACTGCTCCCTGTTAGTTGCTCTGCATGGATTAAGTGGTTAACAATGTTTTGAGAACGTTGGGCTAGATAGTTTGTGGGAACACCATCTATTTCCTTTAACACGTAAACAAGGAAAATTGCTGGTTTGAAATGCAGGATTACTTAAACATGCACGACCACAGGCATTCTTAAAAGGGAAGAGGTAAATGAAAAAATTATCTTCACGAGGTCTAAAGTTCAGTGACATCTGTTAGGAAATAAATTCCTAAGTACCAGATGGGGCTGATATCCCTGTTAGAGAAGTGGGAGAAGGGGAGCTTTTCTTTTGCAGCCACCTTCTTCCTGCTGAAGTTCAGCTTCAAAAGTAAATTTCCATCAAACATTCAAAACCATACAAAATGGTTCAAGAATGCATTGAAAGGGCTGAGTATCCCATTCAGAAGCAGCAAGTTCATTTAATATATTTATGGCAGAATATTCAAAATCAAAAGTTACTTCTGAAAATACTGGGTTTGGTACCTTTCTTAGTTCACCTACCCATCTACCTCCCTCTTCCTCGTACAGAAGCAGCAGTATGACCACATGTCCTGGCTTCCTGTGGGAAGTCCTATCTTGGGGACATAAGAGTCAGAACAAATGCTCCACATTTTCATTTTGTCAGGTAGCGTGGGTATTCTTTTAATTACTGTTACAAAACGTTCACTCAAGATATGTTTTGTTGATGAGCTCCTTCTGCTCTGAATTGACTAGGAACCAGCAGTTCAGGGACACATTATGAAAAGTGTTGGAAGGGAAGAGGAGTGTAGCTACAACAGGAAATGTTCTTGTACTCAGTGCAGACCAGATCAGCATTTGTAGAGGATTTTGTGATGAAATCCCTCAGAACATGTTGTTACTGGATAATAATCCTCCACGCAGGAAAATACACCCGAGTCACTGGGAGAAAAAAGTTGTCTTTCATGTTACCAACAGAGCTTGGTTGTTGCTGGGTTTCACTTTCTTTCATATAGCTTTTTCAGAAGCCTGAAAAGGAGCAGATATAAAAGCCTCTGATGCATTTTTATTTGGAAAATAAATACCACCTTAAGTAGAGTGCACTGCTAAGCACAGCCCTGCAGGCAGCTCCTATCTTCTGTCTGCAGGCACCTGTGTAGGCAGGCAGTACTCATGAATATCCAGAATCAGGCACTTCATGTTTTTTCGTGTTTTAACCTCTCAATTCCTTTGAAAACACCTGGATGCACTCAGAGCAGGGATTTGTTTCGCCCAAATAAAGGGATGACCCTGCTTGACCACTGCTTTGGATTAGTCAAGTCTGGGAAAGAGCAAAAGTAACCAAGATACATGGTTTAAAAAGTCCTGCAGCGCTGGGTGAAACTAGCTTCCTTCATCTGGCCAGTCCAGCTTCAGTGTAGTTATTTAGGATTGTATCACAGCACAGTAAATAAAAACAGCAGTCTTGTAGTGCTTTCAGCATTTCGTATTTTCCTTGTGTGTGCTTAGGAACATGGTTTCATGGTGGACTTGGCAGTGCTAGGTTTACAGTTGGACTTGATGATCTTAAGGGTCTTTTCCAACCTTCTGTGATTCTATTCCTTATTACCTGGGCTGCTTGGATCAGCTCCTTTTTTTTTATATTAGAGGCCTTTTCTTTGAGTTTGCTCATGGAATTTAATTCTCTGAGCAAGGAGAGAGTGGTGGTGTCTTGTATCCTGAACGGGTTTAAGCACAAGATGGGTAGGACAGTTAGTGCTGAGCCTGTGTAAAGACGCTTCTCTAAAGTGCTGTGCAAACCTTGGAGAACTGAGGTGTCATAGAGCTTCTGCAGAGGTGCCATGCATTACCTCCATGGGCATAACTCTTAAGAAGCATCACACATCTGATGCCTTGAGGAGATCTGGTCAAATTTTACTCCTGCTCTGGATCTAGGATAGAGTTCGGTTTCTGGAGTAGACCAAAACCAAGCAAGAGTTTTTAAAAATTTCAGGCTGAGGGACTAGTACCTGTCCCTCAGGTACTCCTTTTTGGAACCTGATGTCCACCTTGTCCAGGTGGGCAACAATCAGCAGGTAAAGCAGAGCCCTCCCCGCCTCCTGGGCTGGTTTGGGACTTCTGGCTGACCACCATGATCAGTCTGGGATTTTTACATGTGCACGATCAAGCAGTTTCCCAGCATTTTAGAAAGCAGCCTAATGCCACAGTGTTCACAGGAGCAGAAGGGTTCATGGAGATGGGCTACCCAGGAAACAGCCCTTTGTTTTTAGTGTGCATTGTCTGTTCTCCCAGAGGATCATTTTTAAACACCCAGTGACTCATTATTGAAGCAATGCCATGGTTGTAATTTTGGAGCCCCTGGAAAGAACCTCTGAGTAAATATTGCTTAAAACCAAATCCTTCTGTTCCTCACTTGAGTGGAAAGCATTTGACTGACAGCACCCAACTGAAAAAAAAAAAAAAAGGCTGCAAAAAATATATGGGAAACTGTGCTAGTCTGCTCACTAGCCCTCACTGGCAGAAAAAGCAGGAGGAAGCGACGTTAATACAAGTTAGAAGTTTCTCAGGCAAACAAAATAAGCCCAGTATTACATGTGAGTGTCCTGGGAGGGATAACGTCTGCAGTGGTCCATTATGGGAAGCTTCTAGTAATTTAAGGGAGATCTTTCTTAAAAGTTTTGTCTGTAGACACCTTTTACAATGCAGTAGGTGACTCTGCGGGAGAGAAATGATCTGCCATATATTCCATACTTTTTTAGATTCTTGTTAAAAAACTCTTATGTACGTAAGCCCTGTTAACCCCACACCACCCAAGGAGTTTTCTCCCAAGCAGCAAACTGGCACAGCGCTCTGGAGACTCTTATCGCTTCCAGTTCCTGTCCTCTGATGCTAATTCAAGGAAAAGCAGCTGCAAAACCTGCTGTCTTCCCCCCTTGCCTGCCAGGCACGGATATTCCTCCCTCACCTAAGGCCCAGGCAGGCAGCGCAGTGGCTGGCACTACCAGGCACTGCCTTGGGATAACTCACGTTGAATCAGACCTTTACCATGCACTGGTATGGCAGTCATCTCAGGGGGAAAATCCAGTGATCATGTACTGGTACAGGGCCAGAGGTTACACAACACTATTTGGGCAGGAAGGAAAAAGAAGAAAAGCCTGTGTTGTTCACATAGGAGAGAGGAGGTAGCAGGTTAGCATCACGTACTTTCCTTGCAGAGCTCAGTGAGGCAAAACTCACTGTGAAGCCTGGCCAGGACGCTAAGATTCCTTGCAGCAAAAACTGTTATGGGACCTTCACTGAGCATTTGGGCAGAAACACTGTTGTACGTCTTGCATACATTTCTGGGGACAGTTAGGTAGCTCTGGTACAGAATTCTCCCTAGCAGAGTACAAAGCCACATCTTGTACAGGCCTATGTAATTTACCATTTTATGCCTTTGGGTTACAGCATTTATACTTTTTCTTTGAGCTCAATAGCACCAGCAGAGGTTAAGATGTCAGCATTTCCACTATAAACCCAGATCTTTCTTGGGGTTAAGTAACATTTCTTTTATACCACGCTACATTGAAATTCTGCCATGCACATGCTGTCCAAGACAGGCATTTATTTTTCACCAAATTTTATTTGAAGTCATTATGGTAGTTAATGGTTTAGAAAATGTCAAAAAATGTAAATTCTAAGCTTTTTTTTTTTTTTCTTTCCCAGAGGCTGTTCTTGCATTATATATTTCAAGAATGGCTTAACGTTTCCTATCTCTTACCTGCTAATAAGGTTTAAGCATAGCCTTTCTATGTAAAGAATTTCCAAAGCCACAGCTCACACTCAGTTATCCAGGATGTTGTGCTAAGGAGCACAGTAACACAAGGTGTCCTGCCAGAGTAGGTGGGAAATATTTCCACAAGCAAAGGGGTGGACTCCCAGGGGCTCAGCGTAGTATTTTAAGCCTCTGTCAGTAAGTGGGGACGCTCGGCACCTCGGTAGGATCAGCGTGTACGTAGTCCTGATCTCAGTGGGTGGATGGTGTAACCATCACCTGGTGTGGTTCATGCTAATGTGTGGTCAGTGGGAAGAAGGGACCAAGATTTCTTAGATGTGCTGGAGAATCTGTGCTTGACAAAGAGAAGATACTGTAGCGCTAGCAAGCAGCCATGTCACAGCTGGTCTGCAAGGAAAAGATGGTGCGTTTGTAGCTACTAACAGTCATTTTGCAGTGGTCAACTCTCAGAATTATCTGTAGACTTACAATACTAACATTGCCACATAAAGCATGAATGTTAATAGTACTGAATTGTTTACACCCTGTGCAGTTACAGAGAGAACATGCCAAGATCCTTAGAGACTTATGTTTCCTCTTTTTCTTTTATCCCACAGGTAATAACTCCAGTCAGGTCAGGACAAAGTTATGTTTATGAATTCCCTTCTAAGAACCAGAAGGATACCTACGATATCCCCACTGTTCGCCCTCTCCAAGGGGTAGGTACCAATAAAACTGCCAACAGCACCGACAGCACAAAAGGTGGTGAATTCCTACCAGAAGTTTACAAGCAAAGCAAGTTCTCTCATTTCAGAGAGAAAAAAAATGTTTTAATTAGATGCTGTGGCTTATTCACAGAGCGCACAAGAATTTCAAAGTTGTATTTGATGTTGACTAAGATTTGGCAGCACACCAGACGCAAAAGTCCCATTTGTTTTCTGTGTTTTGATCAAAGAGTGTATCTAAACAGAATAAACTAGCTGCCTGGGAACAATCTTTTTCCCTTACTTTGTTGTTGCATAGTTGACAGTAATTCACTCAGTAAGGGTAAAATTATTGCCTAGATGAACAGCTACTATGCAGGGAGTTGTTTTCACCACATATCTACTGCACCACGTCACTGAACTTGAAATATATCATTGTTCTGGGAAACACCCTTAGCGTTCAATCCTCAAGACCACAGACATCTAGAGTAAATGGCTTGCAGGACCTGTAATTCACCAACCCTGCATCTCTCCGTGGCTCTTTGACAGAGCAGCTCCTCTGGGGAACTACATTGAAGCTCAACAGGACATAACACAGACTGACACGGAGTGACTGCAACTGTTGGGAAGTCTGGGTTAAGAGACATGAATAGACCTAGACCACACGCAGAGCCCACTATAATGTAGGACATGCCACCAAGTGGGACACTTGAAACATCTGACAGCTGTACTCTCTGCTAGTAAGACAACTCACGCTGCATCTGATAAAGCAGATAGCTGATGCTGACAGGGGCAGCATCAGTTTCAGACACTTTTGTGTGTACCAGTACAAGCTTATTCCTCAACCCCTCTAATTTCTATGAGTAAGGTTGTTATCAGTTCTGGTCACATGAATATACTTCTCCCCTGTTCACCTCAACAGGTATCTGTAATAGACTGGCCTTGATTTAACTGTGAGCATGGAAATCAGCCATGACTTCATCTCCCTAACCTGCTGTCCACTCAGTTGCCCAGAGGGGACTTAGCAAAGTGCATTTCCTCCTAACAGTCAAAAATACCAGGCAAATCCAAGCAGCTCTGCCATGTGAAACAGAGTTGAAGAGGTCTCTCTGATCATCTTCAGGCTGAGAGGAAACATGGAAACCAAGAAAATTCATCTGAGATCAGAGCTTTCCTGAGATGACTTGTTTCTATAACCAATTTATTCTTTCTTTAGATATATGACATTCCCCCCACATCGGTTAAGGGGTCTGCGCTTCCAGTTCCCGTGGGAGAAGCAAAAGCTTTAGGAGTCTATGACATACCACCTGCCAAAGGGGTAAGTATTATCCTCTTTCCACAAGATCCTGTATTTTCATGTCTGACCAAAGACATGTTTAAATGAGTTCATGTGTGATACTGAAGGAAAAGGAAATCCAGTACTTTAAAGATTTCCTTAGGTTTTTAAACTGTTAAAACTGGTAAAGTGACACACTGCATCAAAATTACTGATGATGTGGAGTGTGAATTGATAATTAGACCTACATTATCTTGGTGGCAGCACGCTACCTTTTTGGATTTTAATGCTTATGAGAATTTGCATTGAGATGACTGTTAAAAAGTGAGATATTAAAACAAAGTCAGTCAAACTCAGGGTAAGTAGCTGACTCCATGAAAGTCAATGGCAGATCTTCCATCCCAGTATTTTATAGGTCATATAGAAGACGTAAAATATTCTGCTATTCTAGCCAAAGGTTTCATGGTTTGCTTTCTGTCATTCAGGTCTATGCTACGCCTCCATCTGCATGCCGAGATGATACAGGCCTGAGGGAAAATTTGCAGGATTTTTCATTTCCAGTGGGCCACAGTGTAAGACCAGAAGGAGTATATGATATTCCTCCTCCTATCACCAAAGCAACTGGGAAAGAACTTAATAAATTTCCTCCTGAGAACCTTTTATTGCTGGATGGAGCACCACAGAAACAGAATGTTTATGACATCCCTATGAATCATCAAAACCATTTTCTTGGACAGCAAATTGCACCTCAAAAAGACGTTTATGATACCCCAAGGGGACTTGCATTCCCAGGACAACAGACAGGACTCAGTGAAAATCTCCTCCCAGAAGGAAAAGAAGGTGTATATGATGTGCCACCATCAGTCCTCCAAGACACTAAAGGCTTACAGGATGTGACTGATGGGATAAATAGGTTGTCTTTCTCCAGCACAGGAAGCACAAGGAGTAACATGTCCACATCTTCAACAACGTCAAAAGACTCTTCTTTATCAGCATCAACTGCACAGGACAAAAGACTAATCCTTGATCCAGACACTGCTATAGAGACGCTTTATCGCCTCCAGCAGATGGTGGAGACAGCTGTCAATAACCTCATGGCCTTCATTACAGCCGACTGGCGGTCTTATGGATATATGGAGAAACACATCAACGAAATTCACACTGCTGTGGATAAGGTAGAGCAGTCGCTGTTGGAGTACCTCCAGTTTGCCAAAGGATCAGCAGCCAATGCTTCCTGCCTACCTGAGTTCAGCCTTCTTAACAAAATGAGGAGGGAGGTGCAAAGGCTGGAGGACTCTCATCAGATCCTTACCCAAACCAGCCATGACTTGAGCAGCTACAACTGGTCTTTGAATGTTCTAGCTGTCAACAGACTGCAAAACAAGTGCGATGACCTGGATCGGTTTGTTATGGTGGCAAGGACAGTCCCGGATGATGCCAAGCAACTGACCACTACCATCAGCGTCAACGCGGAGGTGCTCTTCAAACAGGCGTTGAGCAACTCACGTTTCAAAAACGTACCAGAGAATATCATGAACGCTCCTGACTGTGTATATGACAATCCCCACATGCAGCATCATGGAGAAAAAGCACAGAACCATTGCAGTTCCCTTCCTCCACTCCTAAGTAAAGGTCAGCACCCTCACAATACCACCAGTGACAGCTCGGAAAAGAGCTGGATGGATGACTACGATTATGTTCACCTGCAGGTACGTAAACCCAACACCTTGTTCTGCACAATGTCAAATAAGAGTTATCTGTGAGTTTTGCAGAAGCTGTTTGCAGGGAAGTAGTAATCAGATTGTCACAATAATACATACTCGAGTAATTTCACCAGGGTGATCACTTCCTCTCAAATAGGACTGTTGCATACATACTAGCGATAGCCTTTTGCTCTGCCACACTGTCCTCTTCTTCTCTGTCCTCTTAGTGGTGCACTACCAGTGAAAAAGCCAGTACAAAGCAGCCTGTTATTTGACCTATGAGTTGTCATTTAGCTCAGGAGCAGTTTTGATTTAACCCATTGTCTTATGTTATGCAAAACAGGGGAAAGAAGAATTTGAAAGGCAACAGAAAGAGCTGCTGGAAAAAGAAAATATCATCAAGCAGAGCAAAACGGAGCTAGAGCACCATCAGGTATGTTCACCCAAGTGCAGTAATCATATTGAAATGCATAAAGAGTACTAGTCAAATAAAGCAGGAGGGCCCCTTCCCTTAGCAGTGTGCAACTGCTAGCGTCACGGCTGTGAGGCGTGCATGAGTGCCAGCACACACAGTTGGGAAGTCCCAGGTGCTAGATGGTGAAGACAGGGAACAGCAAGTTCTAGGTGTTGGCTAATCAGCAGCTCCAGGATAGTTTCTTTCCAAGTGGGGTTTGTCCCAGTCAGGCTCCATCATTAATGGATTTATCAACGCAAAGGACAAGGGCATGCTCCAAATGGGAAATGGTAAGCATCAAGATTTTAGCATCTTCCTGGCCCTGTGCATCTTTGTCGGTGATTGCTTATGCCAGAGAAATCTTAAGTATTTACTGCAGAGCAGCTATTCTGAAGATCAGCATCTCTGGCCTGTTAATTTCCTTGTTGCCACTATGTAATTGAGTGGAAGCACAGCCACAGCTCTCAGTGTTTAGAACAACATCTCTTGTGGCAGGAACAAGCCTTTCCCTGGGAAACAATTTCCAACCATCTCAATTTAAGAGACTAATTATTTTTTTAATACAGTGCACCACTGTGGTGTACCCGGTGCTTACATATGATAAAAAGCAGTCTCTGTCTCCAGAAGTTTACCACAGAGGAGAAACAGACTTCTGCAGTGTCTCACAGTGGGTCAGTCACAAAGCCAGCTTGAGAACTTGCCTTTCCTGACCTGTAATCCAGTGCCTAAATCACTGGGACCACACTGGATACACTACACGTGTCACCTGCACTTCTGTTCAGGGAACATCAATACCATTAACATAAATACTGTGCTTAACATCACTTTAAATGCTAAAAAAGTAGGTCATATAAGATTAAGGGCTGTCACATTAATTCTTCAATAAGTTGTTGCCATATCATATGGCAGAAAATTGTACAAGCTATGCAGAGATGAGAGTTAAAGGTTTGTCATCTCAAAATCCCACAGAGATGGCAGCTTTTTAAAGATTGCGGAGGAGTCATTGCTACTTGGATCCATCGCTCTCACTTGTGATTTTAGAATATGCCAAATGAGCAACAGCCTGTAAATTCAGGAGTGGGATGGTTGGGGCTTTTTTAACGCAAATAAAGTATTTCAGAAGTTTTTCCTCTTCTGAACTCTGTGTATTTGGATTTGTGGTAACCAAAGCACTTGATTACCCCTCACTCTCCAAAATGAAGGACCTTAGAAAACATATATGCTGCTTTTTATTTAGCGTAAGTTCAATCTAGGATACCCAGGGGTGTCCTGAGGCATAAGGTGAAATTGTAATACCTAACAATGTCTTATGAGAATATTCTTTGAAGAGAGCCTTTTTATTTGCCTTTCAGATCAACCAGTTTCAACGTCTGGAGCAAGAGATCACAAAGCCAGTAGAGAATGACATCTCCAAATGGAAGCCGCCTCAAGCTCTGCAGACTGCAAACAGCGCTGCCACCTCCCATGACAGCCAGCTGCTTCTATTCTATTCTCACCAGTGTGACACTCACTTCGACTTCCTCCTAAATACCATCGACGCCTTCTTCAATTGCATCAACACGTCTCAGCCCCCCCGCATCTTCGTGGCTCACAGCAAATTTGTCATTTTGAACGCTCACAAACTTGTGTTCATTGGGGACATGCTCACGAGGCAACTGATGGCTCAGGACATACGCAACAAAGTGATGAACTCCAGCAACCAGTTGTGCGAACTCCTGAAGAGCGTTGTTCTGGCTACCAAGGTGGCTGCCGTACATTACCCCAGCACAGCAGCCCTGCAGAAGATGGTGGACCAAGTGACGGAGCTGTCTCGTCAGGCACAGTTGTTCAAACACTCGCTGGTCCAAATGGCATCCTTATGAAACCCAGGGGAAGCCCAATGCGTGAGCAGCCAAACAGAAGAGCAAACAAACTGGAGCTATTTTTGTGTACATGTTATCATTATTATTTTTTTTTTTAGATATTTTTAATGAAATATTTTAAATACATTCTTTTGCATTAGAGAGTCTAATGAAATCAGGGATTTGGGAATATATGTGGTTTCTGTATTATGTTTCTAATACACATTTAGATTTGTATACACTGCATATATGTATATGTTGCGACATTCCCTAAAACATCAATTAAGCACCTTAAAAATTATGCATCGGGTAAGCAGTGCCTATCTTTTGTATATACTGCCCGTTTCCTCAGAATATTTGTTAACTGGATGCTGCACTCTTCTTCTTTCATTCCACCTTGATTTTGGCACATGGACTTGGTTGTGAAGCCTACTTGTAGCAATCCACGAAGCAAGCGTAATGGTTCTCATAGAACTCCGTTCCCTTCTTAGAAATTACTTTCTATAGCTTAATCGTGTGAAATTTAAGTCTCCTCTTGATGTTACTTCGTTACGTACAGCATTTGGTCATTCAGATCAGCGTGTGTGTGTGCAACCGCAACAAGCAACCCGTCAAGCAAGGCGTACAGCATTTGGGAGAAATGCATTTTTAGGTCGTATAAGAAACAGAACCTTCTAAGGAGGAAGGCAGAATTGTATATATTTAATATCTTGTGGCATTCAAATTTCGCCGTTTCTAGTAACTGTGCAACGTGGGATTTCAAAATATGGACGGATTTCCCAGCGATGTAAATTCAAACATGTTTACCTTGAATGTCCTTGCTTTGGCAATTAAATTTAACAGTCAGGCTTGAAAGCCTTAGACCTTCAAGCCATGGACTCAGAGTTATCCCAAGAGCATCCCAGGATCCCCTGGGCTCATCTTTGGGGCTGCAGTGTCTCAAAATAACAGTCCCCTCCAGAGGATTAACATACAAATTGTAATTTGTATGGAAAGAAAACGGCTTAATTGGAAATAACAGATATTTAAACATCTCTTTAGTATATACACAGTTTCACAAAGAAGTAGCACTTATTTTTCTAGGACATATTCCTGTTAATTAATTGCACCTATTGCAATTCTGACTTCACTTCAACTATTGGACTTTTTTTTCCAAATTCTGTTGTATGGGTGCTGGTCCTTCTGCACTACACTGTTGCCAAAAATGACCTCCTGTTTTAATGGGGCCATTCCATC